>CM019044.1:26080775-26615518 GCA_009664405.1 Drosophila bifasciata
ACAGACAGCAATTAGCACAAATACAATATACCCTTTACCTTCGAGTACGGGTATAAAAACGAGAAAGAAATTACGGAGTCGCTGTGAACGCGACTCTGCTACCCGTACTCAGTCAGCACACACATGTGATTTAAGGTGGAATTTTCAAATGTTGTTTCAGTTTTTTTTTTTTACATTTTACATTTAACATTTGTTTGCTGCATCTGTCATCTAGCATTTTACATCAGTTCTCCACAGCAACACACGTACACTGCGAGGCTGCTTGTGTGTGAGTGGAGAGAATCTGTAGCGACAATCATCAATGACTTACGCTGCAATCGGGCGCGGGGAAACGCTGAAAAAAGCGCGGGAATTATTCCGTTGCTGAAAATTCATTTCATCATTGTGCCAACAACAATGATCCGATAAAGAACCAAATTCGGGAATCTGGTAGATGTGGTCATTCTCTACGATGCTGCATTTTTCGTTTTTTTTTTATCTTCCAAATTGTGGATTTTTGTCCTTTGGGAAGGCGGGAGTGGTAGTGGCAAAGTTTTAAATATAAACTTGCACGAGTGATATCACAGGAGTCTGGACAAAAAGTTTGGTTGCTCTAGCTCTTATAGTCTCTGAGATCGAGGCGCTCAAATCAAATCGACTCGTTTTTGTGTGAGTGCGAAGGAGAGGGAATGATGTTTCTCGAAATGGTTTTCTCTATTAGTGGCTATACTAATGATCCGATCTGATTCAGATTTGGGACTCTTATAGTTATGGTCTTTCTCTATGATTCTTCATTTTTATACCCGTACTCGAAGGTAAAGGGTATATTGTATTCAATGGTATTTGCTCGACCGTCCGTCTGCCCGTCTTGTTTGTCGCCCATTGCTCGGAGCCTATAAGACCTAGAGCAACCAAACTTCTTATCCAGTCTGATGTTATATCTCACTCCTAGAAAAATGTTTTAAATTTTCGCCCCGCCCACTTCCGCCCCCAAAAAGAGAGCACATCTGTGGCGTCGACAATTTTAAAGATAACAGAAAACGAAAAATGCAGAATCATAAAGAATGACTTTATCTATCAGGGGCCCAAATCTGAGTCGGATCGGACCATTCTATAGCCACAATAGAGAAAAACATACGAAAAAACTTCGCTCCCCCTTTCTCGCACTCACAAAATCGAGTCGATTTTACTTTTTCGTACAAATGAAGCGCCTCGATCTCAGAGACTACAAGGGCTAGAACAACAAATGTTCTGCCTAGACTCCTGTGATATCGCCTCAGAGCAAGTTTATTTCCAAAAATTTTACACGCCCACTCCCGCCCCCCAAAAGACGAAAATCCACAATTTTGAAGATAGAAAAAAACGAAAAATGCAATATCGTAGAGAATGACCATATTTACCAGATTCTCGAATTTGGTTCAGATCGGTTTATTTTTGTAGCCACAATGATCAAATGAATTTTCAGCAGCTTGAGTCCCCTTGCGCGGGTTGCCCCGCAAAAAATATAATTTTGATTAGGGTTGATGGCAGTGCTACTGATTCTCTCACACTTCACACTCACGCTCACAGACTCTGCCTCGGGCTGCTGTAATGCGTGTTGTTGTGGAGAACTGATGTAGATGTAGATGACAGATGTGGGCAAAACAAATGTAAAATGTAAAAACTGATAAAACATTTTAAAATTTCACTTAAATTATATGTGTACTGACTGAGTACAGGTATAAAAGTAGAGTCGTGTTTACAGCGACTCTGTACGTTCTTTCTCGTTGGTTTTCTGTAATTTTCAAAATTGTCGACTACACAGATTTGCGCCCTGTGTGGGGGCGGGAGTGGGCGGTGCGAAATTTTTAAACACTTTTATAGGAGTGAGAGATCACGTCGGTTTGAAAAAAATTTGATGCTCTATCTCTCATAGCCTTACGAGCAATGGCGACAAACAAGACGGACAGACGAACGAACGGACGGACGGACGGACGGACGACAGGGCTATATCGACTTGGCTATTGATGCTGATTAAGAATATATATATACTTTATAGGGTCGGAAATTATTCCTTTTTCTATGTACACACACATCCACTTTTACCACAAATACAATATACCCTATTACTCATCGAGTACGGGTATAATTAAGGACTTCGTTTGTGATTGAATGATTAATTAATTTAATTATTTTATGTTGTACCTGTGAACCACCCTCCCCTTAATGAGGACCTTGGTTCCCAGGCTCGCTAGTACAGCCTCTCCTCATTAAAGGGAATAGGCTTGTTTCCAAGCCTTCTTTTGGATTTTAATAGCCATCATCGCTGATTTCAAAAGACTTGTTTTTGTCGGGAAGCATTTTCCCTGGCTCTTAGCTGTGCCAATCTGTGTGCCATATTGTGCTCGCCAAACTGCTTTCTGCTACCACGAATATATCTTTTACTCCGTTTCGGCAGTGCCAAAAATTTTTTGATGAAAATTCGCACTACCTCATCCTGTATCACTGCGAGTGTGTGCAAGTCACAGCGAAGGCATTTACATCTTTGGAAGTTATCTATCTGCGAGCATTTCCATTAAAAAAACATCTCCTTGCAGTAGAAATTAATTGTATTTTGTCGGGAACGCCTCTTATTCCAAAACAGACAGAAACTCCGTTTAGACGGGGATCGCGTCTCTTCCAAAATGATCTGATTTTTGAAATTAGGGGTAAATTAGGGCCTTGTTTGCTATTTCTATTGTGTGGGGGAGTGAATGCTCTCTGTGAATTGTTGCTACACAGGATTCTGCCTCTTGTTCTTCCATGGCATTCCATGACTAAAATAGGGCAGGCAGCCCAAATTGCCCGTGTCCTAATGCAACCGAGAGACAGAAGGAAAGAAGCGATAGAAGAGCGGGCTGCTGCTGACCCGAGTACGAGTGATAGATAGAGAGAGAGATAGAGAGCGCGAAAAAACAGCATAAATGTTGCAGCTTTAGTAGCGAAACGAAAAATTTTTTATAAAGAGGCGAAAGAACGACCGCTGCCGTGCGTAAGCACAAGCCGTTACAATATTCTATAGTATTTATCAACAATGGGCAATGCAATTATAAAAAAATTGTAGTTTTACGTTAGGACACTCCACTAACTATTATATAAAGATTTTACGACTATATATCGGACTGCGAACCCCGACATACTCTCTCCGTTGAAACCTGACTTTCAACATATTTGGACCAATCACCAGATCTATGACCTGAGATATATGAAATCCTGGATATGCGAGCGGCAGGTTTTAGGAATCTTGCAGCTGCATATGTTTATGCTGTGAATTGACTACCGAGCAGTGATATTAAGGTCGATAACAGCAGTGATAGTGTAGGAAACCTGTAGTGGATGATTTTATCTTCCGAAGCTGAAGTTGATTAGCTAAACGGGAAGTTAAAGAATGCAGCTCAGAGCCGGAATATAGCAGCGCTGGGCAAGAAACGAGGGCCCCAAATCGATTTATTACTAGGACGGTGGCCGTGGTCAATAGCACATCATCATTGCTGAGATCCTGGACAATAAAAATAGTATTTGTACTACTGCTGGAGTAGAGGGTTCAGTGATAGGATGTGGCGGCGTAGACGACATTGATTGCCCGTGGACTACAGTAGTTTCAGGGTTACTAAAATGCATCAGAGTATGGATAACATTTTGGCTTCTTTAAATCGATTTGCGGGGGACAGGACTTTAATCTTGGGAAAGTAATAGGGTTCGTGGGCAAGGTCATTGCATAGCACGCATTCTGATAAAGTTTGATTAGTGGCCATAATTGTGGATCTAGGTTAGGTTAGGTTAGGTTTATAGGGCTGCTCCACCGAAGTCGAGGTCACTCGGAGGCAAAAAGCTGCCCATCGTGATGCCCACACTCGTCATGGGATACTGTCCGGTGCCTAAGGAGGTTTCGGAAACCGTCCCGTGGCCTCTATAAAGAGCATCAGCCTCTCTAGTGGCATGTTTGCATTGCTGTCCAGGTCCTCAAGAGGACGCTGCCGAGTCTTCGCTGACGCCTTTCCATGAGTGCAGGACAGCCACAGAGAAGGTGCTGGATGCTCTCTAGGAGGAAGGAGCCCAGGCTCTCTCTAGCTCTCTAGCCCAGCTCTCTCTAGCCCAGGAGAGTCTTAGTGCGTTTAGGGTCATAGTGGGGCCAGAGCGAGCGCGAGATCTCACAGTTTGGTGTTGTGTTCCACCGTGTGTCTGATCTCGTTCTAGCTCAACCCAATAGCTTTGCCGATCCATTTCTGGCACACTCGTCCGCCCTCTCGGTGCCCGCGATTTCGGTTTGACCCGGGACCCACGTGAGTGTGATTGAGTGCGCCCTTATCTTGTTAAGTGCGTCCACCGTATCACGTACAAGTCTGCTCGTGGTCTTGCAGGAAACAAGGGCTTTGATAGCAGCTTGACTGTCGACGCAGATTGCTACGTTCCTCGGAAGTATCTCCAAGGTGTATACCACCCTTGCCGCTTGCCATACTGCGTATATCTCCGCCTGAAATACATACACTGCACCAGTCTGGTAGTCTTAGGGATATGTTGGTTGCAAGTTCTTCAGAGAAGATTCCAGCTCCTGTCCCTTCGAATCTCTTTGACCCGTCTGTGAAGATGGAGAGCACGTTCTGCCCAAGGGCAGCATTACGCAACCATTCCTTTCTGTCCGGTATGTGTCCTTTTAAAGTTTCTTTTCCATGAAAACTCCGGAGACACAGTAGTTGCCCCGTTCACCCGTTCCACTTTCCTCCTTACAGAGTATTGTGGCGTGGCCATAAGGCGATGGCTTGAAGAACCGCCCGGCTGAGAGCCGCAGCCTTGCACTTAAGGTGGAGGTCTATGGGCTCCAGGTCTAGCATGATGTCCAGAACAGCCTGTGGGGTCAATTTGAGAGATCGGGTGACCCCAAGGCATGCTGTCCGTTGGACTCTGCGGAGGTTCCCTAGGTGGAATTTTGTGTTTGCCGCTTCCCACCACACCAAGCTTCCATACGTCAGAATGGGTCTTATTACCCCTGTATACATCCAATGGATGATATGCGGTTGTAAGCCCCATGTTCGTCCAAAGGTCTTTCTACAAAAATGGAAAGCAGCCATTGCCTTTTTCTTCCTTTCCTCCGTGTTTCTTTTCCAGGAGAGTTTGGAGTCAAGGGAGACACCAAGATATTTGGCTTCGTTCGATAAGCGTCGTTTCACCAATTGCTGATCGTTTTAAATTTGGTATCTTATATTTTCGTGAGAACAACACCTGTTCTGTTTTTTGGGGATTAACCCCCAAAGCTTTCTGACGTTCCCAGCTAGCGGTAGTTCCCAGTGCAGATTCCAGAAGTTCACTGATTGTGGGTAGGCCACGACCTTATATCCGCTCCTCCCCAACTGAACTGGTACTAGTTTATTTGCTAAAGTTGCCGCTATGATCCAACTCACAGCCAGATTGTGGTCAGGACAATAGCCTATAGCCTTTAAAACACAAATTAAATTACTTCAAGATATTCATTAGCTTAGATTTAACCATAAAAGAACTAATATCGGAAGAAAATATATGAAAACGAGAAAAAACGTACGGAGTCGCTGTAAACGCGACTCTACTTTCATACCTGTACTCAGTCTGTACACATGTGATCTATGTGGAATTTTCAAATGTTGTTTCAGCTTTTACCATTTACATCTTACATCTGTTTGCTGCATCTGTCATCTACATCTACATCAGTTCACACAATAACACACGTACACTGCACGAGGCAGAGTCTGGGAGCGTGAGTGTGAGTGTGAGAGAATCAGTAGCAGCTGCTGCTGTCATCAACCCTAATAAAAATGTATATTTTGTTGCTGGGGGCAACCCCCGAAAGGTACTCGCTGCTGAAAATTCATTTGATCATTGTGGCTACAATAATGATCCGATCTGAACCATCTGAACGGGAATCTGGTAGATATGGTCATTTTCTACCATACTGCGTTTTTGGTTTTTTTCTATCTTCAAAATTGTGGATTTTCGTCTTTTGGGGGGGCGGGAGTGGGCGGGGCAAAATTTTGAAATAAACTTGCACTGAAGCGATATCACAGGAGTCTAGGCAGAAAATTTGGTTGTTCTAGCTCTTATAGTCTCTGAGATCGAGGCGCACATTTATACGAAAACCAAATCGACTCGTTTTGTGTGAGTGCGAAAAAAAAGGGAGCGATTTGGGCCCCTGATAGATATGGTCTTTCTCTATGATTCTTTTTTTTTCGTTTTTTTTATATTCAAAAATTGTGGACGCCACAGATGTGCGCTCTTTGTGGGGGCGGAAGTGGGCGGGGCGAAATTTTAAAACATTTTCCTGGGAGTGAGATATAACATCAGTATGGAAAAAAAATTTGGTTGCTCTATCTCTTTTAGCCTTCGAGCAATGGGCGACGAACAAGACGGACAGACGGACAGACGGAAGGACAGACAGGGCTATATCGACTCGGCTATTGATGCTGATCAAGAATATATATACTTTTATATTGTCGGAAATTACTCCTTCTCTATGTTACACACATCCACTTTTACCACAAATACAATATACCCTTTTATTCTTCGAGTACGGGTATAAAAATATTGTTTTTACGGAAAATACTTCGGAATGATTCATGGTTAGAATAATTAGGAAAAAAGAGTTGAAGATGAAGTAAAAATTAAAGCTTGTCGGGCGGGAAGGGACTGAGATGCTAATAAGGCTACAGAGGGCAATGAAATCAACCTCACCAGCGAGAAGTTTATGAAGAAAAAGAACACCGTGGCAGATCCTACGACTTTTGAGAGAGTGGATATTGAGAAGCCGTAACCTGCTCTCATAAGAGGGGAGATGTCTAGAATGGTCCCAATTAAGACCACAAAGTGCAAAGAGGAGGAATTGTTTTTGGACGAACTCTATCATATCCTGATATTTTTTTGGTAATGAGGGGACCAAACACAGGAACCATATTCAAGGAACACATAGAGAAGTTTGGTCGTATAAGAATCGGTGAACTCCTTGGACCATCTTTTAACGGGGAAAAAGCCCAGGACCCCTCTAGCTTTTATTCGAGATAGCGGATATGTGGGAGTTAAAACACAGATTAGATAGAAAACATAATTCCCAAGTCAGTAACTTTAAAGAGGCGTCGCAAGGAACAGTTGTCATAAAGGTAAAAGGCTTGATACGATGGAAAGATATGACGTTACATTTAGAAATGTTAAGAGGAACCCAAGTTTATTAAGCACCAATTGTTGAGGGGGCGTTTATGAATCAGATTGTACAAAATAACGG
Organism: Drosophila bifasciata; assembly: GCA_009664405.1. NCBI lineage: Eukaryota > Metazoa > Arthropoda > Insecta > Diptera > Drosophilidae > Drosophila > Drosophila bifasciata. The sequence goes on from CM019044.1 coordinate 26,088,016, forward strand.
GACAAAGGGTTGCAGTAGGAAAAGAACAACTTTTCACATCGTCCGCATACTGAAATATTCGGGAATGTGTTAAAGCTTGGGAAGATCATTAATGATTAAATTAAATAGCAGAGGGGCCAAGATGGCTACCTTGAGGTACCCCCTGACGTAACCGAAACAGGCCCCGAGAGAGAGGAATTAAAAACGGACACGCTGAGTCCGTTTAGAAGTTAAGATGGAAACCCTAGGAGATAAAGCTTCTGGATATGGAGATTATGATTTACTGAATCAACCTTACTAAAGTCAGTGTAAACAACGCCAATTTTTGTTTCTGCACGATTTTAAGTTGATTAGGAGGAAAAATATAGTCAATAAAAGGGGGATAGATACAATTAGAAATATTCAGGAGGAAGGAATGAAGATGGACATTGGGCAGAGTTACGCTTCGAGTTACCAAACCTAAAGAATTGCTTCGGATCTCGTTTGAATTTAAGCTTTTTATTTAAACAGGTACCTAATATAACAGGTTTAATTAAGTAGCGAAAATTTGCTCTTTGCGATTGAGTACTTAGAAAAGTCCAATTTCGAACCAGATCTTGTAAACTTTTTATAGAGACGAGATTTAATATTCCGAAGGTTTATCAAGCGTGGAGTAAACCAGACAGGGCCTTTAAGATTACGCAAAGGGGAAACTAAAGGTACATATATATTAAAAGATAATGAATATAGAACTATAAAATGCATTAGTTGCGGTTTCCATATCATGAAAGTCGTCGAGGAATGACCAATCGATCAGAGAAAGCGTCAGGTTTAAGCAGTAAAAATATACTTTCCTGAAGCAAAATATAGACGGAGATTTAATAGGAGATTTAATAGTATCAAAAGAGGACAACTGCACGGAAATTTCAAAGTGTGGGATGATAAGGGTCCTCTGGGAAAAGAGAGGAAATCCTCTGCGAGACCACAGTGCTCGAGACGTCGGAAATAAAGAACAAGATCAAGTTTTTTCTACCCAAATTATTTATAGCATTAACCTGACCCAACGAAGTATCGGACAAAGAATCAATAAAATCATGCAGAATAGATGGGAACATCAGATTGGAGTCAACAGAGGCAGACCAAGAGATATTTGGTAGGTTAAAGCCCCCAAGAACAATAGGACAATCCGAATCCTTAAGTTGAGTTGAGACGAAACAGACTGAACAAGGGAAAATTACGCATATATGTAGAAAATTCAGAGGACGGCGGAATGTAGGACGGCGGAATGTAGGGATATAGCATTAACCTAACCCAACGAAGTATCGGACAAAAGAATCAATAAAATCATGCAGAATAAATGGGAACATCAGATTGAGTCAACAGAGGGAGACCAAGAGATATTTGGTAGGTTAAAGTCACCAAGAACAATAAGACAATCCGAATCCTTGTTGAGACGAAACAGACTGAACAAGGGAAACATGACGCATATATGAAAAAATTCAGAGGACGGCGGAATGTAGGACGGCGGAATGTAGGGATATAGCATTAACCTGACCCAACGAGGTATCGGATAAAGAATCAATCAAATCATGCAGAATAGATGGGAACATCAGATTGGAGTCAACAGAGGGAGACCAAGAGATATTTGGTAAGTTAAAGCCCCCAAGAACAATAAGACAATCCGAATCCTTAAGTTGAGACGAAACATACTGAACAAGGGAAAAATTACGCATATATGTAGAAAATTCTGAGGACGGCGGAATGTAGGACGGCGGAATGTAGGGATATAGCATTAACCTAACCCAACGAAGTATCGGACAAAGAATCAATAAAATCATGCAGAATAGATGGGAACATCAGATTGGAGTCAACAGAGGGAGACCAAGAGATATTTGGTAGGTTAAAGTCACCAAGAACAATAAGACAATCCGAATCCTTAAATTGAGACGAAACAGACTGAACAAGGGAAACATGACGCATATATGTAGAAAATTCAGAGGACGGCGGAATGTAGGAACAGGATATAAAGAGATTACAACAGGGAAAGCAGAGTTTAACTACTATAATTTCAATGTTATTTAGCTCTTCAACCGAATAGAGTTGGGATGCTATGTCTGAACGTACCGCCACAAGGACACCACCCCCGCGAGATGGACGATCGGACTGATAAATATTAAATTTATCAATGAAGATGTCGGAATTATAAAAATAAGGGTTGAGCCTGGTCAGAGAAAGCGATTACATCAATCTCGAAAGATGCACTTTCAGTATATAATTGGTTGTGCTTACTGCACAAGCCGCGGACATTCTGATGGTTATTTTTAAAAAAATCAGTTTTTTTTGGGCCGAATTTGAGACTGCCGGAGATAGTGGATTCGTTGGATTCGTCACCAGTAACATCTGAGCAACCCTGAGAAGTGGGTGCCTTCAGAGGAGCCCTAGGGATTCTTTGCGTATTTCTGCGAAAGTACCGTCCTGGTGGGCGCCTTTGATAGTACCCGTCGAAGCCTTGAGCCCTCGGTGGTACCATCTATGGCTTCACAGAAGGCCATGACTACCTTTTCGCCTTCCTACAGGTGTTCTTTAGGTGTTGAAGCCATGTGGCGAGCATTAGTCCCAGCTTTCCTGTGTGTGTTTGTAAATTTGCTCAGTTAAAGAGACGCTTCTCGACTCCCTCCTGACTTCGCTCAGCTCCGCGTCCACCACGGATTGCGATTGAACTTTGGGGGTCGGCTGAACGCGCAGGATTCGAGAAAGGCCCTCTGCAGAGCGTTAGTAACGTTCTGAGCCGTTTTCCTCTCTAGTGCTTCCGTTTGAAGGATGTTCCCTTTTTCGGCGGGGAGGGGTACCTTCTTTACGAATGAAGAGAAACGGTTCCAGACAGTGCGCTTGAGATTGTGGAAGGCCTTGGGCCTCTCTGTGCTCCATTTGATGCTGAACACTATCCTGTAGTGATCTGAGAAGGAAACCTCACTGAACACAAGCGAGTCATCAATGGTGAGGGAGGATACAGGTTCTTGGCTTACCCACGGGGTGATCCATTTGATGCTGAACACTATCCTGTAGTGATACGAGAACATACCGGGACACATGCCAGTCATCAATGGTGAGGGTGTCACTGTCCGAGGCAAGTGTTATATCGATAACCTCTGCACGGTTCCTGTTGCGGAAGGTGGGTGGTCTTCCCGGTTGCACACAACAAGATTTTTGGACAGAATGTACTCGAACAGCACCTCTCCTCTAGAATTTGTGCCCGTGCTTCCCCAGAAGGAGTGATGGGCATTCGCGTCGTAGCCGAGGACAATGTCGAGACCCTCTTCCGCGCTTGGTGGATTAGGGATTATTATCCTAGCATCCTTGTAAAGAATAATTCGATCTGTGAAATTTATGCGGCTAATCAAGTTACGGCTATCTATGTCACCCCTGATCAAGTTGTGTATAAAAATCACACCAAGCAGTCTATCACGTTTTAGTAAGAATGGAAGGTTTATAAAAAGCGATCTACGAGAGTAGGATTGAGCCCAGTTGAGAAGAAGGTAGAAAATAGGAGAAAGTCATGAAAATTAAGAATTAAACTTCGGTACTAAGGATGTCCGGTTTTAACCAGGTCTCAGAAAACTAAAGAACGTGGGACGTGTGAGACTCTACAGAAAAAAAAATTCTTAGCTTACTAAGTAAGCCTCTAAAATTATTGTGGGTAACTCAAAGAGAGGAAGTTAGTTTTTTTGATGGATTTAAGTAGAGCCGAAAGTTGTGGATGGACCACTGGCCTGACTACTAGGGATAGTTATGGGGGCCTATTCTCCTTCTTAGCCTTGTACTTTTACAACCAAGTGCTCCGCCGCAAAATTGACAGAACAAATAGTGACGAAGTGAGATGGGGGTCTCCCTAACTTATCTTAAAAGGATATCACTCCTCCCTGGCATGAGAATAAATAAACTTTTCCACCTTTAAGCCATACTCGAGGAGTACACGAGAAAGAACGTACGGAGTCGCTGTAAACGCGACTCTACTTTTATACCCGTACTCAGTCAGTACACTGCACATGTGATTTATGTGGAATTTTCAAATGTTTTATCAGTTTTTACATTTCACATTTACCATTTGTTTGCTGCATCTCTCATCTACATCTACATCAGTTCTCACAACAACACACGTACACCGCACGAGGCAGCATGTTTGAGCGTGAGTGTGCGTGTGAGAGAATTTTGCAACGACAATCAACACAATAATTGACTCACGCTGCATGAGGAGTGTGGGGAATTGCTGCTGTAAATTCATTTGATCATTGTGGCTACAATAATGATCCGATCTGAACCAAATTCGGGAATAGATACGGTCATTTTCTACAATACTGCATTTTTGGTTTTTTCTATCTTCCAAATTGTGTGGATTTTCGTCTTTTGGGGGTGGAGGTCGCGGGGAAATTTTTTGAAATACACTTGGGAAGGTTTGGTATCACAGGAAACTTGGCCAAAAGTTTGTTGCTCTGGTTTAGACATTTTGAGATCCAGGCTACACAAATCCCCAAAATTTAAATCGACTCGATTTTGTGTGACCAGGGAGGGAGCGAAGTTTTGCGTATGTTTTTGTCTATTGTGGCTATATTAATGATCCGATCCGATTCAGATTTGGGCTCCTAATAGATATGGTCTTCATCTATGATTCTGCATTTTCGTTTTTGTTACGACAAAAAGACGGACAGACAGACAGACGGACAGACGGACGGACAGAAAGGGCTATATCGACTCGGCTATTGATGCTGATCAAGAATATTTATCTAGAAATACCATATCGGATCGGATCATTAACATAGCTTGTTTATAGAGAAAACCAGGAAAAAAACTTTCGCCCCTCCTCGCTCGCACTCACACAAAAAACGAGTCGATTTGGTTTGTTGTATTTCGTGTCGCCTGGATCTCAGAGACTACAAGAGCTAAAGCAACCCAACTTTCTGTCCACACTCCAGTGATACCAAATCAAGACAAGTGTATTTAAAAATTTCGACCCGTTAATGGACCATTGTAATGCCGCATGGGCGCGAGCCCCTTCTCCTGGCCTCAAGCGTGGTGAGCAACATAGTGCCGAGCTTAGGGCAGTCCCCTCCGGTGGCCTGGATGTATTTAGACGGAATCCCCGGTTTGGTTTCGGAAAGGTCCGAAATGTCTTTAAGGAAAGGGGCCCCGACGATCCGTAGTCTTCGGTTTCCCAGGGCCGGGCAGAGACAGAATAAGTGGTGAACCGACTCCTCCTCCTCCTCGTCCCTACAACTTCTTCAGAAGTCTGTGTAAGGAATCGACAGTCTTGCAGCGTGTGTGTCAATCTGCCACTGCCCCGTGATGGCTCGGGTGACGGTGGAGCAATGTGCTCTGTTGAGTCTATAAAGCTCTTCCGAGCGTTTTTCAAACGATTTGGCCAGATTTCAGCTTGAAGTTTTGCATGTGATGATCAGCAGGCCATCGCCTGTCAGAAATTTGCGTTCGAATGTCTCGTGTGTAATAGCCTGCACTTAGCTAAAGGCATTGCTACTTGCTCCCTCTCCGGCAGGTGAGGTACAGTATCGCTCTGCCTAGCTAGCTTGTCGACGGCATCGTTCCCGACAATGTCCCTGTATCCTGGGACCCATATTGGGGGAGAGATCCATTTGCTCTGCGGTCCTCATTTAGATAACTGCGGCAGTCGTTAACGGTCGCTGAGTTCGATGAAATAGATCCAAGAGCCTTGAGGACCGCTTGGCTGTCCGAGAAGCCTCCCACACTGAGTGTCCGTCTAAAGAAAGCTTGGAGACGATAGAAATGGTGAGGCATTTCTGCCCTGCGGGTGCCTATTGTTGACAAACCTGGTGGACGTTGACGTCCCCAGTGATGCATTTAACGGTCCTGCATTGCAGCATCTGATCGATGAGACTCACCGTCCGGGAGTCAACCCCCAGGTCAGTCAGTGCTCCCGTGATGGCGTACGGGATGATGTTGTTGAAAGCCCCTTCTATGTCAAGGAAAGGCTACCAGGCTATATTCCTTTTGCAGCTGAGGGACGATTCGATGATCGATGTGATCGCATGAAGGGCCGTTTCGGTGGATCTTCCCTCTGATAGGCATGCTGAGAGTCAGAGATTTGATTGGGCGATATGGTCGCCCTGAGATGCAGACTTAAAAGCCGTTCCATCGCCTTCAGGATGAAGGACGACAGGCTTATTGATCTGAAATCTTTAGGGGCAGTGAGCGAGGACTTGCCTGCCTTGGGTATGAAGACAACTTTGGCCCGAAGCCATGTCTCCGGGATTTGTCCGTGGGAGAAAATTCCCTCGTAAATCCGTTTGAGCCAATTTATGGCTTTTTGTCCGGCTTGGATCAGCTGGGCTGGGATGATGCCGTCTGGTCCCGCGGATTTGTAGGGCTTGAAAATATTTATTGCCCAGGATATATTCTCTTGACTTAACAGGTTCAGAATACAGCCCGTGGCATTAGAAGGTGGCTCTGTAGGTTGGTCTGTTTACAGCGGAGCCTGGGAAATGTGTACTGAGAAGGAGGCTTAGCGACTCGGAACTAGATGTCGTCCAGGATTGGTCGGCTTTCCTCAAATACTAAAAGGTTGACGTTGATTTCGAGAATACTTTTCCGTAAGCGCGAGGCTTCGGAGTTGCTCGATTTCGGTGCAGAACTAGCGCCATGAAGCGCGTTTGGCTATCCTGAGTTCTTTGTTGTATGTTGAGAGACTGAACTTGTATTGGGTCCAGTTCTTCTCAACGTTAAGAGCTTTCGCTTTGTTGACAAGTCTCCGTGAGGATTTCCGGAGCTTTCCCAGCGTTTGAGTCCACCATGCCGGTTTCCTCCGACCCCTGGTTTTGCCGGGTGGACAGGCTCTATCAAGCGCTGCGTTACAGGCGTCGGTAAAAACCTTTACCAGGCGAGTCGTGGTCTCCCATGAGATATCCTCCATAGGTGGGGTCTCAGGGAGAGTTTGGCAAAGGAAGTGCACATAGCGTGTCCAGTTAGTCCGCCTGAGGTTACGGAACTGGGCTGGACTCGGTATGGTGAACGTGAAGACAGTTTCCACGTACCTGTGATCCGAGAGCGAGTGTTCTTCGAGGACCCTCCAGGATACTATGTTATCCTGTAGCGTATGAGAGGCAAGCATGAGGTCCAGGACCTCGTTGCAGTTCTTAATAATGAAAGAGGGATCATCCACTTGGTTTAAGATGACCATCTGACTGGTCAATAAGTAGTTAAAAAGGAACTCACCCCGTTCGTTTGTGTCGGTACTCTGGTGAGCGTTGGCGTCGCATCCCACTAAAAGGCTGATGTCCTTGGCTTCGCAGTCTGCGGCGAGCGTCCTCAAGGGCGCATGTTGAGGCGGGTCTGGCTGGTCATCTTTAGGACGTTGATGAGCAATGACTGCACCATCAAGTGGCCCATGTGACACCCAGCCGAAGCCTGTTACGCGCGGATCCCAGGCAGATACGCAGCCCTACTCCCGCAGACCGAGGGGCGCTGCCGCATGACGCGCGACTCGTGTACCAAAACAGATCGCGAACATGCAGGAAAGATAGGTATTAGACTAATATTCGATGGAAAATTACGGGAAAAACACAACGCTAAACATGCAAAGTTAGAAAAAGAATATTACTAATTACGGGCAAGGTATGTTAGTATTAGTGATTTAAGTAGAGGAAGTGATTTAGTGGTGGATATTATATGGTAGAACGAATCATAATCCGAGCATAAGATCCGAAAAGGTTCATGAAAGGAATAATCGATCTACACAGTGGAAGGTAAAAAGGAAAAAAATTTCTAGAGGATCTAATAGGAATCGTGAAGTTTATGCGGCTCAAAAAAGTCAAGGCTGTCGATGTCCCCTGATCAAGTTGTGCATTAAAAATCAAATAAGCATTTTTCTACGATTAAGTAAGGATGGAAGGTCTATTAAGAGCAATATACGAGAGTAAGAAGGCAGTCTCACACCATCTTCCAAGTTGAGGCCACGCAGAGCAAAAAGTAAAAGTTTTTCTGACTGATTCTATACGGTCTGGGTGTACGTTGTACTGAGGGCAGCATACACACGAGCCGTTGTCCAAAATCGGACGTACAAGCGAAATATAGAGAGTCTTCGTTATACGCGGGTCGTCCACCTTTGACCACCCTTTATAAACTCCAAGCACCCCATGGTTTTATTTACCATGGTAGAAATATGATCAGAAAATTTTACTTGGGGTCTAGTTTTAACACCAAGATCATCAACCAATGTAATTCTCTCAAGAGAACCACCGCAGAGGGTGTAAGGAGCCAACAAGGGGCTGGAGCGATGAAATGTCATTACATTTATATTTTTCGAGGCATTCAGGTGTAACATATTTGCACAACACCATGAATGAAAGTTATTGAGATCGGATTGCAAGCGAGAGCGAAATGAAATGTCGCATACATGAGTACTCGAGAATTTGTTAATACTAAAGGCAGGTCATTAATGAAGAGTGTGAAAAGTAGGGGGGCCAAGATGGCTGCCCTGTGGTACTCCAGAAGTAACCTGAACAAGTGAAGACAAGGAGTTTTTGAAGAGGAGACCTAGAGCAAAGGTAGCTGGAAATCCATTTGAAAAGATTGGGCGGAAACCATAACATGTCAAGTTTTTGTGCTAAAAAAGGAATGGTTTACAGAGTCGAATGTTTTACTGAAATCGGTGTAAATGACATCCGTCTGCATGTTACCATGGAAGCCTTTAATAATAAAAAGAGGTAAACTCTAGTAAATTTGTAGTTGTTGATCGTCGCCTTATAAATCCGTGCTGAGCTGGAGATATAAGTGATTTGCAGAGATGTTGCAAGTGCGGGGTTAAAATTTTCTTAAACATTTTAGGAATATACCTATGTAATTCATTGCGTCAGACTTACTACCTTTCTTATGGAGAGGAATAATAAACGATTCCTTATATCGGAGGGCCTTCATGAGGAGTTATTTGGATAGGTGAATAGTTTAACAGGGGTCCACTTAGAGCGTCGGCGCAGTACCTGAGTACACAGCCGGGGACTCCGTCAGGACCTGGTGAGAACACCGGCTTAACTATTCGAAGAGCCTGAAGCAGTGAGCTTACATTTAACGTAGGGCTGAAAATGCCGTTCGATCTTGGTAAACTGTATGGATACGGCTGACCAGAGTAGCTTTCATGGGAATAGGTTGTTTGAAAAAATTTTGCAAAAAGATCGGCAATGGCCTGATCACTGTTTGCCGACGAATTATGAAATGGTAGCGAGGATGGATGTGCGGACGTTTTACGCTTGCTGTTTACGAAGCTGTAAAACTGTTTAGGGTCCTGAGAAAAGCGCATCCTGCATCGAGCTAGGTAATTTTTGTAGCATTGAGCGTTTACAATGGTAAAATTTGACCGAGCTATTACATAGCGAGAGAGAGAAGAAGGAGAGCCAACAACTTGAAATTTTTATAAAGTCTTGATTTTATGTTTTTAGACTGATAGCTCTTTGGTAAACCAAGGGGCTTCCCAGATCTAATCGGACAAAAATATGGGACACAAGAATCAAAGAGTGTGTCAAGTACATTATAGAAAATGTTTGTGCCTTCAGAACGTCAGTGCACAAGTACAGAGCGGACCAATCGAAATCCCTAATCAGGCTATTAAGCTTCGTAAACTCGGCCTTACGAAAGCAGCGGACACGTTTAGAAAGCTTATCTAATCGATCCAATACAGAAGGTCCAATATCGACAGATACTCGAAAGTAGGATGGTAGGAGTCTTCAGGTATAGTGAGCGGAAGGGCTCGGGTTAACAACGCTATGGTCGGATCCGAGACGAAGCAGAGATCGAGCAATCGACCCAAAGAATTTTTCACATGGTTGACTTGAGACAGGGACAGGTCTAGCAAGCCGTCATAAAGTCATGTCGTGATATGGGCACAAGGTTATTCGACTCGTTTACCGAAGACCAAACAGTGCCTGGCAAATTGAAATCCCCCAGAACTATCATCATGTGGTCTTTATCTGATAGCGAGGAAGAAACAGTTTTAAAGCGGACAGGTGCTGCTCGTATATAGAGATATCCGAAGACGGTGGAATGTACGAGCAGGTAATGAAAATAGAAAAGGCTGGAAGAATCAGTTTTATGCACAGGAATTCCAGGTCTTGTTGAACCTGGAATATGAAATGGTCCGACGTGAAGTTAAATTCCACTGCGATGAGGACCCTCCTCTACGTCGAGACGAACGGTCATTTCTAAATATTGTGTACCGATCTGCCAAAACTTCGAACTAAGGATGTCCGGCTTTAACCAGGTTTCAGTTAACACAATTGTGTTTTGTCACACACAAAAGTGTGACTCTTTCAAGAAGAGAGTGCTGAGCATCTGGTAAGTAACTAAAAGAGAGGAAACTAGTTTTTTGGATGGGTGGAAGTAGAGCTGGAAGATGGGGAAGGAGCACTGGTCTGACTGCCGGGGAGAGTTATGGGGGCCTATTCTTCTTCTTAGCCTTATACTCTTTCACAACCAAGTGCTCCGGCCAAAAATTGGCAGAGCAAACGGTGTCGAAAATGAGATGGGGGAGACGCTTATCTTAAAAGAAGCAATCTCCCTGGCATAAGCGAAATTAAACTTCTCCACCTTTAGGCCTTCGGCTTTTATTTTGCTTTGTATAAAAGCAGTTACATCATTAGATGTAAGATCAGGGGCAAGCCGAGAGACAAAAACTTGCCGCTTTGGTGAGACACCCACCAGTGGTTTTGGCACCACAGGTGCGGTATATTGATGGCAATGTCCGGTGGTCCCGGACGTTCAACAACTGGCGGGTTCGTAATCGATGGATGGCTATGGGAGTTTGGTACGGACTCTACGGACACGGACGCTACAGACGGCTGCATGTTCCGAGACGATGCATTCGGCTACCGAATCTGCATCACCAGCAGCGATCGTTGCCCTTGGAGTGGCAAACGAAATCAACTGCTGCACTGGCGTAGTGGTCGGAGTTAGTTTTTCAGATGGCGGGCGTGAGACAATTGGCACTTTGCAAGTCCCGTGGAGTGGACTTCTTGCGCCGCGGAGACTCAGCCAGCAGCTATAAACTGCTGAATTGAGTGTCCATGGCTAAGAGCCGATTGTATTGATTCTTAAATCCCACGAGCAGCTCCCTTAAAGCCATCCTCGTCTGCCTCATAAACGAGCGCATTTCGCTTTTACCGCACGGCAATCCTCGCAACTGTAATGCAAGCCGTTGCGTTGTGAGATGGCATCACCCACACGGCCAGAAATACCTGCACACTTTGCGTGCACTACGCTGTCGCAAAGCCAGCAAGGTATGTTCGGTTGATCGTGAGTGATCTGCTTCTTGCAGGTTTTTTGCGCAGACCACAGAAAATTCCATAATTAATTTTTTTTAATTTTTTTTAATAACAAAAAGAAAGATCAAAACAAATAGCAATCACAATTTGACCACAGTGCAAGCGGTTTCTAAAAAGCTATGCCTGAAGAAGAAATCGAAAAAAAAAAGAGAGACAACTACTTCAACAGCTTGTAAATGAGAGAGCTATTGCACAAAAGGTTTATAAGCGAGAGAGAAAGAACAGTTAGTTAAGTTTGGGTGATAGAGAGAGAGAGTTGCTAGTCAAAAGCTAAAACAAGAGAGCGGCCAAATGTATTTTCTTACTTACTGGAAGCAACAACAAAACATAATTAACCGACGCACAAAATTGATTAAAAACGTTGTGTTTATACACAAAAAATAGGCATGCACCCGCGGATTTTGATAGAAAATCAGATTAGGAATGTAATTATTATTATTAAGTTTATTAGGCCAAACACCGGTTGTTTGTTATATATAAAAGAAAGAAGCGGAGCGCAAGAAAAAAACACGTCTGGTCACTAAACAGAGAACGAACGAATGTATGCCGAGCAGATACGGAGTGAGCGCTCCTGGTTTGGCTCCCCGCTTCCGGGACGTCAAGCTCGAGGTCTGGCTGGACCCCCGCTTGGTTTCAATCGGCTGTAGGAAGGTGGGGGTTGCAGACCTGCAGAACCTTGAGAATCTTCTCCGGTTCTACAGGTTTGACCGACACCCACGATTGAGCCCTCGGTCTACTTGGGACGTCTTCCCAGCGTACGGCCTCCAGTTTGGCTCCCGGATAAACTTCCTCGAGCGCCGCCACCGCTTTCATGTAGAGGGCCGTCGAGCGTGCATCTTGGCAGGCGATGGCTTTCACCGTGCCCTGATGCCACCCGGCGTCCTCACATTTCGGCGGGTATCCACCGTTCTCGGCAAGCTCCTCCAGAAAGCGGTCCTGGAGCTCTGCTCCACCAGATGGCACTTGTCGCGAGGGACATTACCATCCTTGGCACCCCTGTCTAAGACGCTAATTAGGGTTTTGCCCCTCGCCACCTCCGCAAAAGACCTGCTCATCAAATGAGTTTTTGCCCGCTTGGCTTACTGGGCTTGGCCTGGCTGGGTGGCGTGGTCTTCCGCCGAGCGTTGCCGCTTGTTCGGGGCCTTGGCTGCTCCCTTTCCGGCTTTGGCTGGTTTGAAGTCTGGGATGATTAAGCTGGCCCAAAGCCTCTGCTCCTTCCCCTTCGCCGATGCCATATACTCCAGATCTTCATTAGCCAATATGAAGGCAGCACGCCTTAGGGCGGCTTTCCTCCTTGGCCTGCAGACCCGCCGCCTGCCGAGGTTGACGGAGTAACCCCTGGTCGCGAGGTGCTTACCAGCCGCGATAACGCCTCTGCTTGGCAGCCACCTCGATGACCGGTTTGACCCCGGTGCCCCCCGACGTGGATGGGCCCGATTGGCTTATCGGAGCCCTCCCTCGCAGCGGATTCCTGCTAGAAGACGGTGGACCGACTTAGTCTCCTTCCCCGTCTGCTTTTGGACCTGGTTTCCCCAGGCGTTGATGTAGAGGGATGGTCTTGTCCTTCCGGTACTTTAGGGGAGTACCGAGCCCTTTGCGGTTATTTTATTAATATTTAAAGATTTTGGCATAATTTGTCCCACGAGTAGGTGAGAAGGGGTTAGTCACCCGAGGCATAGCCCGCGTGCCCCGGGAAGCCTGATTTAAACTGGAGGTCGGCAGGTATCCAGAGTTCGCATACTAACGACCGAGCACCCCCTCGGCCACGCATCCATCAGCGCATGCTGTTCAGCCTAGGATCGGGGTAATTACACTGAGAGTTTTCTTCTCTTGACTTGACCGTGCCAGCACCTGTTACCAGCCGCCCTCACGAGGAGAGTATAGTCGCACTTCCACTGGTGTGTACAGTTACGGCAGGTGACGGACGGCCCGTTGTCCCACTGCGTCATGGAACCGGGGCATGGCAGCATCGGGTTGGGGCAAGCCCCAGCCCTAGGGAATCCTGCTCCCGACCGGAGAGTTTAGTGATCGCGGGTCGGAACGTCATCCGTCATTCCTCCTGTATCACCCGAATGGCTGACGGCCTGTGTTGTTGTAAGAAGTGATGTAGATGTAGATGACAATGAAGAAAAAAAAAAATGTAAAATGTAAAAACTGATAAAACTTTTGAAAATTCCACATAAATCACATGTGTACTGACTGAGTACGTTCTTTCTCGTTTTTATTTGAATTAAAGTAGTTACATCATTAGATGTGTGGTCAGGAAAAAGCCGAGAGCCGAGTGAAATCCATAATAGTAAAAGTCTTAAAATTATGTTTATGTAATAGTAGATGTTTGTAACGCAGCGAAAAGATAATTTAAGACCGCATTATATATATATATACTTAATCAGCATCTATAGTCGAGTCGATATAGGCTTGTCAGTGAAATTTTAAGAGAACCCAAATTTCATTTCCAGTTAATTTCAAAATTTTGCACCGCCCTTTTGCGATACCCCAAAGAATGAAAATCTGTGGTGTATCCTCAATTTTTAGGAAAATGAAAACTGGAGTATCGCAGAAAAATGACCGTATCTACCAGATTGCCGACGTTAGTTCGGATCGGATGATGAAATTAACTTTTAGCGGCTAGTCTCCTCCCCTTGAGCGTCACAGTCGCTAATCATTCTCTAATTCGCTAACACACTCCGCTAGCCTTGTTCAGCGTGCGGCTAGTGGCGGACAATGAATTGGAACGGCGTGTTGTTGTAAGAAGTGATGTAGATATAGATAACTGATGTACCAAAAAAATCTAAAATAAAGAACTGATTTAAATCAGTTCGACAAAAACCATAAGCTTATATATATAAGACAAGGGAGAGTTATGGAGGTCGCTGTAAACTGCTCTACTGAGTGTCAGTGAGCTGATCATTTTGCTTCTTAAAGCTAACGATAAGCCTCATGAAATTTTATTTTAAATTATAATTTTATTATTTTTTTATGTACAAGGTTTTTTACTTTGTTATGAGAAAACAATTTTAAAATAAGACTAAGCTTAAAAACGAATAAGGTTAAACTAAGTTGAGAGTGGTTAGAGAGCGCTACTGCACAGAAAGTTTGTTGAGAAAATGATGAAAAATAGTTATTTAGCTTTGGGTGAATGAAAGAGAGAGTGATAGACGAAAAAAGCTACGACAGGAGAGCGGATAAATTAAATGAGAAGGCGAACTTACGAAAATTTAATTAAATAATTTCTTACACAATTTTTACGCATGCACGTCCGATTTAGGATTGTTTTTTAGGTATAGATTAATTAAGGAGCTTACGTAGAAAAAAAAAAAACACTGGCTTTTTCCGAAAAATAATGGAAATAGTAATAATGGAAATCATTTTTCGCATAATATAACGACAAAGAACGTAAGGAGTTATTTACATTTATCATTTTTGGCTGCATCTGGAAATTTGGAAATACCCTTGTCTATATTTGGTATCACAGGAGTTTGGATAGAAAGTTTAATTCCTCTAACTCGTATAGTCTCTGAGATCCAGGCGACACAAAATACGAAAAGCAAATCGACTCGTTTTTGTGTGAGAGAGAGCGAGATGGACCGATGCCTTTCCAAATGATTTTCTCCGTTGTGACTATACAAATGATCCTATTCGATGCAGATTTAAGCCTCTGGTAGATATGGGCTTTCTCTATGATTCCTCATTTGTTGTTATCTTGTGCGCCTTTTGTGGGGACGCAAGTGGGCGGAAAAATTTTGAAATACTTGTAGGAGTGAGATATCACAACAGTCTGGGAAACAAAGTTATTTGCTCTAGCTCTTATAGGCTCCAAGCAATGGGCAACAAACAAGACAAACAGACGGACGGACAGACGGACAAACGGACAGACAGACATGGCTATATCGAATCGGCAATTGATGCTGATCAAGAATATATATACTTTATGAGGTCGGAAACGTTTCCTTCTCCATGTTACACACATTCACTTTTACCACAAATACAATATACCCTTTTGCTCTTCGAGTACGGTTATAAAGAAGTCTGGTTACTACGAAAGAGAATTTTTGGACGTTGATATGCAATCACTGAACGACAAATTAGATTTTGCGATCCTGTTTGAGAGATAGGTGTTAGAATAATATTGGAGGAAAACTGGAGCTAGTGATTCAAGAAGAAGAAGAAGGGAATAATTGGTAGATATTATATCGTAGAGGAAATTATTATCCTAGCATAAGACCCTAAACGGTTCTTGTAAAGAATAATTCGATCTACACTGCGGAAGGGACAAAGGCATACAATTTCTAGAGAATCTTATAGGAATTGTGAAATTTATGCGGCTAATCAAGTTACGGCTATCTACATATGTCACCCCTGATCAAGTTGTGTATAAAAAATCTCACCAAGAAGTCTATCACGTTTTAGTAAGGATGGAAGGTTTATAAAAACGATCTACGAGAGTAGGATTGCAGTCTTAAACCTTCATTCCAACTGAGCCCAGTTGAGAAGTTAGAAAATAGGAGAAAGTCATGAAAATGAAGAAGCCTGGCAGAGTCTTTTTAACGAACAGGTATTCAAGGTCTTATTGAACTTGGAGTATGAAATATTTCAACGTGAAGTTAAAGTCTATTTAGTGTACAACGGTAATTTCTAAAGATTGTGGACTGACCTGCCAAAACTTCGGTACTAAGGATGTCCGGCTTTAACCAGGTCTCCGTAAAGTAAATAACGTGGGACGAAAATGTGAGACCCTACAGAAAACGAGAAAGAACGTACGGAATCGCTTTGAACGCGACTCTACTTTTATACCCGTACTCAGTCAGTACACATGTGATTTATATGGAACTAGCAAACCCGGCGAACTCCGTTTCGCCACCAGATGGCTTCGTTTTATGTAACATTTCGTTTGGGGATTAAAAGATGAAGAACAATTTTTTTGTTTTATATTTGAAAAGAACAATTTCATTTCGATTACAAAAAATAAGTTGTGTTTTTAGTTGAACTTCTCTAAGTAAAATGAAAGTGAATCCAAAGTAAATACTGAATCGAAGCGTTATGCGTGTTCGCAAATTATCCGTTTCATTGAAGTGCTCTTTGGTAAACCACATTTTTAGTTTTTGGTCTGACGTTAACACAAACAAAGCGGATGGTTTCCCAACTCGTGAACACGCAACGTATAACTGCCCATGTGAAAAAAACAATGATTTTCTAAATTTATCCCGCAAACACTAAGCGATTTGCCTTGCGACTTGTTAATTGTCATTGCGAACGCAAGGCGAACTGGAAATTGCAATCGTTTGAACTCAAACGGAAGATTAGTCGGAATCATTGGTATTCGAGGAATACATACATTTTCACCTGCGTACTTTCCGTTAATAATGGTTCCCTCAATCAAATTCGGCATTAGTTTTTTACCGAAAGTCGAGTACCGTTGCAAAGTCGCGGTGGATTCAAATTACGCAATGTCATAATACCAACTTTGAGTTGCAAGTTATGTGGTGGAAATCCTGGTAGCTCCAGAGAGTTCAAAAACTCCGTTGGATAATTTACAACATCATCGGGATTTGTTATTGAATCAACGGATTTGTATGTTACCAAATCGCCAGCGATTTTTGATTGCATTGTGAAATTTAGTGCTTGTACATCATTATTCTTTGCGGCAAGAATTGCTCGTTGACTTAACCAAGCATGATTCTGATAATTCTCACTAATGTTTGGGAAAACATTTTCAATAAGAGCCAATAGAGAGTCTACAAATCGGCAAAAGTCGTTGGTAAGAGTAATTAATCCAGATGTCGCATCAACTGGGACTTTTCCATTTCCAACAGCTAACAATTGTTTGGAAAATTGTGCAGCACTTTTGATCATTTTGAAGTTGAACTCTCATATTAGTGGTTAGCGATAATGTTTTTACGTTATTCCATAAAGGTGATGCCTTCAGGCAAGCATTTAATTCATCTGCAGGCGTTCCACGGGGAATTACTGGCAACGTCTGCCTGAAATCGCCTGCCAATAATATCACCAAGCCCCCAAAGATATTATTATTTCGCCGAAGATCCTTCAGTGTGAAGTTAAGTGCTTCAAGTGATTTCTTATGTGCCATTGTGCACTCATCCCAAACAATGAGCTTGCATTGCATCAACAATTTTCCCATTGCACTGGATCGGGAAATATTGCATGTTGGAGTATCAATTGTGTTTAAATTGAGTGGCAACTTAAGCGCAGAATGTGCAGTACGACCGCCATCTAGAAGAGTCGCCGCAATTCTAGATGATGCTAACGCCAAAGCTATGTCACATCTTGATCGAATAGTAGCCAAAATCAATGAAATGACAAATGTTTTCCCTGTTCCTCCAGGTGCGTCCAGGAAGAATAGACCACCAGTGTTATTGTCCACTGCTTGCATTAATGTTTCGAATACTTGCTTTTGCTGTTCATTCAGCAACGATAAACGCCGACGATAAACTGGATATCCATCGTTCCCTGTGACTGTTTCAGCAACTAACGGTCGCGGATATCGTTTTGTGCACTTTCCATCAGCCATGCAAGGCGATAATGGATTTAATGCACCGCACGGTCCATGCACCATCTGTGTCGTCACAATGTCGTGTAGGTGGGGATCAGTGACTGGATCAGGAATTTCAGCTGATATGATGTCATCCACTTCATTTTGAACGTAATTTGTTCAACAACCAAATTAGGATATGAGCATGCGGTAGTCCACGCTTCTGCCATTCCACCGAGTACATATAACAACGTGTGTCACCAAAAACTCGATACTTAGTAAGCACATCCATCATAACCTTGAGTTTTTTGAAATACTCTGGCGATTATGTCATGGCGATCTTGCGGTTTTTGGCCCGGTTCCAATTCACGTTCAATTTCCTTCCACTTCGGATTGCATGTGAACGTAATAAATAGATCCGGTGTTCCATAATTTCGCACGTACGTGTAGCGTCTTGAGCGTATTCGTGCATGTGGCGTGGGCTTCCGATATAGATCGTAGCTTTGCCTGATTGAATCGGATATACGCTAAACGTTCGGTCTCGAATTTTAACATACATGTCGACAGCGAATTGCTGGAATGACGGCACTTTTAGAATGACATTCTCCGCATGTGTACGAATCATCATACGATACGCATAGTAATTCGTTGATACGCCTGAAAATGCAAAATTAAATGAATTGTTAATGGAAACCAATAATAAATAATTATTGTGTGAATATTGTATCGTTAATTGGATCGACCATCTTCAACGTGATGTCGTATCCGTCTTGCCCTGCCAATAAATGATTGGATATTGTAACGCATCGTACAAACGATGTGTCTCGTTTACACGATGCATGATATTGCTTCTTCGCTGAAAGACAATGTCTCGCGAATTAGTTTTGATCGCCAACAATAATTGCAGCAACATCATTAACGGTGGGTGCATTGAATCTTCGCACATGTTCACCTGTTGGGGTACAATCCGCTCTTATGACAAATTTGTGCGTATCCGATGGCATTCGTTCAATGCTGTTTTGAACATATTAACCACAGCATTATTTGCGTAAAAAAATGCTTGCAACTGTTCAATAATTCGTCTCTTTTAAATGTTGTGTTCCTGTATATTGCACCGCACATATCGAGTATATTTGGAGAAATTAATGCGGTTCTTCTGGTGTTGGCACCATTGAACCATGCAAATGATATATTTGTCCTTGAATCTTTAATTACAAACAATCATTTGTTGAAGAATACGGTGTAACTTCTGATCGTTTTATGGTGTAGTGTGTGGTGTATATGTAGTTGTTACGTGTTGCAATTCATTGTGTTGGTGTGAGTGATTGGTTATGTGTGTTGTATCTTTTACCTTGCAAGTCGGCATGAAGCCGCCTTCTCGAATGATATTAGCTCCAAAGGAAGTCATGCGAAAGCAGTTATTGTATTCAAGAATGTGTTGAAGAAAATGGCTGGAATCGGGATCACTTCCATCGAACAATGGTTTCAGTGGCTGTGGTGGTGTAAGTAATGGATCCAGTTTGACTTTTCCACTTGCGCAGCACAGTCCAGCCGTTTCTCATTTTTGAACTTTAACGCATTGCAATATCGGCATATAGTCGTCATTGGTCCAATATCTAAATTTTCATCATCACTGTAGTTCGCAGTGGGATCATATTGGAATGCCAAGCGATTGTATGATGCCAATGATCTTCGTGTCCTCACGTGTGTTCTCTTATTATGTTTTGTCTTTCTATTAAGTTCTGTAAATACACTTGTTGCTACACTTTGCATGTCTTGTGCGGAGGCCGATGTTCGAACGTCGTCTTAAAGGCATTTTGACTGTGGACAGAGTGGTGAATTCAACCTCAAATGCACGATCGACATAATTTACACAGTTCAACTTACCACCTTAAAGACAAATGCCTGTTCACAATACACGTGATTGATTTGATGGTTTCCAATAGAAATATGAGGAAACGAATAACTTTTTTTAAATTTATTTTTCACAGTGAACACAATCCCGGTTTGTCACATGAAATTAACTGAGCAGAGAATAATGAGTAGCTGTCAAGCAATGTATTACGCACCGGCGCCTACTTAAAATATTGGTTTGTAGTACATGCTATGTATCATAGATGGCGCTCTATTTAGTATATAGTAGATAATACAAATACATTTTCCCGCTTTTCTATTAAAATTTTCGTGAATTTTCTTTGCTATCATTCTCACGGAGCCAGAGACCTTTCCAACGAATGCAAAACCGTGGAAATCGGTTCGTGCGTTCTGGAGTTATTACGTCATTAAGACTTATTTTTATATATTAGATTTTCAAATGTTTTATCAGTTTTTACATTTTAAATTTTTTTGCTACATCTGTTATCTACATCTACATCACTTCTCACAACAACACACGTACACTGCACGAGGCAGAGCGTGAGTCTGAGTGTGAGAGAATCAGTAGCGAATATCATCCCCATAAACGACTTACGTCGCAAGGGGTCGAGGCAAGGGGAAAATCGCTGCTGAAAATTCATTTGATCATTGTGGCTACAGTAATTATCCGGTCTGAACCTAATTCGTGAATCTTTTTCTTCTTATTTTTCTATTTTCAAAATTGTGGATTTTCGTCTTGGGTGGGCGGAAGAGGGCGGGGCGAAATTTTGAAATACACTTTTTCAGGTTTGGTATCACAGGAGTGTGGACAGAAAGTTTGCCTGCTTTAGCTCTTATAGTCTCTGAGATCCAGGCGACACAAAATACAAAAATCCAAATCGACTCGTTTTTGTGTGAGTGCGAAAGAGAGGGAGCGATGTTTTTTTGTATGTTTTTCTTTATTGTGGCTCTATTAATGATCCGATCCGATTCAGATTTAGGTCCCTGATAGATACGTTCTTTTTCTATGATACTGCATTTTTAGTTTTCTGTTATATTTAAAATTATGGACTCCACAGATGTGCGCTCTTTGTGTGGGCGGAGGTGGGCGGGCCGAAATTTGGAAGCACTTTTCTAGGAGTGGGATATCACTTCAGTCTGGAAAAACTTTGATTGGTCTAGCTCTGATAGCCTTCGAGCAATGAGTGAAAAACAAGACGGACAGACGGACGGACAGACATGCCTATATCGACTCGGCTATTGATGCTGATCAAGAATATATACTTTATGGGGTCGGAAACGCCTTCTTCTGTGTGTTACACACATCCACTTTTACCACAAATACAATATACCCTTTTACTCTTCGAGTACGGGTATACAAATTCTTGGCTTAATAAGTAAGCCTCTAAAATTCTTGTAGGTAATTTAAAGGTAGGAAGTTAGTTTTTTGGATGGATTGAAGTAGAGCTGAAAGATGTGGATGGACCACTGGCCTGACTACTAGGGATAGTTATGGGGGGCCTATTCTCCTTCTTAGCCTTGTACTCTTTTACAACCAAGTGCTCCGCCCTAAATTTGACAGAACAAATAGTGACGAAATGAGATGGAGGTCTCCATAACTTATCTAAAAAATATCACTCCCTGGCATAAGAAAATATAAACTTTTTCCATATTTAAGCCATCGGCTTTTTTTTTCCTTTAGGAAATTGATGTGCAATGACTGCGCAATCAAGTGTCCCATGCGACACCAAGCTGAAGCCTATTCGGCTAAACACAACGCTAAACATGCAAAGTTACAAACAAATATTACTTATTATGGGAAAGGTATGTTAGTATTAGTGATTTAAGTAGAGGAAGTGAATTAGTGGTGCATATTATATGGTTGAACAAATTATAATCCGAGCATAAAATCCGAAACGGTTCATACAAGGAATAATTCGATCTACACAGTGGAAGGTACAAAGGAATAAAATATCTAGGAATCGTGAAGTTTATGCGGCTCAACAAGTCAGAGCTGTCGAAGTCACCCTGATCAAGTTGCGCATGAGAATCACACCAAGCATTTTCTACGATTAAGTAAGGAAGTTAGGTTTATTAAGAGCAATCTACGAGAGTAAGAAGGCAGTCTCACACCTTCATCCCAGTTGAGGCCACGCAGAGCAAAAAAGTAAAAGTTTTTTCTGGACTGATTCTATACGGTCTCGGTGTTCTTTGTACTGTTGGCACCATACACAAGAGCCGTACTCTAAAATCGGACGAACAAGCGAAAAATATATATAGTCAAATTCCTTTGACCACCTCTTTATAAACCCAAGCACTCCCATGGCTTTATTTACCATGGTAGCAATCTGTTCAGAAAACTTTAACTTGGGGTCTAGTTTAACACCAAGATCATCAACCAATGTAATTCTTCAAGAGAAGAATTCAAGTAATTCAAGAGAACCACTGCAGAGGGTGCAAGGAGCCAACAAGGGGCTGGAGCGATGAAATGTCATTACTTTACATTTCAAGGCATGTTAGGTTAGGTTAGGTAGTATTGGCTGTCGGGCTGTCATGAGCCCAACACACATAGGCCGGTTTCGGCCCGTTGTGGTACCATCGAATCATTTTTCCCTTCCTGCTGTGAGAGACATCCTGTCAGCAATTATCCCATCCGGCTGCGCTAATAAAATTCGCTATCTTTCTGGGACACATATTGGAGGCGAGCCCAAGTGTTGTAGCCTTCTTCTACTAAGAGCCGGGCAGGAGCAGAACAGGTGCTCCACTGTCTCCTCCTCTTCCTCTTCTCTACAGTTGCGGCAGTAATCATTATATGGGGCTCCCATCCTTCTGGCATGGGTTCCTATTAGCCAGTGTCCCGTGAGGGATCGAATAACCGTGCTGCACCTTTTTCTGCTTAGCTTACACAGCTCGGTGGTGCGCTTCTTGTTTATAGTGCGCCACGTTTGTCGCGTGATGCGACATCCTGGTGTGTTTTGCCACCGACTGTCGTCTAGTCGCATGAATTGTTCTTTTATGATGAGCTTGCAGGTGGCCATAGGCATACATGTATCCTCTTTGTCGTGGAGAAAGGAGGTGGTAGTGCCAGTTCTGGTCAGTTCATCTGCTATGCAGTTACCTTCAATGTCCTGGTGACCCGGGACCCATATCAGGCTAATAGCAAACTGCTGGGCCATCTCGTGAAGAGATTTGCGGCATTTTGCTACGGTGGCCGAGTTTGATGTAATCGCATTAAGTGATTTGATCGCAGCTTGGCTATCACTGTAGATGTTTATAAGGGTTGCCGAAAAGGCAACTGATTGGATGCAAATCAGAGCTTCCCAGATCGCTGTGACTTCTGCTTGGAAGACACTGCAGTGATCGGGAGCCTGAAGGAGTGCCTTATGTTTAGTTGCTCGGAGGTAGATACCTCCTCCTACTTTGTTGTCCATTTTGGAGCCATCCGTGAAGATTTGAATGGCTCCACCAGGACCCGGAGTTCCCTCAAGCCAGCTATCACGGTGAGGGATATCTATTTCAAAGGGAGTTTCAGTAAACTCCATCGGAATGCAGTAGTCCGTTTTTGTTGGGACGTTATTGTTGTTGTTTAGAATGGATGAGTGTCCCATATTTTGCGGTACCCATTGGTCGGAGTCTCTAAGACGAATCGCTGCCATGAGTGCCTGAGCCTTACCTGCGAGGTCAGTACTCTGGAGGCACAGGACAGCGTTTAGAGCATCATTCGGAGTGGTGCGAAGTGCTCCACTGATGCAGAGTGCGGCAGTTCTTTGTACCTTGCCGAGCATTTTGGTGATGGACTTTTTTATAGGGCCGGCCACCACACCGTGACTCCGTAGAGTAGTATTGGTCTAACTATTGCTAGATATATCCATTGGACTATACTTGGGTTAATGCCCCACCTTAGACCAATGGCTTTCTTTGCAGGTGTAGAGAGCTATCGTAGCCTTCTTCACTCTTTCTTTGATGTTTAGGTTCCAGTTGAACTTTACTATCGATTACCAACCCCAGGTAACTAGCACTATCGCTGAAGGATAGCCTGCATTCGTTAAGCATTGGAAGGTTAAGGGGAATCTTGTATTTACGAGAAAATAATACAAGTTCCGTTTTTGAGGGATTTACTCCCAGACCGCGCGATTTTGTCCAGTCTGACAGTTTCGCGAGTTTTGCAGACATTAGGTCGCAGAGTGTTTGAGGGAATTTTCCCGAGAATATTATGGCAACGTCATCCGCGTATGCCACCACTTTACAGCCCCCCATCCAGGTCACACAGAATCTTGTTGACTGCTATGTTCCATAGAAGGGGAGACAGAACCCCCACCTTGCGGTGTGCCTCTGTTGACATACCTTGACTGAGTGGACGACCCATCGACGACGTCACCGTCCTGCATATTAGCAATTGATCGATAAGCGTCGCCAAGTGATCGTCCACCCCAGGCTCGTCAAACCTTCCGTGATGGCTCTTGGTATGACATTATTGAAGGCTCCCTCGACATCGAGAAAGGCAATTAGGGAATATTCCTTTGAATAGATGGTTTTTTCCAACGAAGTGATTACCTCGTGAAGTGCCGTTTCTGTGGATTTACCTTTCCTGTAGGCATGTTGTGCGTCTGACAGCATCTTTGGATTTATCGTAGTCCTTAGATGTAGCCCGACTAGTCTCTCAAATGTCTTGAGGAGAAAGGACGACAGACTGATTGGTCTGAAGTCCTTTGCGGTGGAGAGCGAGGCTTTTCCCGCTTTGGGAATAAAGACAATCTTTGCCTTAAGCCATGCGTCAGGAATTTTCCCCACTATGACTATCTTGGAAAATATACTTTGAAGCCAGTTGGTTTGCCATGTTTCCTGCCTTTTGTAGTTGGGCTGGGATAATCATGTCAGGGCCTGGCAATTGATTTAAACGGGTTGAAGCTGCTTACTGCCCAGCTGATGTTCCGTTTCGAGAGGATGTGTGCCATCGAGGTGACCGAGCCCACTATAGCTGAATGGGTCGGCTCAATGGTTGTGCATCCGGGGAAGGGAGTGTCTAGTAAGATGTGTAGGGACTCCTCACTGGAGCTAGTCCGAGTACCATCGTTACGTTTGAGGTATCCCACTGAGGTGGTAGTTTTTGAGAGGATCTTACGCAGCCTTGCTGCCTTCGATGTTTCCTCTATTTCTGTGCAAAATTTTTTTTTCCACTAGGCTCTTTTTGCCTTTCTTGTTTCTTTTGTAGAGGGCTAGACTGTGCTTGTAGTCTTCCCAGTGTACCTCCTCGTTGGCGCTTTTGGCTCTGTTGAAGAGAGCCCTGCTACTCTTACGTAGGATATCTATTTGTTTTGACCACCATGGGGGTTTCTTTTTCCCCCCTCGGTTTTGGTGCGGGGCATGCTGCCTTGAATGACTTGTTGCATGCTTCCGAATGTGTCCACTAGACGATTTAAGTCATCTTGAGTGTCGGGCACCGTGGTGCCGTGATGGGGAGCAATTCCTCCATTTTTTAATATATATATCCCAGTTGGCTGTCCTGGGATTGATGAAATCAATTGGTTTTGGGCACTCGAGCCTCATGATTGTCTCAATGTACCTGTGGTCAGAGAAGGAATGGTCCTCTAGGACTTTCCAGCTCTCGATTAAGTCTGACATTGCGTGAGACACTAGAGTGAGGTCAATGACCTCCTGTCGGTTCTTTATAATGAATGTGGGGTACCCCGATTACAAATAACCATATAAATGTTAAGGATAAAGCTAAATAGTGACTCACCCCTCGCATTTGTGTCCGAGCTCTCCCATTGTGTGTGGTGAGCATTTCAAGGCATTCAAGTGTAACATATTTGCACAACACCATGACTAAAAGTTGTTGAGATCGGATTGCAAGCGAGAGTGAAATGAGATGTCCTTATACTGGACGCAGATTTTAACATCATCCGCATACGGGATGTCTCGAGAATTTGTTAATACTGAAGGCAGGTCATTAATAAAGAGTATGAAAAGTAGGGGGCCTAGATGGCTGCCCTGTGGTACTCAGAAGTAACCTAAACAGGTGAAGACAAGGAGTTTTTGAAGAGGACTCTTTGAGACCTAGAAAAAAGGTAGCTGGAAATCCATTTCAAAAGATTTGTCGGATTTTAGGAATAGCGGATAAATTCGATGTAGTTCATTGCGTCAGACATACTACCTTTCTTATGGAGAGGAATAATAAACGAATAAACTATTCCAGATAGGGTGAATAGTTTAAGCAGGGGTCCACACAGAGCGTCGGCACAGTACCTGAGTACACAGCTGGAGACTCCGTCAGGACCTGGTGAGAACACCGGCTTAACTAGTCAAAGATAATGAAGCAGTGATCTTTCATTTAAGAAGGGACTGTAAATGCCCTACGATCTAAGTTAACTGAAGAAAGAACGTCGATGGGGCGATGGGACGTCGATGCTGACGTTTGTGGGACTGCCGTTGGGTGCACTGCCTCGATTACTCAGCGGCCCGCGCTATTTAAAGCCGGCACCTGGTGTGTGGGGCCGCTGAGTTCGCAGTTCTGGCTTGGGGTTCTTCGGGAGTGAGTTTTTGGGTCGAGTCGTTGGTGGGTTTTGCTGGTGCTGCAGTTGGCCTGGTGACGGAGATTTGGGGTATGGTTTCGCTGAAACAGCATCGCAGAACTTGGAGTGCAGCGTATTGGCTCGGGTTGTAGGTGGCGCGCTTTTGCTAACATAGCATTGCGGAACTTGAGTGCTGTGTATTGGGTCGGGTTGTATGTGACCTATTAGGCGCGCTTTTGCTAACATAGCATCGCGGAAATTGATTGCGGTGTATTGGGTCGGGTTCCGTGTAGTGTGGTTTAATTGTCTTAGTTTTATGGTACTACGATACTAGTAGGGGTTATGGTCTTATGATACTATGATACTAGTAGGGGTTCTGTTCCGTTACACCCCCCCCCCTTTCTTCCGGGCGGATGAAAGGTGGTGGTCGTTGGTTCGTTGGCGTCGGAATTTCTGCAGCTATAGGTGGTTTGCATTCGGCAGTGGATCAGTAGTTCCCCTGGTGTCGTCTGCTTAATCAGCGGAATCACTGTCCAACGTGTCGTGGTATTCTTTTAGGTCGTTCATGTTCGCAACTTTTTGTTTGTTTTTTGTTTTTGACTGCCGGGGTGTTGTAACTTTACGATATTGGCTGACGTAAAGCCTTTGACCTTGAATGGCCCGTCATATTTTGGGGCTAATTTTGCAGCGAAGCCGTCGACTTCATTAGATAGGTGATGTTGGCGGATCAGTACTAGCGATCGCACCGTGTGGCGCCATTGTCGGCGGCGGAGATTGTAGTGACGAGATTGTTCTTGACTTGCTGGATGTTGTTCCGCACTATCGCGAATACTTCTTTAAGTCGCGTTGCCTTCGCGTGTGCTGTGTCCGGGTGTCTTCATGTCCCTGGTGTGACTTCGTCGTACAGTGCTCCAGGTAAGCGAGGTTCTCTCCCATGTAGCAGGAATGCGGGGCTGAAACCAGTGGTTTCGGAGACGCTGTAGTTGATTTCCAGTGAAATCTCGGATATCAGCTCATCCCATGTGTTTTGCTGGTCCTCCACGAATTGGGCAATCATGGTCTTCCCCGTCCGATTGGCCCGTTCCGTAGGGTTTTCTTGGGGGCAGTACGGTGCGGTGTGTTGCAGATTCACGCCGGCTGTTTGCTGAAACGTGCGAAATGAGCGGCTGGTGAACTGCGTTCCGTTGTAGCTGTGGTAGCTTTCTTAAGTGACACTAGTTCGGTCCATTTCGAGAAGGTGTCGAAAAATACCAGTAGCATGGTGTTTCCTCGTTGGATCGGGGCAGTGGCCCCACGAAGGCGGCGCATAGTGTGGCGAAAGGTTCCTTTGCCCTGCGGGTGAGCATCTTACCTCTTGCTGGCGTTTCCAAGGGTTGTTGAGACAGGGCGTCGGCAATCACGTTTTGTTTCCCTGCTCTATAGTGGACGTCGTACTGATACTATTGGAGTTCGAGCGCCCATCTCGCTACTCTTCCGTAGGGGCTTTCCATAGTATTCAACCATTTCAGCGCGAGATGGTCTGTTATAACGTCGAACCGGTATCCCTCTAGGTAGCATCGTAGTTTTCGGATTGCCCAAATGACAGCCAGGCATTCCTTGTCGGTGGCGGAGTAGTTTCCTTCGGCCTGGTTCAAGCGTCGGTTGCCTATGCCAAGGTTGCTTGCATCGGTTTGCAGTGAGAACTTTACGTTGAAATCGGGGCAAGCAAGTACGGGATGGTTCCTTTAGATGGTCGAAGGACGCTTTGTGTTCGGCGGCCCATGTCCATGTTTGTCCTTTCTTGAGTAGCTGAGACATTGGTTGGACGACTTTAGCAAAGTTGGGCACGAATCTTCGGTACCAGGATGCCATTCCGATGCACTGCCGTAGTTCCTTCAGGTTCGTGGGTGGCTTGAGTTCTTTGACGGACGCAATCTTGTCGGGGATACCTTCTTCGCTGATCACGTGACCAAGATATTTGATCCGGCTCTGGAAAAAGGTGCACTTTTCCGCGTTTATCCGCAGGTTCGCTTTTCGAAGGCGAGACAGGACTATCTCCAGGTTGTTTCGGCGGTCCTCGAAGTCTCGTCCGACTACGACAATGTCGTCCAGATATGCGAAAGCGTAGGTTTCCATGTCGGCACCAATCACGGTATCGAGGGCCCGTTGAAATGTTGCTGGTGCGGAATGTAATCCGAAGGGCATCACTTTCCATTGATAGAGACCTCTGCCGCGGACCGTGAAGGCGGTGGCTTCTCGACTTCCGTTGGCCATGGGTATTTGCCAGTATCCGTTCTTCAAATCGAGGGTGGTTATGAAGCGCGCGTTTTGTAGGCCTTCCAAGATGTAGTTGATCCTGGGCAGTGGGTAGGCGTCAGGAATGGAGTGAGTGTTGAGTTGTCGATAGTCCACGCGCAAGCGCGTTCGATGAGACCTTCTTGGATCAATTGGTCGACTTGCTCGTCGATGATCCGCATCATGGCTGGGTTCTTTGGGTAGTACCGCTGCTTGATGGGTCGGTTATCCCTCATGACGATGGTGTGCTCGGCGATGTCGGTGGTTCCATGGAGATTGTTGAACTTTGGAAGTTCTGCGTCCAGAAATTCTTAGATCTGTGGTGCTCTGTCCGGCGGCCAAGGCTCGGAGACCAGTTCTGGATCGTGTTCCGAGGGATTGGTGATCTCGGGGTCCGTGGGCAGGCTTGGGTCTTCTGGGAGGATGGTGGTGTCGAACGCGCTGGGGGGTTCGATCTTACGTGAGTCGTCGCTTATGTGGGCGTCGATCGGGTTAGCGTTGGCTGTGGGTTGCCGCTTAGTCGCCTTTGAGGGTGTCCGTGGGTCCACCTTCTCCGTGGCGGGGCGGATGCGTGCGTGCTCTGTGGCTGAACTTGGACCTGGGCTTCCTGTGCCGAGCGCCGGGTTCATGTTCGTCGATGTTTGTCTCGTGTGTGAGATCCTTGTGGTGGGTTCGGGAAGCGTGTGCCCGGTAGTTTGCTTTGGTCCTGGGCTTCCTGTGTCGAGCGCCAGGTGCGTTTGTGCTTGTCTCCTCTGTGAGATCCGTTTGGTTTGCTTTGGGATGTGTGTTCCCTGTGGTTGGCTTAGGACGCGGGTGCTCCATAGTGGCCGTGGGATTCGTTTTTCCGTTAGCTTGGTTGCATTTTACCGGTGCTTGTTTCGGATTTGTGTTTTCCGTTGTCGGCCGGTGTTTCGCATTCGCTGCGGTTGGTTTAGGTTTCTTGTTGCTTGTCTCGGTGTCTTGGACGGGGTTGGTCAGAACTGACGGTGGTGTTGGCGTGGGGCGGTGATCTCGTAGTTTTAGCAGCGTGGTGCCGCATTGGATCGTCGTTTCGATGGCACATAGGAAGTCCATGCCGACAATAACTTGCTTCAACATGTTTGGTAGGACCAGGAGTGGGATTTGGACCGCTCGTTGGTCCAGCTTGATGTGCGACAGTAGAACTTCTGTGATGTCTCTGACTGAGCCGTCAGCCAGCCGTATGCGGACGCATGCATCTTGCAGGTTGGAGTTGTTGTCTAGTTGTCGGGCCAGGTTGGCACTGAACAAACTTTGGGATGCCCCGGTGTCGAAAGTGGCCTCTGTTGCTTGTCCTCCTATGGTCAACATCGCCACTATCCGGCCGTCGTTCATGTGGAGTGGGTGGCTTAGTCGCGGGTCTGGGGACCCGTCGCGTTGTTTTCGGCTGATTCTGTGTCAGTCGAAGACGCGGGTCGTTTCCAGACGTGGCCTGGCGGCAGCAGTCGATGGTCCGAGTGCCGCGTTTTCCACATTCCCAGCATAATAGGATCGAGGGGTGGGTGCAGTCGTAGGCGGCGTGCCCGGCTTGACCACACCGGCGACAGGCTGTGCGTGGATTGGAAATGGGCGTGGTGATCATACGATGGGCCACGTCCTGGCCCGTCGCACCGGTTGGGTTTGACGACTGTCTCCGGGATGTGTCTGCTGAGTCGCAATGGGGTCTCCGAACAGGCGTCCGGTAGGAGTCACCTTCTCGTCGATCTGGGCGCCTTGCTGGCCTGGTGTCTGTTGGTGGGCTTCGGATGGGTGCGGGGGTTATCTCATGTTCCCGCTCGTGAATGATTTCGTACTCCGCGGCTAGCCGTGTCAGCTGTGACAAGCTTTTCAATTCTGGCAAAGCGTTGTCGTAGATTCTGTACAGCTGTTCCGGAATGTACCCGGCATTGTGCATGAGTAGCCGTATCTCGATGAGGTAATCTTTGAACGGTTCTCTCATCGCTTGCTTGCGGCCCCGGATCTGGTCGTCCAGTTGTTCGAAATACCGTGCTGGCAGGAAATACGACAGTAACTCTTGGCGGAAGTAACCCCGGGAGCTACATTGTAGTTGGCTGGTACGGTACTAGCGGCCAGCTCGGTCGGTGAGTAGCTCGGCCATGGCCCGAGGCAGCTGGTTGGTGTCCACTCCATACGAGCTTGCGCGTTCCTCGAGTATCTCCAGAAACGATATTGGGTCATTCTCTCTGCTGAACTGGAGGCCCCATCCGCGGATGCGTTCCGCTGTTCGTGCGATGTGGTTTTAGTCGGGCCTGGGGAAATCGGCGGCCGTTTTGACTGGTGGTCGGGGCTTGTTCTCAGCGATGGTGGGGACTTGCAAGCTGGTTTTTCGGTCCTGCTTCTGCGTGCCTGATGGTCCCGGGGTGGTGGGCAGCGGGGACTTGGGACGTCCGGCTAGTCGGCCGTATTGTCGCTCAAGTTCCGCCAGGCGAACTCAACTACTCGGGAGTGGCCCTACGACTAGTATGGCAAAGTTCCTACGCATCTCGTCGACTGTTCCTTCAGATTTTCTCGACGGCGCTTGTAGATCCAGCTCATGCTGACGCCCGGATTGGTGGTTCTCTCTCCGGTGTGGAGTTCGCTGCCTGAGTCCTCTCCGTGGGATTCCATGGTGCTTGTGTTGTTTCTGTGGTAATTTTGGGAACTAGATCACTGTTTTCGTGAGGAAGAAAGAACTGATGGGACGTCGATGCTGACGTTTGTGGGACTGCCGTTGGATTGTTTTTCGCTTGGGGTTCTTCGGGAGTGAGTTTTTGGGTCGAGTCGTTGGTGGGTTTTGCTGGTGCTGCAGTTGGCCTGGTGACGGAGATTTGGGGTATGGTTTTGCTGAAACAGCATTGCAGAACTTGAGTGCAGCGTATTGGCTCGGGTTGTAGGTGGCGCGCTTTTGCTTACATAGCAGTGCGGGACTTGAGTGCTGTGTATTGGGTCGGGTTGTAGGTGACCTATTAGGCGCGTTTTTGCTAACATAGCATCGCGGAACTTGAGTGCGGTTTATTGGGTCGGGTTCCGTGTAGTCTGGTTTAATTGTCTTAGTATTATGGTATTATGATACTAGTAGGGGTTATGGTCTTATGATATTAGTAGCTGTTATGTAGCGGAACGTTATGGTCCGTTACACCAGAGTATCTGTCATGGGAATAGGTTGCTTGGAAAAATTGGGCAAAAAGATCGGCAAACGCTTGATAATTGTTTGCCGACGAATTAAGAAATGATAGCGAGGATGGATGTGCGGACGTTTTATACTTACTGCTTGCGAAGCTGTAAAACTTTTCGGGGTCCTGAGAAAATCGTAACCTGCATCGTGACAGGTTATTTTTTATACCATTGAGCGTACAGAATGGTGAAATTTAACCGAGCTCTTTACATAGCGAGAGAGAGAAGAAGGAGAGCGAACTTCTTGACATTATGTATAAACTCTCGACTTTGTTTTTTAGACTGGATAGCTCTTTAGTAAACCAAGGGGGCTTCCCAGATCTAATCGGACAAAAGATCAAGAATCAAAAGAGTGTGTCAAGTACATTGTAGAACATGTTTGTGCCTTTCATAACGTCAGTGCACAAGTACAGCGCGGACCAATCAAAATCCCTAACCAGGCTATTAATCTTCGTAAACTCGGCCATACAAAAGCAGCGGACACGTTCAGAAAGCTTACACGGTCGATCCAATGTCGACCAATATCGACCGATACTTTGAAAGAAGGATGGTAGGAGTCTTCAGGTATAGTGAGCGGAAGGGCTTGAGTAAGCACCGTTATGGTCGGATCCGAGACGAAGCACAGATCGAGCAATCGACCCAAGTAATTTTTCACATGGTTGACTTGAGACAGGTACAGGTCTAGCAAGCCGTCAATAAAGTCATGTCGTGACATGGCACAAGGTTATTCGACTCGTTTACCGTAGACCAAACAGTGCCTGGCAAATTGAAATCCCCAGAACTATCATGTGGTCTTTTATCTGATAGCGAGGAAGAAACAGTTTTAAAGCGGACAGGCGCTGTTCGTATATAGAGATATCCGAAGACGGTGGAAAGTACGAGCAGTTAATGAAAATAGAAAAGGCTGGAAGAATCAGTTTTATGCACAGGAATTCCAGGTCTTGTTAAACCTGGAATATGAAATGTTGCGACGTGAAGTTAGAGTCCACTGCGATGAAGACCCCTCCTCCACGTCGAGACAAACGGTCATTTCTAAATATTGTGTACCGATCTGCCAAAACTTCGGAACTAAGGATGTCCGGCTTTAACCAGGTTTCAATTAACACAATAATATGGGACAAAAATGTGAAACTTTCAAGATAGAGAGTGCTGAGCTTAGTGCGCAAGCCTCTAGCATTCTGGTAAGTAATTAAAAGAGAGGAAAATAGTTTTTTGGATGGGTGGAAGTAGAGAGGGAAGATCAGGATGGAGCACTGGTCTGACTGCAGGGGAGAGTTATGGGGGCCTATTCTTCTTCTTAGCCTTGTACTCCTTCACAACCAAGTGCTCCTGCCAAAAATTGGCAGAGCAAAAGGTGTCGAAATGAGATGGGGAGACGCTTATCTTAAAAGAAGCTATCTCCTTGGCATAAGCGTAATTAAACTTCTCCATCTTTAGGCCTTCGGCTTTTATTTTGCTTTGTATAAAAGCAGTTACATCATTAGATGTAAGATCAGGGGCAATCCGAGAGTCAAAAACTTGCCGCTTTGGTGGGACACCCACCAGAGGTTTTGGCACCATAGGTGCTGTACCTGTGATGGCAATATCCGATGGACCCGGACGTACATCAACTGGCGGATTTTGGTACGGACTCTACGGACACGGGCGCTACAGTCGGCTGTATGTTCTCTGAGGTGATGCATTCGGCTACCGAATCTGCATCATTAGCTGCGATCGATACCCTTGGAGTGGCAATTGAAATCAACTGCTGCATTGGCGTAGTGGTCCGAGTTAGTTTTTGGGATGCCGGCTGCCGTGAGGCAGTTGGCACTTGCACGTCCCGCAGAGTTGACTTCTTGCGCCGCGGAGACTCAGCCAGCAACTCTAAACTGCTGAATTGAGTGTCCATGGCTAAGAGCCGATCGTATTGATTCTTAAATCCCACGAGCAGCTCCTTAAAGCAACTCCTCGTTTGCATCATAAACGAGCGCATTTCGTTTTCGACCGCAGGGCATTCCTCACAACTATAATGTAGTCCGTTGCGTTGTGAAATGACATCACCCACACGGCCAGAAATACCTGCACACTTTGCGTGCACTACGCTGTCGCAAAGCCAGCAAGGTATGTTTGGCTGATCGTGAGTGATCTGCTTCTTGCATTTTTTTTTAGCGCAGACCACAGAAAATTCCATAATTAATGTGTTTTTATACCCGTACTCGAAGAGTAAAAGGGTATATTGTATTTTGTGGTAATTGCTGTCTGTCCGTCTGTCCGTCTTGTTTGTCGCCCATTGCTCGGAGGCTATAAGAGCTAGAGGGACCAAATCTTTTTCCAAACTGATGTGATATCTCACTCCTAGAAAAATGTTTCAAAATTTCGCCCCGCCCACTTCCGCCCCCACAAAGGGCGCAAGTCTGTGGCGTCGACCATTTTTAAAATTACAGAAAACTAAAAATGCAGAATCATAGAGACAGCCTATATCTATCAGGGGCCCAAATCTGAATCGGATAGGATCATTAATATAGCCACAATAGAGAAAAACATACGAAAAACTTCGCTCCCTCTCTTTCGCATTCACACAAAATCGAGTCGATTTGGTTTTTCGTACAAATGAACGCCTGGATCTCAGAGACTATAAGAGCTAAAGCAACCAAACTTTCTGCCAAGACTTCTGTGATACCAAACCTAAACAAGTGTATTTCAAAATTTCTCCCCGCCCCCACAAAAGACGAAAATCCACAATTTTGAAGATAGAAAAAACTAAAAATGCAGTATCGTAGGAAATGACCATTTCTACCAGATTCCCGAATTTGGTTCAGATCGGATCATCATTGTAGCCACAATGATCAAATGAATTTTCAGCAGCAATTTCCCCCTGCTCCACCTGCAGCGTAAGTCATTTATTGGGGTTGATTGTGGCTGCTAATTCTCTCACACACACACTTGCGCTTACAGACTCTTCCTCGAGCAGTTTACGTGTGTTGTTGTGAGAAGTGATGAAGATGAAGTAGATTTTTTTTAAGACAAAAAAGAAAGTAAACGAGACTGAACGTACGGAGTCGCTGTTGCCGCGACTCTACTTTTATACCCGTACTCAGTCAGCACACATGTGATTTATGTGGAATTTTAAAATTTTTTATAAGTTGTTACATCTTACATTTGTCTGATACATCAGTCATCTACATCTACTTCATCTTCATCACTTCTCACAACAAACACACGTACACTGCACAAGGTAGCTTATGTGAGCGTAGCGTGCGTGTGAGAGAATCTCTAGCGACAATTATCACAATAAATGACTTATGCTGCAGGGGGTGTGGAAGCTCGCAACTGAAAATTCATTTGATCATTGTTGCTACAATAATTATACGATCTGAACCAAATTCGGGAATCTGGTAGATATGGTCATTCTCTAAAAATATTGCATTTTTCGTTTTATCTATTTTCAAAATTGTGGATTTTCGTCTTTTGGGGGTGGGAGTGGGCGTGGCAAAATTTTGAAATACACTTGTTCAGGTTTGGTATCACAGGAGTCTTGAGAAAAAAAAGTTTGGTTGCTCTAGTTCTTATAGTCTCTGAGATCCAGGCGTTCATTTTTTTAAAAAACCAAAACGAATCGATTTTGTGTGAGTGCGAAAGAGAGGGAGCGAAGTTTTTTCGTATGTTTTACTCTATTGTGGCTACATTAATGATTCGATCCCATTCAGATTTAGATGGTCTTTCTCTATGATCTCTATGATTCTCTATCTTTAAAATTGTGGACGCCACAGATGTGCGCCCTTTATGGGGGCGGAAGTGGGCGGGGCGAAAGTGAGATATCACATCAGTTTGGAAAAAAGATTTGGTCCCTCTAGCTTTTATAGCCTCCGAGCAATGGGCGACAAACAAGACGGACAGACAGCAATTAACACAAATACAATATACCCTTTTACTCTTCGAGTACGGGTATAAAAAAAAATAGCAACCAGACCACAGTGCAAGCAGTTTCTAAAAGGTATGCTTAAAGAAGAAATCGAGAAAAAGGAGAGATAAATACTGCAATATCCGAGAGCCGAGTGAAATCCATGATAGTAAAAGTCTTAAAATTTTGTTTAGGTAATAGTGGATGTTTGTAACGCAGCGAAAAGATAATTTACGACCGCATTATGTATATATATTCTCAATCAGCATCTATAGTCGAGTCGATATAGGCTTGTTAGTGAGATTTTAAGAGAACCCAAATTTCATTTCCAGCCAAGTTAATTTCAAAATTTCGCACCGCCCTTTGCGATACCCCAAAGAATGAAAATCTGTGGTGTATCCTCAATTTTTAGGAAAATGAAAACTAGAGTATCGCAGAAAATGACCGTATCTACCAGATTGCCGACTTTAGTTCGGATCGGATGATGAAATTAACTTTTAGCGGCTAGTCTCCTCCCCTTGAGCGTCACAGTCGCTACTCATTCTCTAATTCGCTAACACACTCCGCTAGCCTTGTTCAGCGTGCGGCTAGTGGCGGACAATGAATTGGAACGGCGTGTTGTTGTAAGAAGTGGTGTAGATATAGATAACAGGATGTACCAAAAAATCTAAAATGAAAAACTGATTTAAATATTTAATCAGTTTGACAAAAACCATAAGCTTACATACATATACACTTAGACTGACTGAATACGGGTATAAAAGCCGTCCCTCTCGTTCTTATATAATTTTAAATTTTAGCATACTGGGTATAATAATAATCCGATCTAAACAAGATTTAGCAATCTGGTAGATATTTTACACGATACTGATATCTTCAGATACGAAAGATACAGACTCGGCTATTAATGCTGATCCAACTTATATAATATATACTTTATGAGGCCGGAAATGTTTCCTGCAGTGTGTTGCATATATCCACTTTTACCACAAATCTAATACAAACGTTGTGGTGCAGCTTTTGAAGAAGATGTATTTAAAATTGTTATATTTGCAGTTTTTGTATTCTTTTTAAAAAATGTCGCTCGGATGTGCGAGTTCGCAATAAGGTCATTCTTGTTTTATTAATTTCTGCTGGACAATTTTTTATTTTAAGCTAACGACTGGAACGACAGCAGATCACATCTCAACAGTGACGGATGTTGATGAAACGTCATTCACGGAAATTCCACACCATTTACCAGAAAAAATTGAAGTGGAAAATGTACAACAGACACAAAAATCCCGTAGAAATAGAATCATTGTCACACTATTTACTTTCCATTATATACATGCCATACTCCTTGCGCATGGTGTGCCTGACGAATCTGTTTTGTTGGATGGCGCATGTTTGCTACTCACTTTATTTTACTGATTTTGTGGGCGAAGCTATATTCAAAAGGTGACCCAAAGGCAATAGAAGGCTCAAGCCCTCAGATCCGTTATGAAGAGGGCATTCGTTTCGGATGTTGGGGAATGGCAATGTATTCACTGTCATGTGCTTGCTATTCCCTTGTTATAGACAAGCTTATTCAACGTTTTCGGTAATGTGCAATCATTTAAAAACCTTTAGACAAAAATTACCTCTTTTCTAAAATTCTTTAAGGGCCAAGATTGTATATATTGGAGGTCTTTGTTTCTATTGTACTGGAATGGCTTTAATGGCCTTGACTCGAGCCAAAATAAGTGTCATACTGTTTAGCTGGACAGCGGGAGTTATGTATTCGACTCTCTTCACCATGCCATATTTACTTGTAGCACACTACCATTATTTGTCCACGGTGAGT
Source organism: Drosophila bifasciata (assembly GCA_009664405.1). Classification (NCBI taxonomy): domain Eukaryota; kingdom Metazoa; phylum Arthropoda; class Insecta; order Diptera; family Drosophilidae; genus Drosophila; species Drosophila bifasciata. The sequence goes on from CM019044.1 coordinate 26,125,319, forward strand.
ATGTACAAAAATAAGTTAGAATCGGAATTTGAAAAATAATTATTGATTTCAGTTTGAATTAGATGAAAATGGACAAGCAATTCATAGCTCAGGAGCAAGAGGATTGGGTACTGATATTGCCATTATAAGCAGCATGGTTTTCTTAGCCCAATTTATTTTATCTATGTGTATGGGTACAATTATAAAAATATCGGGTACTACAACATCTGTTATTTACACCGCAAGCTTTTTGAGTCTCTGTGGGGCATTATCTGCCACAAAAATAATGTACTTGGACTTATAAGTCTCACGTAAAATAATTGTATTTAGAGATACACTTTTAGTGCAGCATAATTCGTGCTAACTTCCAATACATTCAAGTTATTTATGACGAAGTTAAATGTAATAATATAACCTATATATCGACTAAATAAGAAACTATCAAAGAATCTGTAGTATTGTGTTAGCGGAGCGGCTTGATGTGTTTGCTAAAATACAAAATTGGGAACTAACATTTAATAAAGCTGGTAAAAAAAAAATATATACATATATGAGACTTAATTCCCAAACAATGATCAAGAGGTGTGTGCATCGATTAATGTGAGTTAGCTACACATTATGAGTTTTATTGCATTTTTTACTTACCAAAAATGTTAAAAGACCTCTGACTTAAATGTACTGTACTGATTTTTAATGGTGCGCTAGCGGACTGTGAACACGGCAAATTTGTGTAGAACTTTTTGGTATACATTTTTCAACAAGTTCCATTTCCGGTTTGCAGTACGTTAGCAAAAACTTTAACATTTTACATTTTTTTGCCTGTTTACTACATCTGAACCACATCGCATATCAACAGGCCGTTTCGTTCTCAGCGTTCACTGCACGAGCCAGAGCAGTGTGTGAGCGTGAGAGAATCAGTAGCGGCTATGAGGGCCTACCTGTAAAAATTGATTTCATCATTGTGTAATGTCCGATCTGAACCAGTTGTGGCATTCTAGTAGATATGGGGGCGCGGCGAAATTATGCAAAACACTTGTATTGAAGTGAGTAGCTATTATATAGGCACTCAACTATAGGATAGTGTTAGGAAAACAAAAGAGAAAGAAAGAACGTACGGAGTCGCTATGAAAGCAACTCTACTTTTATACCCGTACTCAGTCAGTATATGTGGAATTTTCAAATGTTTTATCAGTTTTTAGATTTTACATTTGTTTGCTGCATCTGTCATCTACATCTACATCAGTTCTCACAACAACACACGTACACTGGACGAGGCAGAGTCTGTGAGCGTGAGTGTGAGTGTGAGAGAATCTGTAGCGACAATCATCCCCATAAATGATTTACGCTGCAATCGGGCGAGGGGAAACACTGAACGGGCGCGGGGTATTCCCGCTGCTGAAAATTCATTTGATCATTGTGGCTACAATAATGATCCGATTTGAACCAAATTCGAGAATCTGGTAGATATGATCATTCTCTATGATACTGCATTGTTCGTTTTTCGCTATCTTCAAAATTTTGGACTTTCTTATTTTTTCGGGGACGGGAGTGGGCGTGGCAAAATTTTGAAATAAACTTTCGCTGAAGCGATATCACAGAAGTCTCGACAAAAAGTTTGGTTGCTATAGCTCTTATAGTCTCTGAGATCGAGGCCCTCATTTGTACGATAAACCAAATCGACTCGATTTTGTCTGAGTGCGAAAAAAGAGAGGGAATGATGTTTCTCGAAATGGTTTTCTCTATTGTGGCTATACTTATGATCCGATCCGATTCAGATTTGGGACTCTCATAGATATGATCTTTCTCTGTGACTCTGAATTTTAAGTTTTCTGTAATTTTCAAAATTGTGGACGCCACAGATGTGCTCTAGCTCTAATAGCCTCCGAACAATTGGCGACAAACAAGACGGACGGACGGACAGGCAGACAGACAGACAGACAGGCGGACAGTCATGGCTATATCGACTCGGCTATTGATGCTGATTAAGAATATATACATACTTTATAGGGTCGGAAATTTTTCCTTCTCTATGTTACACACATCCACTTTTACCACAAATAAAATATACCCTTTTACTCTTAGAGTACGGGTACAACAAGTACATTATAAATAAGAGGGAAGGGAGAGAGCATGAGTGAGAGGGAGGATCGAAGAGTAGAACTCGTTTAGAGAGAAGGAGCATTTAAGGATTGATTTTGATTTGTCAGAATTTACAGGTAAAAAATTGATATATATAAGGTTGTCAAAAAAGTCTTGCGGTATTTTTATTGAATTTTCAATTGTTCATAAAATTGGTTATAATAATGCGATTTAAGTCAAATATGCGCCGTTTTGTTCGATGACGAGTTCCCAACGAGATGCCAACTTCATAATGCCCTCTTATAGAACTCGCTTGGTGGTAATCACTTTGTCGAGATCCGGACTATACGGTGAATGCAAAAGCACCTCCCATCGGAGCTCCCGAAGCTTCTGGCGCGTCACCAAAGATGTGTGTGGCCTGGAGTTGTCCTGATGGAAGACAATTCGGCCTCTGTTGACCAAAGATGGCCTCTTCTGCATGAGTGCTGCATTCAAACGGTCCAGTTGCTGGCAGTACAGGTCGAATTGAGCTTTTTGGCCATGGGGAGCAGCTCATAGTGGATAATTCCCTGCCAATCCCACCAAACACACAGAAGAACCTTCCTGGCCGTCAAACCAGGCTTGGCCACCGTCTGGGCAGCTTCACCGCTTTTCGACCACGACCGTTTGCGCTTCACGTTGTCGTAAGTGACCCACTTTTCATCGCCAGTCACCATCCGCTTCAAAAACGGGTCGATTTTGTTGCGATTCAGAAGCGATTCGCATGCATCCATACGGGCAAAAATGTTTTTTTGCGTCAAGTCGTGTGGCACCCATACATCAAGCTTCTTTTTGAATCAAGCTTCTTCGAATGGTTTATAACGGTTTGATGACTCATGCCCAGCTCTTGGCCGATGCTACGGCTGCTACTATGCCGGTCTCTTTCGATCAATTCAGCGATTTTATCGCAATTTTCGACGACAGGCCTTCCGGACCGTGGCGCATCTTCGACCACCTCTGCACCAGAACGAAAACGTTGAAACCATCGTTGTGCGGTGGAAATGGAAACTGTATCGGGTCCATAAACTGCACAAATTTTATTGGCAGCATGAGATGCATTTTTGCCTTTATCGTAGTAGTACTGTAAAATATGCCGTATTTTCTCTTTATTTTGCTCCATGTTTGCGACGCTATAACTCACGAACGACTAAAAACAAACAACAATAAATCAAACACGTGTTAGCGCGTTCCAAAAGCTCTAGCGTGAACCGATGCGATGAATAAAACTAGAACTACGCACTTGCAAAGACACCTCTAGCGGAAATACCGCAAGACTTTTTTGGCAACCTTATATTTTACAGAATTTCCAGAGGAGAAAAGAACTTATTCGCCGATTTTCGCCGATAGGGGGTGATAACGGCACTCCTGCATGTTGCAAGTACATATATTACAAATTCGCCACTTGTTGCTTAAGGATGTGAAACATGATATTTTGTTCAACCACCCTGTTCTCAGCAACATGTGGTTTTCAAATAAATTGTTTCAGTTTCTGATATTTACCATGATCAAGTTAACATAAAATATTTTTATGACATTGAGTTGGAAAATAAATGGTTTCAGTTTCTGATATTTACCATGATCATGTTAAAATAAAAACATGTTATGACATTGAGTTGGGAAAATAAATGGTTTCAGTTTCTGATATTTACCATGATCATATCCTTTAATAGTAGAGTTATAACTCTATTTGTATATAGGACGTGCAATCAATGCATAAAAGTATAAGATGAACTCTAAGAGATCTTCTTATAGTAAATATACGCAGGAGTGCCTTAATCATTACTACTTGGTGGCTCCCCCTATCGGCGAAAATCGGCAACTAAGTTAGTTTCTCCTCTGGAAATTCTGTAAAATAAATATCGATTTTTTTTAAACCCGTACTCGAAAAGTAAAAGGGTATATTGTATTTGTGGTAATTGCTGTCTTTCCGTCTGTCCGTCTTGTTTGTCGCCCATTGCTCGGAGGCTATAAGAGCTAGAGGGACCAAATCTTTTTCAAACTGATGTGATGTCTCACTCCTAGAAAAATGTTTCAAAATTTCGCCCCGCCCACTTCCGCCCCACAAAGGGCGCAAGTCTGTGGCGTCGACCATTTTAAAATTACAGAAAACTAAAAATGCAGAATCATAGAGACAGCCTATATCTATCAGGTGCCTAAATCTGAATCGGATAGGATCATTAATATAGCCACAATAGAGAAAAACATACGACAACAACAAACAAACATCGCCTGGATCTCAGAGACTATAAGAGCTAGAGCAACCAAACTTTCTGCCCACACTCCTGTGATACCAAACCGAAACGAGTGTATTTCAAAATTTCGCCCCGCCCCCTTCCGCCCCCACAAAAATCGAAAATCCACAATTTTGAAGATAGAAAAAAACTAAACTAACTAAAACTAATGCAGTTTTGTAGAGAATGACCATATCTACCAGATTCCCGAATTTGGTTCAGATCGGATCATTATTGTAGCCACAATGATCAAATGAATTTTCAGCTGCGAGCTTCCCCTTCCCCTTGCGGCGTAAGTCATTTATGGGATGATTTTCGCTACTGATTCTTTCGCACGCACACTCCCGCTCAAACATGCTGCGTCGTGCAGTGTACGTGTGTTGTTGTGAGAAGTGATGTAGATGAAGTAGATGTAGATGACTGATGTAGCAAAAATGTAAAATGTAAAACTGATAAAACATTTGAAAATTCTACATAAATCAGATGTGTGCTGACTGAGTACGGGTATAAAAGTAGAGTCGCGGCAACAGCGACTCCGTACGTTCTTTCTCGTTTACCTGTCAATTCTGACAAATCAAAATCAATCCTTAAATCCTCCCTCTCTCTAAACGAGTTCTACCCTCCCTTCGATCCTCCCTCTCACTCATGCTCTTTCCCTTACCTCTTATTTATAATGTACTTGTTTATTGTATGGGTTCCATGCTGCGATTCGAAACCACTGTCAAACAGGTTTTTTCATATCCTTGAAATATATTTGATGTGATAGTTTAGAGGTAGTGTTTTTTCCAAGCATTTCCCTGTAAAAGGACCTCGTTGACCGTGATATTTTTTACTAATATTCTTAAATTTCTTCTTTGTTTTGTTTTCCTAACACTATCCTATAGTTGAGTGCCTATACAATAGCTAATCATAGCTATATGCTATTACAGTAAGTACTAAACTCTGACAAAACGTGGATGACCTAGAGATCATATTCATCAATTCCCATCCGGAATATCCTATAAGTCTAGACTCTCAGCCAGACTCTGGGGACCTTTCCCTGATATGTGGTATTCAGACCCAAAATTATCTAGAGAGGATTTGGGATCCAGTTGATCCCATTCAATGGGATGTTAGTGATGATGGTGATGACCAAATGATTCCAACGGCATCCATTTTCTGGGAATATGCTTGTGGTGCTGAAGACTCCCATAGTGAAGCACCATACGTTTTCCCGGATGATGATCAAATTTTCGATTTGGTCGATGATCAAGACTGCGGCGAAAGGGATCGACTCCGGGATCTACTTCGGGATGAAGATGACGCTGAATTAATAGCGCCGTTGGAAAGAACTGAGGCTGGATTTAAATAATGTATGATAAAAATATTCGATGTATTTTTCTAATCATAATATTATATACATACATAGGTATAATAAAAAGTCTACTACATTTAAAAATGTATTTTCAATGGTTCCTTTACTTCTGATAGGGTGAATTTCACTTCCTACTATTACATGTTACATCCCCCCAGAGAATCATATAATTTTTATTTTTTAATATTTTTTAATTTTTCATTTATTTGCTTTAATTCTTTGTTATGCTTCAATAAAATATGCATATTGAAGTCAAATTTTAGCCTAAACATCATAGTTCCAGGTCACAAGTAACAGCGATAAAATTATGCTTTTGATTTTGGGTAACTAAAGTTGTGAATTTTTAAGGTGTGTTTTTTCAGTGCATTGCGAGACCCAAACGATGTTTTAGCATAGCACAACTCACAGTGAGGTACACACATTTCGAATTGAAAATGAACTAAATTATCTTAAGAAATTGAAGTTATTACATATGTATATTGGATTTCAAGTGATAAGCATACATATGTATGTATGTTCAAAAGAATGTATGCATTTCATTCTGTTTATATAATTTTTTTATGTTACCGTTTATATATAAAGACAGAAAATGTATATATGTATGTATGTAGATGTACATGTACTAATCGTATAGAATAGAAGAATAGAAGGATTGTTTCAATTATCACCCAACAACCAATCAGATTTAAGACATCTGGCTTTTACAACGTTCGAACCATTTACTTATTATCACTCAACTACCAATCAGCATGGATCTCTTATGTATAAAATTGAACTAATGAGAGTATAAAAGATCATGTAATCTTGATTCAAAAATTTAGTATAAAACAGTGTCTATTTTAAATAGTTTCTATTCCTATAATGGAATGCATACAATTTTTATTATTTATGTATATAAAAAAGAATAAACGTTTAACAAAATATACATAGACTTTCCTAGAAATACTTAACGATGCAAAGCCGGTGGTTGGATACACCAAAGTTGAGGATCTATGTATATGTATGATTTACGTACAAGATCATTGGATGTAAACTAAAAAAACATCATTTGGAAATAAAGTAGTCCTTTATTTAACTGATAAGGACAACGAGCAGCTGTGGATATTTCTACCTAAAAGTTATGTAGCCAAATTTTCATCAAAAAAACACCCTTTAAGATGTTGAAGGAACATGGAATTTCCCATCTTATATATAAAGGAAAAGAGATGACTAGATATAGCACTGCCCAATTCCAATTTATATGTAAAGAATAAATATATAATTCAATACAGCAAATCCAGAAGAGACAACTATTATAGAATAAAAAGGGATCACCAGGGTTTAAGTATATGTGAATATATATATATATACGTACATATGTAAAAAGAGGAGGCTAGATGCACTTCTTATTGACAATATATATTTAAAGAAAACATAAGGTTAAAAGAACCACGGCATGAATATAAGGACCCAGGCACTTTTAACAAACATCAGTATTCGATTCAAGAAGCCAGTTGAAACATGTACGCCAAGCAGATACAACTTTTTCTAATGCAATTCGAAGAGATGATCTTCGAGAACATCGACTAACTCTGGAAAACTCTGGTTATTTTGGAGGATCTGGAGGAAAAGCAGATGCAGTACTCCAGGTTTGGATTTCACTACAAGCTGTGCCCCTGGGCGTTGACGATGCTACCGATGGACCTGACAAGTGCCTGTGTCATACATTACCGGCAAAGAAATCTCAAGCAGAAGATTTAATGATAAAATATTATAATTTAAATATGAGATTGAATCCCAGCTTAAAAAATTAATAAATACGATTTACTCTAAAACAACATTGAGTTTTTTATTTTAAAAAAATTTTCTTATACATTTTATTATTAACTTATCATTAAAATTAAAAACATTTTTCCAAAATTTTTTACAAAACAATTTAATGTTTTCTTGTTGCTCTTAAAAATTGCATATAGGATACAGTAATGACCGCAGGTACTTGAAAAATATCCTTGCAGAGGCTGTTTATTAAATGTAAGCTTTATTCAATTTTTATACCCGTACTCGAAGAGTAAAAGGGTATATTGTATTTGTGGTAAATGTCCGTCTGTCCGTCCGTCCGTCTTGTTTATCGCCCATTGCCCGGAGGCTATAAGAGCTAGAGAAACCAAATTTTGTTTCCACACTGATGTGATATCTCACTCCTAGAAAAGTCTTTCGAAGTTTCGCCCCGCCCACTTCCGCCCCCAAAAAAGGCGCACATCTGTGGCGTCCACAATTTTGAAGATAGCAGAAAACTAATGAATAATGGCAGAATAATGGAGAAAGACAATATCTATCAGGGGCCCAAATCTGAATCGCATCGGATCATTAATATAGCCACAATAGAGAAAAACATACGAAAAAACTTCGCTCCCTCTCTTTCGCACTCACACAAAATCGAGTCGATTTGATTTTTCGTACAAATGAGCGCCTCGATCTCAGAGACTATAAGAGTTAGAACAACCAAATTTTCTGCCTAGACTGCTGCCTATCGCTTCAGTGCAAGTTTATTTCAAAATTTTTCCACGCCCACTCCCGCCCCCCCCAAAAGACGAAAATCCACAATTTTGAAGATAGAAAAAACCAAAAATGCAGTATGGTAGAAAATGACCATATCTACCAGATTCCCGAATTTGGTTCAGATCGGATCATTATTGTAGCCACAATGATCAAATGAATTTTTAGCAGCGGGAATACCCCGCGCCTGTTCAGTGTTTCCCCTCGACCGATTGCAGCGTAAATCATTTATGGGGATGATTGTCGCTAAAGATTCTCTCACACTCACACTCACGCTCACAGACTCTGCCTCGTCCAGTGTACGTGTGTTGTTGTGAGAACTGATGTAGATGTAGATGACAGATGCAGCAAACAAATGTAAGATGTAAAATGTAAAAACTGATACAACATTTGAAGATTCCACATAAATCACATGTGTACAGACTGAGTACGGGTATAAAAGTAGAGTCGCGCCTACAGCGACTCCGTACGTTCTTTCTCGTTCCTTAATAATTTTTTAAATTCTACTTTCTTAGGATATTGACCATATGAATAAAAAAAATTCGGCTGAATTTTTGTTTTCAAAGTAAAAAGCAACCCAATGAGTTCCTGGCTCTTTTGAAGAATCTGTATTTGCTATTATTAAAGCAGGATATTTCGAAATTACTTTAGGAAGCTTATCAGAGGGAATGCTTGGAATGCAAATGATCGATTTGTAATATATTCATTTTACAGTAGAACTCTGATATTACGATGTTTGTCAATATCAATCATTGAGTCATATTCACAGTATACCAAACAAGTTACTGCTTCTATAAGATGTTCAGAAAAACGTCCTTCAATTCGGATGGCTCCTTGGGAAATTAAATTTGAGCATACAGTTGAATTGTGATGGTCTGCAGTTAAGTCAAATGCTAGTGTACAACTATTTTTATCAAACATTTCTTTTTGTTATTTGTAAGCCTCGATCATAATGTTTTATTCCACATGATCTGAATAGCATATTGTATCCTCTAGAGCTTTTGAGCGTTTTCCGAGTTCGAGAAATCAAACTCAAGTGTCTGTGATGGTACTTGAACCCCATTAACCAATAGATTAAAACGTTGAAGTTGTCCGGAATGTGATTTGTTTTTGACCATGCAAAAAGCTAAAAAAAATTAGGTAGTTGTCCAATAACTGCGTTGTCAATTGATAATGTATTATTTCCTGGATAAATTGTAAATAATTTTACTTGGACTTTGCTAAATGGATAAATGGCATTTTTAGTTTGTAAAACATGATGATGAGCCAATAAAATGCTTGGATTAATAGTTATGTGGTTCATGAAAAGTTGTGCTTCAATATCTTAAGATTAGATTCAGTTTCAGATTCCATTAAGTAAAATGCTGTTTTTTCAATGTTAAAAGTAATCCTCAACATCCTAAATCAACATTATTTATTAGCAGTTTTGGCTGATTAAATATATCTTCATGAACTTTTTCGAAGAGTTCAACTTTATTACTGTTTTGAAAAATATTTTTGAGCATAATATTTCCATCGGTGTTTATATATCTACCAGATAATAATTTACCATAGTTAGGATAATAACCTTGGGTTGCTAAGTGACTGTCACTGGCGTCACTACCATAGTTTAAAATCGTTTGCAAATATGATCTATAGTGATAGTTATTATCACTCTGAGACACCAATATATTATTTAACGAGGAAGAGCGTACGGAGTCGCTGTTGCCGCGACTCTACTTTTATACCCGTACTCAGTCAGCACACATGTGATTTATGTGGAATTTTAAAATGTTTTATCATTTTTTACATTTTACATTTTTTTGCTACATCTGTTATCGACATCTACATCTACATCATCTACATCAGTTCTCACAACAACACACGTACACTGCACGAGGCAGCATGTTTGAGCGTGAGTGTGCGTGTGAGAGAAGCTGCAGCAACAATCAACCCCAATAATTGACTTACGCCGCAAGAGGAGGTGGGGATTGCTGCTGAAAATTCATTTTCATCATTGTGGCTATAATAATGATCCGATCTGAACCAAATTCGGGAATCTGGTAGATATGGTCATTCTCTACAATACTGCATTTTTTATTTTTTTTCTATCTTAAAAATTGTGGATTTTCGTCATTTGTGGGGTCGGAAGGGGTCATTAATATAGCCACAATAGAGAAAAACATACGAAAAACTTCGCTCCCTCTCGCTCGCACTCACACAAAAATCGAATCGATTTGGATTTTTGTATTTTGTGTCGCCTGGATCTCAGAGACCATAAGAGCTGGAGCAACCAAACTTTTTGCCAAGACTCCTGTGATACCAAACCTGAACAAGTGTATTTCAAAATTTCGCCCCGCCCCCTTCCGACCCCCCCAAAAGACGAAAATCCACAATTTTGAAGATAGAAAAAAATAAAACTGCAGTTTTGTAGAGAATGACCATATCTACCAGATTCCCGAATTTGGTTCAGATTGGATCATTATTGTAGCCAAAATGATCAAATAAATTTTCAGCTGCGAGCTTCCCCCTTCCCCATGCGGCGTAAGTCATTTATTGGGATGATTTTCGCTAATGATTCTTTCGCACGCACACTTACGCTCAAACATGCTGCCTCGTGAAGTGTACGTGTGTTGTTGTGAGAAGTGATGTAGATGAAGTAGATGTAGATGACTGATGCAGCAACAAAAAGTTAGATGTTAAAAATTATAAAAAATTTGAAAATTACACATAAATCACATGTGTGCTGACTGAGTACGGGTATAAAAGTAGAGTCGCGGCAACAGCGACTCCGTACGTTTTTTCTCGTTTTACATTATTTTCTGCCTAGTGTTTGTTGGGCAGATGTTCTTCCGCTCAATTTTACAATTTTTAATTTTCAAATTAAATTTTATGCATCGCAGTGCATTGAAAAAAAAAAATTTGCGGTGGGCGCTCTTGGAAGCGCTGTCGGTTCGCTTTTCCGGGTCTAGCTTGTTGCGCTAGACGAGGCCGGTGCTGGCTGCACAGGCTGCAACTGCTTCTGTAGCTGTGTTATGTTGATGGCGGTGTTAAAACGGTAGCGACTTATCTTGACAGGGGAATCTGGTAGATATGGTCATTTTCTACAAAACTGCATTTTTATTTTTTTTCTATCTTCAAAATTGTGGATTTTCGTATTTTGGGGGGGCGGGAGTGGGCGTGGAAAAATTTTGAAATAAACTTGCACTGAAGCGATATCACAGGAGTCTAGGCAAAAATTTGGTTGTTCTAGCTCTTATAGTCTCTGAGATCGAGGCGCTCAATTATACGAAAACCAAAATTACTCGATTTTGTGTGAGTGCGAAAGGGAGGGAGCGAAGTTTTTGCGTGTGTTTTTGTCTATTGTGGCTATATTAATGATTCGATCCCATTCAGATTTGGGCCCCTGATAGATATGGTCTTCATCTATGATTCTGCATTTTTCGTTTTTCTGCTATCTTCAAAATTGTGGACGCCACAGATGTGCGCCCTTTGTGGGGGCGGAAGTGGGCGGGGCGAAATTTTGAAACATTTTTCTAGGAGTGAGATATAACATCAGTATGGAAAAAAAATTTGGTTGCTCTATCTCTTTTTTAGCCTTCGAGCTATGGGCGACAAACAAGACGGACGGACGGACAGACGGACGGACAGACAGGGCTATATCGACTCGGCTATTGATGCTGATCAAGAATATATATATACTTTATATGGTCGGAAATTACTCCTTCTCTATGTTACACATATCCACTTTTACCACAAATACAATATACCCTTTTACTCTTCGAGTACGGGTATAAAAATTAAAGAAAAAGTTCAAAAAGAATACAGGAATAAAAATATATAACTATTTGATTGAAAATTTATATATGTTTTTGCACATTTTAATAATATATTTGAGAATGAATTGGAATTGCAAAATTTTAATGCCGAATTAATTAAAATAAAAGAAAATTTTGATAAATCATACAAGTGTCTATCACAAAATAGGAATATTTCAAACGAAACTATAAGTAGACACGCAACAATACTATTTGCATGTTTTAACCAAGCTCGTTCCCTGATACACGACAATAAAAGAAAGGTTAAATACTCAACATTGGTCGTATGTTTCAAGATTTCTGCATAATTTTAAAACAAACTTAAATGTCATTAAATCAAATATTCGCTAGACATAACTTTACCTTCGATTTTGAATACTCCAGCATTAGTCGAAGAAGAAACAAAACACAGACTTAGAGACAGTAAGCGAATCTGAAATCGCAAGCGGTTCAGATAAACATATAAAAGAAGAAGATCTAGGCGATCTTACGATACCACACTAGCCGAACTATCTGAGTCAGAATCAGAGTCTATTACTGAAGTAAAAACTCTAAATAAGGCCATGTCATAGGTCGAATTTCTTAAGCTAGCTCTTCACTCATACCTGAGTTTAGTGGAAAGTCTGAGAACCTGCAGAGTTTCATTGATGCTCTTAATTTAGTGGATTCACTAAAAGGAACACATGAAACTACAGCAGTCAGCCTAATAAAAACAATACTCAAAGGCTATGTTCGAAACTTAATCAGTACTGAACAAACAATAGTGTCCATAATAGACAAACTAAAAGCGGTATAAGAGGCGAATCAGCTAAAAGCATTATCCGCTAAATTGTTCAATCTGCAGCAAAAGTAGAAGACAGCAAGTCAATATATTCAGCACATATGATTAACGGTGTATCGCAAGAATATGCCGAAGAACTGAGCCTATAAGTTGCTGTAAAATCAATCATATCGAACAGCACAATTGACGAAGTTAGGTCTGTAATGAAATCACGAAATTTCAATACAATGAGTGAGATTACAACTGTGTTCGTCGATAGTTGCACGGACGCAGTAGGACATTCAAATACAGTCCTAAATGCTGCGCAGCAACAAAGATATAGATATAACCCCCAATCGAGGGTATATCCGCGCAAACTACCGTAGAAATTACCAGAATAATGGTAGTAGATATAAAAATAATTATAATAATTATGGCAACAATAGAAATAGAGGCCAATATAGAGGAAACTCTAGAGGTCGTGGCAATTCAAACAGAGGCCACAATAATAATAATGGCTATAACAATAATGTGAGAACTGCCCAGAATGCTTCGGGAAACTCACAACAGCCCTTAGATTCACAGTAAAAAGGTTCATTCGATTAATCTTAGTGTAAATATATTCGTAACATTCACAAATGTAGCTACAGGCAAGAAATTAATATTTTTGATAGATACTGGTGCAGATATATCCTTGTTAAAAGACAATTCTGACACTTTCAATGATATAAACATTGACAACAAAATAAATATTCAGGGAATAAATCAAGGATTAATTTAATCTAAAGGACTGACATCCTTAGTGTTTAAGTTATTTTATTGAAGCTGTTGTTAAAGGAATAATGTGTGACAAAGAATAAGGAAAAACGCGTGCTCTTCTGTAACATCGAAAAAAGAAGACTGACCATATTCAGGTATCGATACATGCGTAGTGTTGATTCGATACTTTTAACACTCCTCCTCAACACAACGCATGTTTACAAAGTTTAAACTTACTTAATGCCACTTAAACTAGCATTCAAATACATGTCAAGGCAAATTATACATTTTATTTTAAACCAAAGGCGAAAACAAATTTATGGTGTTTAACTTTGGCTAAGTTCTTTGTAAGGACATCTACTATCATTTCATCGGTTGGTAGATATGCAATGTCGACTTCACCTCTTAAGAACCTCTCGAACATGATGAACCTTGACGTCGATGTGTTTTGTTCGTGCATGAAACATAGGGGTTTCTAGCTAGCTGCTGTGCTCCTATGTTGTCGCCATACATCTGAATAGGTGACTCATTGGACATTAGCTTCAGGTCAATGAGTAGGTTGCGAAAGTATATCGCCTCCTTGGCTGCGGATGATAAGGCGATGTACTCAGCCTCCGACTGTCGATTGCTTTCTTGACTCCCAAGAAATTGCTCCTCCTGCCAAGGTGCATACATAGCCAGTGAATGACTTGCGGTTTGTCATATCACTTGCCCAATCTGCATCGACAAAACACTCAATTGCCTTGCCTTGTTTTGTGTAGTATATCTCCCAGTCGATAGTTTTAGCTAAATATCGAAGGATGTGCTTGGCTGCCGCTTCATGCTCGGAATGGGGATCCTTGTTAAGTTGTGCTAATTTGTTCACTGAATTTGCAATGTCTGGACGAGTCATAACTGAAAGATAAGACAACTCCCCAATTAGCTTTTGAAACGATGTCATATCAACTTTGCGGCAGTCCTCCTTGTTGCATGCGACCTGGTAAACCAGCTTCCAGCGGCGTGGGCGTCTGTCGACAATCATTCATGTTGTATTGTACGAGTAATTCTTTAATGTACTTCCGTTGGCTGATTGAAATTGCTCCAGTACTCCCTTTACGTTTTACCTCAATACCAAAGAAGGATTGCATGGGCCCGATGTCAACTACGTCAAACTCTGCGGCGATCTTGGTCTTGATATCAGAGAGTTCATCCAAGTCTTCGCACGCCAAAATAATGTCATCTACGTATACAGCTAATATACACATATTATTACCTGGCCTATAATAGAGGCATGGCTCATTGGCAGTTGGCACAAATCCAATGCGTCGCAACGTTGCATATAACATAAAGTTCCAAACTCTTCCTGACTGCTTGAGCCCATATATGCTTTTGTGAAGTCTCAAAACGTGATTTGATAATCTACGCTGACGAAGCCTTTGGGTTGCCTCATATAAACATCATCTTCCAATTCGCCGCGAAAACCAACGCTACCGTGCCCGCCCGAAAAACCATCGCAGTACAACGCTACAGTGCCCGTCCGAAAAACCATCGCAGTACAACGCTACAGTGCCCGCCTGAAAACCATCGCAGTACAAAAACTACAGTGCCCGCCTGAAAACTATCGCAGTACAGATACAGCGCAACCAAATACAATTTAGACGCACTTTCAGTGACAGTGCCGAAAAATCGAACCGTGCGGAGAGAAAAACCGAAATAAATACCGACAGTAAATACCGCTACGCCTGCCCTCCACTTTCACGAGCTCGAGCTTCTACGTCCAAGCATGGATCAACGTAGCGACGGTGACCAGAGTGAGTATTACCCCTGCAGAAATAATCAAGAATCCTGGGGTGGGAACCGGATGGATACATCAACGCCGTCGAGACGAACTCGAAGCATTCGCAGACGAGTTCGGGTTTGCCAAGGAAGGCACCGTGGATGACCTGAGGAACTCTTTCGCTACGCTCGTCGAAGGAAAATTCACTCGAAACGTCTGGGTTCGATTGGCGGAACTCGAAGGACAGTATTCCAGGTCTCGGGACGCTCCAAATCACCGTAGCCAAGCGCCAAAACATCCCAGGAGACGAAGAAGACCCTCGATCACAAACTTGGCATACCCGTTCCCCCGGCCGCGACGTCCAAAAATCCATGTGTCCCCTTCAGTCCTGATATCCGAGGAAGGTTCACCAAGGCCTCGGTCGCTGGAAGACCATCCGATATCTATACGAAGAACGCTGCCTCTTAAGGACGAAACAAGCAGACACCCTGAGCCTGGGAGCCACCGAGACACGTCGTACTCCCACACCTTCCAGATGGCGGACAGAGTTAGGCACTGGGGCATACAATTCAACGGCCACGATGATCCCTTGACATTCGTGGAATTGCTCGAAGAACGTGCCGGCTCAACGCAACCACAGTATCCCGGGTAAAGAGATCTCCCACAACATGATTCAGCACGACACCTCCCCCATTACCAAACGCGCACGGCATGTCGTCGATGCGGAGGATCCGGACCATTTGGCGGCAAGCTGTCAAAATAGTTCTATCCTATTTTGTTGGGAATGCGGGCAAACGAGGCATTCGAACCATCCAATGCTGCAAACGAGAAGCTTCGAGGGAAACTAGGTGCGTCCTCGACTGGGACGGGAACAGCCGAGAACGACGCCATCCAGAACCCAAGATCAAAAGACCCTTACACGTACATGACGGCCGGATAGTGGCGATGGTAACGATTGAAGGAAGGCCAACGGAAGCAACCATAGACACAGGAGCAACGCGAAGTTTCGTAAACCAAGATCTGGTAGAGATTAATTACGGACACAAATGTACGAGACGCCTTAACGCAGAGGTGAGGTCCATTACCCAAGTCTTACTCGCATCCACTCAGCTGCATACGCGCGAGGTATAGATACCCCTATTGGTATTACCAAGCATGGTGGAGAGTGTTATCCTGGGGATGGATTTTTATGCGCCATAGAAACCACAATACAATGCGGAACCACTCGCCTACATTTTACGAGGCATTTGCACCAATGACGACGAGCCGATGGCCACCGCCAGCCATGTGCTAACACAAGGGCCCAAGCACAAAACCAAGCGACCAGCAACAGAGAACCCAACTACGACATCCTCAACGGAGAACAAAATCCGGAGACCAACAATCACGGCCACGCAATCATCCACCGGGAACGCAAACGCAAGACAACCAACAGAGAACCCAACTACGACATCCTCAACGGAGAACAAAATCCGGAGACCAACAACCAGGGCCACGACATCATCCACAGAGAACGCAAACGCGAGAAAACCCCCAGAAATACCCGCTACGACAGAGATTAAGGATCAACAACAAGCAACAGAGAACACGATAACGAGGGTGATCACAGGAAACACGAACACGATGGTTTTCACCGAAACCACAAGCACGAGAATGGTTACCAAGACCACCAACACGAGAACACCCACAGAGGGCACGAGCACGACCATATCAGCCACGACCATGAACACTAGGACAAGGATCAAGAGTTCAAGGACCGGAATGGAATCCAGGGACATATATGCTGCTAGACAACCGGACAACGTCGCACCGATATCCCTTCAAGACACAGGCCAGAGGAATCCAGCAATAATGGATACCACTACACCCATCATCTCCAACATCTCCGAGTACCCCACCCGACCAGACCACCCAAGCGCATTTGACACGACCATTCATCCCGACCATTCCACCGAAACCGCCGACACCGAAATGAACATGCATGCCGCAGATGAACCCGAACTAGACGTACAGCCCTGGCCTCCAGACATAGCGCCACACATCCGCGAATTTCTTGCCGAAGAGCTTCCAAAATTCGAAACTCTCCAAGGTACGACAGACCTAGCAGAACACACCATTGTCATGAGAGACAACCGCCCGATAAAACAGCGGTATTATCCGAAGAATCCGGCCATGATGCGCATCATAAATGAAAGAGTCTATCAGTTGTTGGCCGAGGGTCTCATTGAACCATCACAAAGTCCTCACAGTGCCCCAATTGTGCTCGTTCGCAAGAAAAACGGGAAGTGGCGAATGTGCGTAGATTTTAGACAACTAAATGAACGCTCGATTCCGGACGCCTACCCGTTGCCTAGGATAAACTATATCCTAGAACGACTCCAGAATGCTCACTTCATAACGACCTTAGACCTAAAAAGCGGATATTGACAAGTACCAATGGCCGCCGATAGCCGGGAAGCCACCGCTTTCACGGTACCCGGAAGAGGTCTGTACCAATGGAGGGTAATGCCCTTTGACTGCACTCTGCCCCCTGCCACGTTCCAACGGACCCTCGACACAGTTATCGGAGCAGATATGAAGCCATTCGCGTTTGCCTACCTGGACGATATCGTCATCGTCGGGAAGGATTTCGCGGAACACCGATACAACGTCCAGAAAGTCTTCTCGCGCCTACGTCAGGCGAATCTTCGTATAAATGCGGACAAATGTACGTTTTTCCAACGCCTGATAAAATACCTGGGACACATGGTTAGTGAGGAAGGCATTCATACCGACCCAGACAAGATAGCGGCGGTTTAAGATCTGCGACCGCCCGCCACCCTCAAAGAACTACGGAAATGCATAGGGATGGCGTCGTGGTATCGCCGGTTCGTGCCAAATTTCGCCACCGTTGTTCAGCCAATGTCACAACTTCTCAAGAAGGGACAAGCATGGACATGGACACGGGAACAACACGACTCATTTGACAAACTCAAGGAACTCCTAACCACCGCCTCAGTACTCGCTTGCCCTGACTTCAACGCCAAGTTTGCACTTCAAACCGACGCAAGCAACCTCGGAATAGGTGCAGTCCTCACACAGGAGATTGCAGGCAACGAGAGGGTCATAGCATATGTGAGTCGACGCCTTAATAAAGCAGAAGAGAACTACTCGGCCACACACAAAGAATGTTTGGCAGTTATATGGGCAATTAGAAAACTGCGTTGTTACCTCGAAGGCTATAGATTTGACGTTATCACCGACCATCTCGCGCTTAAATGGCTAAATACCATTGGCAGTCCGTACGGCAGAGTGGCGAGATGGGCACTCGAGCTCCAGCAGTACCAATACGATGTACATTATCGAGCGGGAAAACAAAACGTGTTGGCGGACACCCTATCCAGGCAACCCTTGGAAGCCCTTGCACGGATCGAAGAAGAGGAAACCGCCTGCCCCTGGATAAAGCGCCGGATACAACAAGTCCAAGACGAGCCCCAGAAATATCCGGACTTCGCACAGGAGAACGGACAACTCTATCGAAACTTAGGGCTCGGAGCTGACGATGACGATTATGTGGCTTGGAAGCTTTGTGTACCCACAGACCGTCGCTCGAGGGTACTGCACGAATGCCACGACCAACCTACCGCCGGGCATCTCGGCGTACGGAAGACGATCACCAGGCTCACACAAAGATACTACTGGCCAGGTATGTACCGAGACGCGAGACGATACGTTCGAGTATGCGTCAGTTGCCAGAAGTTTAAAACCATGCAACAAAAACCCGCCGGAACGATGCTCACCCGCAGACCTGAAGAGCCATTTGCAACCCTGTGTGCCGACTTCGTAGGACCGCTCCCACGATCCACCCAAGTTGGTGGAATTAGTCCCGCTCAAGAAAGCAACAGCAGCAAACCTTGAACGAGCCTTTCGGGAGCGGATCCTCAGTCATTTTGGAGTACCGAAGGTGTTCGTATGCGATAATGGTACCCAGCTTACCAGCCGCTCCTTCCAAGCCTTCCTCAAGTCGGCAGGGTAGAACTCCAACACACAGCCCCTACTGTCCTCAAGAAAATCCCACAGAAAGGGCTAATCGGACTGTGAAAACGGTGATAGCTCAGTTTGTCGAAGAACATCAAAGCACCTGGGACGCGCTACTACCAGAAATGTCCTTAGCCATCAACTGCAGCATATCAGACACGACCGGCTTCAGCCCAGCTTTCTTGCTGCACGGCCGAGAACCCCCGGTTGCCCGGCGCTTTATACGACGAAGTCACACCTGGAACTGGAAGCCCCCCGGAATCAGCCCTGTCTAAAGCAACCAGGCTCAAGGAAATATTTGCCATCGTCCGCTACAATATCCAACAAGCAAGCCAGGAACAAGGACGCTACTATAACCTACGGCGAAGACAATGGCGCCCTACCACCGGAGCTTTGGTCCTCGTGCGTCAACATCATCTCTCAACGCAGCTGACGGTTTCGCTGCAAAGCTGGCTCCTAAGTTTGACGGGCCATACAAACTGAAAAGCTTCATCTCACCAAATGTCGTCCGACTCCAGCACCAGAGCAACCGGAAACACAGAGTAGCAAACATAGCGGACCTCAAGCAGTTCCACGACAACGAGGACATCGCAGACCAGACCCGCCCGAACGACCAGGACCAGACACTACTAGAGCAGTAAGCCGAATAATTCTTTATTATCCCTACTCTGTATCTCTATTGTGACCACTCGTTAGTAAGTTAGTGTACATGTTAGGAGAAATTTGTAAGGCTGCACCAAAGGGAACCAGTAACAATAAGTAGGACAGAATCAGTTAACCCACATATCTTTCTAATATAGCAATAAGCCCCATAGCCGCCGACATGGATTTGGGCGAGGAGAGCTCCTCGGGACTCCACCAAGGGGACGCGGAACTTGACGAGGACGACCGGGACACCGAGCTCGCAGAAGACGACCGGGACACCGAGCTCGCATAAGACGACGACGAAATGGAGTTTTCCGACGAAGATTCCACTGCAAACGACGTCCCAACGGCGGCGAACTTCCGGGCCTATCGTGCCACACCACCACCGCGACGACCCTCAGGTGACCCGACCGCCTGGGTTGACCTGACGTCATCTCCGATGTCCACAGACGACCCGCCCATAGGTCGCCCAGCCACACCACCGTTGTTCTCGCGGCGTACCACCTACCCGTCGTACCCACGCGATGCCCCCGATTCACCACGCTACGCCCCCGATTCACCACGCTACGCTCCCGACTCACCACGCTACGCACCGGAGTCACCCTCTTTCGCGCCACGTGCAACACCGTATGCGGACCCGAACCCGGCGATTCATCCCACCTACCGGTCACCCCGCTATGCTGAGGGCACGGATGAAATCGAGGAATCATCCCGAGGAGTGTACCGCGCTGTGACACCCGAACAAGGGCTGGAACAACATGTACCACCGCCACCAAATTGGTACGACCAGGAAGATGACGATAACGACTACTACGTGCAGCAGTTCATATCGAGTGCCGAGAGCTACCATCACATCGTCACACCTTGGGGTTTGCGAGTCACCCAGAACTGCCAGATGACGTGCAGGAATTCTTCAATAACTTCCAGGAACCTGCCGAAGCCCTGCGAAACAGTCCGGCACACCAACCAGCCGAACCGGCACAAGACGCCGAGCCAATGGTCGAGGACGTGAATCGCCCACCTCCAGAAATGGACCACGCAGTCGGGGAGGCCCAGGATCCGTACGAGGACCTTACGGCTAAACTACCGAAGCGGCGACGCACCGCGACCAGTCCCCAAAGGGAAAACACCCTTGCAAGCTGGGAGTCGGTATCCTCCCTGGAGGACGAAGATGGCCCTCGTTTCCGGCGGACCTACCCCACCCCGAGTCTCACAAGATCGGATGAACAATGGGAAGTCGACAGGGGTGGGATGCCAACCCCACCCAGCAGTCACTAAATATCCGCTTTCGAAGGGTCAAGCCTAATGCACTGCAAAAAGACTCGCCCCAGGAGTCGGGGTCTTACAAGGCGGACACCCACGCACCGAACAACCCAGAGTCCGTGTTGCCATCATCCTCCGGCTCAGACGCCGCCTCACTGGGGGTGAACATATTCTTGGCACCGAGGACCTGGAGGACCTCCTACAGATCCTTGGTTCAGAGCTGGACTTCAACGAGTTGCTCCATACGACTGACACTAACATCGTCAAAGAGCTGGCACGCGAAGACCCCTGGAACGAAGCCCCAAGCGACTGGAACGTACACACTCCCGATCGCCGACTGCCGACGAGTCTAGTCCAGGAGATCCAAACCTTCGCATCTCCGGGGACAAAGGCCCGCATCACCACCACTCATGAAGGCCAGGAGTACCAGGACAACAGGACCAAGAACGGCAAGATCCATGTTTCGATCCGTTCCGGGAAGACAGGGCAGTCTACAGTCTCTCTCAGTCTACACCATGCGACCCAGGACCGGCCATGGAATTGCCACTGGAGGCATTTTTATTTATTTTTTAGTATTTTTTATTATTTTTCTTTTATGATTCTTTTTATTTTTCTTATGATTATTTCCCCCACCCACAACGACCCGCCACTGAAGGCCAAATCTGTTCCTTCTAATAAATAATTATAATAGTTATACCTAGTGAATAAATAGTTTTATTATAATTATAAGTAATACTAGGTCTACGCCACGGAAGGCGTTAAGACATTTCACCCTAAAAAGAATACTACCGATGGTGGACAAGGTGGCAACCCCAAAAAAAACTATCGATACCTAACAAAAAAAGGCAAGCGATCGGAAAAGAAAAGAAGAGCCGGCACTCAGCGACGAACGCTCAAGCCACGCGAAGTTTTTTCACTCAGCGACGAACGTTCAAGCCACGCGGTAGATTCGCAGAGCAACGAACCCCTCAAGCCACGAGGAAGAAGTCACTCGGCGACCAATCGCCAGCCACGCGCAAGTTCGTATATAACCAGCCATAGTGCAAACGCGCCGAATCCTCGACACTGGAAACGGGCCCAGAAACACGACGCGATCGCAGTACATGCCCATGGCTACGCGAACTGCGTGGTACCGATTTTTCCACCGGTTCATTTTTGCTAATAGCCACACGTAAGTCGAAGACAAACGAAACCCATGGTGCAGTCAGGGACCCCTTTATTGAGCATTGTTATGAACAAAAACCATACGTATACACCCCAAACCACACATATTTTTGTCAACTTAGTAGAGTTAACCACTAACACGCTTTTTCCTTAACCCAACCGAGCTTTTTTGCGACAACGCACTGCTCTGCCTCGCCTTTTTCCTGATCTTCAAGAGCCTTTGCGACAACGCACTGCTCTGCCTCGCCTTTTCCAGATCTTCCAGAGCCTTTGCGACAACGCACTGCTCTGCCTCGCCTTTTCCTGATCTTCCAGAGCCTTTGCGACAACGCACTGCTCTGCCTCGCCTTTTCCTGATCTTCCAGAGCCTTTGCGACAACGCACTGCTCTGCCTCGCCATTTTTCCTGATCCTTCCGAGCCTTTGCGACAACGCACTGCTCTGCCTCGCCCTTTTCCTGATCTTCCAGAGCCTTTGCGACAACGCACTGCTCTGCCTCGCCCCTTTCCTGATCCTTGCGAGACTTTGCGACAACGCATTGCTCTTCCTCGTCCTTTCTCCTGGTCCCTTCCTGAGCCTTTGCGACAACTCATTGCTCTGCCTCGCCTTCTCCAACCCTGGTCGAGCCTTCGGAGGCTTTGCGACGACGCACTGCCCCCCTCGCCTTCTCCGGCACCAAGCACAACGCGGTTCGGTGGCTTTGCCTCGCCGGACGCACTGCCTAAACCCCCCCAACTTCAAAGCTTGCCTGCCGACCTGGACAGACTGAGTTTACCCCAGCCTGAAAGAGGTTCCACAGTACAATGGACGGACGACCTGGTCCTCTCTTGGGTTCTGGAATTGCAAGGATTTCATTAGTGGGCGGATTCTCCTCCTGAATCTCTGGTTCAACGCGGATCTGTAGATGGCTCGCAAAATATCTCGGATTTAGAGCCAGGTTTTGTTGAACCCCAACTGATGCAATGTCATTAGAATCTGATGGCTCTAGTCTGCCCCCTTCAGGTTCTACAAAAATGACATCCCTACTCTCTACGAGCTTTCTTGTCTCTTTGCTGACCAATCGATATGCTTTAGCCGTATCGGAGTATCCCACCATTACATACTCTAAACCTTTTTGTGCGAACTTTGATTTCTTTGTTTTATCTAAAGCAAACTCATACTGAGCCAAAACGTCTTTAAGTGCGCCAAACCCCTGGCTTTCTACCTGCCAGACACAAATGGTGTAACACCATTCAGGGAACTAGTTGCCACTCTATTTCGAAAATACGCGGCAAACAATCGCCTTCAGCCCAAAAGCATTCACTCAACCCGGCAAACAAACAACATGCTTCATGCTCGCGAAAACCAATGTTCTGTTGGCCCTTTCTGCAACTCCATTTTGTTGCGGTGTATATGGCCCTTTTTAAATTTCTTATTATTCCATTTTCTTTCAGGTAATTATAAAAAACGTTTGATATGTATTCCCGGGCATTGTCGCTTCGTAAAACTTTGACTTTTTTCCAGTTTTGCACTCAACCTGACTTTTAAACACCTTAAAAAGCCTCGAAAACCTGGTCCTTGGATTTTTAGGAAATGTACTGATACATATCTGGAACAATCATCAATAAAAGTGGCGAAATATCGATTTCCTCCCATTGATTGCGTTTGCATTGGACCGCATACGTCACTATGTATCACGTCTAGTACACCTACTTTGACCTGTTTGAGCTCGAGAAAGTTGCACAAATCTTATTTTTTTGCGCATGTTGCGCATAAATTTTTTATCAAATGCCTTTTGGGCCTTTTACCATCTTTAATAGCCATTTCCATTAGTGCGTCAAAATGCTAGCCAAACCTGTTGTGCCATTTAAATGTGTCTACCTCAAGATTTACAATGTTCATGCACTTTTCCTGATTGTCATTAACCATTAACAATCCATTTTGAGCTTTGTAGCTGGCGCGGTTGTTGTTTGCTTCTTCTTGCTTTCTTTTGACACGACATTCTGATTTTAAATTCCCTTCTTTTAAAATTAAAACACTTTTTGCCTTTCCTGAAGGGCAAGGGGGTTGTCGACTCGCTAACATGTAGTTATTGCTTTGATTTCATTGCTAACTATATCTTCCTGTCTATTCGCTTCTTCAGAAATTTTAATTTTTATCTTAAGGTAGTAAATCATGCGTCTCAATACAACCACAAAATTTTTACGATTTTGGCAGACCATTCTTACAACAGATGTGGACTTTTCATCAACCTTTATGCTGATCTCGGCTAATGACTCATGTACCACCTGGAATTTGTGCAAATATTCCTGTGTTCATGTCTTTGACATTTTCAACGACAGGAGCTGTTTGATCAACAGTAACATCTTGTTTGGGCTTGGCCTGAATTGCATTTAACTTTTGCCAGGCCTGCGAAGACGATAGGCGTTAGTGTAATAATTTGGTTTCAAAAAATTAATCATTCTTATTTTGACAGGTGGGGGTGGGGGTGATTAATGATCGGTAAAATGGACAGGTGGGGGGGGGGGCGTAGTGATTGATCGTTAATTATGGTAAAAAGTGACAGGTCCGATTCAGGGTAATTAACGATCCTTAATTACGGTAAAATGGGTTACATTCTATGTTGATTCGCAGGCATTTTTCGTGACCTAGATAAATAAAAGGTTCATCTTTGTGGACGCGTTTTCGTGACCTAGATAAATAAAAAGGTTCATCATTATTTTAGTGGGGGCGTTTTTCGTGACCGGATAAATCCAAAGGGTCATCGCTGTTGTAGGCTAGGTGGTTTTGTTTGTCAGCTACTCTGGAAAAACATTTCTATGGTATTAGGTGGGGAGGGCTCTTAATGTCCCATAAATATCAAAAGGATTCACATGCTCATGCGAAAGTGGTTTACACGGTGATAGGTGGCGGGGGATGACCAAATGCTTGCAAATCACAATTTACACGCTTTGCTCATGTGTAACGGTGGTAAAGTAGCTATCATCGCCATCGGTGGTTTTGTTTAACAGGTTCTCTTGTGTGTCTAAAGATATAAATTGATTGATTGTTCATGGCTAATGAGTGGGTAATACAGAAATGTGTTCGAAGATGTGTACCTTGGTGGTTTTGTTTAACAGAACTTGTGTGTCTGAAGATATTAATTAATTGATTGTTTATTACCCTGCAGTAATAAAAGAAATGTTTTGAAGATGTGTGGGCACCGTTTGGATACATCACGCACACACACACGACACTCACACCTGATCACTAACTTGACAGAGTTTGAGTTTTCGAAAAGGAAGGCGGACGCTTTTTTGTCCCGCTCCGTTGAAAACGACGAATTTAATTCAGGATCCGCCTGGAAAAGCAAAAGAGTTTATCGAGAGCCACGGCAGTCTGGGTTCGACCAGCAAGCCACGCCACGCGCACAAGTCGGGAAGCGGCTATTTGGGGACAACTCCAACTGGGAAACATTGACGCCCACAATCCACGCCAAGAGAGGGGGAAGGAACCGCAGGTAAGCGCCTGATTTCCCAAACTTGCCTCTATTCCTTTATTGGGCCACTTGCTAGTCCCTGTATTTTGTGCTAATTTTGGCCAAATACTGCGAGTGGTATCCGAGGGAACGACAACGGAACAGGCCGCGGTCAGACGCACAGAAAAAGTGTGGCGAAACGAACATACGGCGTAACAGCGTTGCCAGATCGACGGGAAACACACTGAGCCTGGCAACCACCGGAACCGGAACCGGAACCAACACCTTACGCGATGGCGGACCCATGGATGGGCTGTGGGGCATGGAATTCAACGGCCCGATATCCCCCAACAACATTCGACGGTGGAATTGCTCGGCGCAGGTGCGCGACAAGTGATTCATACATTAAACCCATTCACTTAACATCAATACGGCGATCACCGCCCTGAGCCATGGGAATATCCGCCACCGACAAATCAGGGGTCGTTTGATACGCCGAAGAGAGGACGACTTCAGAACGCTTCGTGGGAACAATTTCAAAAAGCCCGAGAGCAGCCTTCGCCCCCAATGGCATGGATATTTTGAACTGGGTGAAGTTACTGGAAATTTAATCTTTCTGGTAACGAGAAAAACCGGTGGTTCGCCATGTCAACCAGGGTATGAAGGATAGCCTGGGGAATTCACCTGACCCACGAGATCAGTAGTGGGGACAGCACTCAACCAAATATACGACAAAACCTGTTTTTACCGTTTGCCAAACGGCGGATAACACGAACAAAGGACGCCGCCGACCAACAAGCAGTTACGCGAAAATTTGAAAAAGTGAGAACCGGAAAGGCAACCGGGAAGCCTGGAAAGAACCCTGACAACGGAACCCCAGAAAGGATGGCGAAACGGCACCGCAAAAGAACAACTTGCAGCAGCGGAGGCGAATCACCAAAACCTGACAAGGAAAAGACCCGGAACCCGTTTGGCCAAGGTCAATAATCGGTTAGATCTCAAAAGCCAGGAACAAGCAGCGTCCTGATGCAGTATAGTGGTAAAGTGCAGTGACCCGGCCAGCTAAAAAGATTTGGCCACTGTACAGAATAACCCTGAGCTTCAGCAATACAAGGAGCACGGCATGGCGTACGACGTACTGCAGCGGAGAACTTCTCCTGCAGATGAACCATTTGAGGTCACTGCTAAGCTACAGCATGCAGTTCAAGAAGATAGCGCATCCGTTAAGATGATCACCTATTTTGCTTCAGGGACATACCCGAGGGACTACGGGTGATGATGTGCCATCAATTTTCACCAAGCTGAGGAAGATCTACCAGGGAGGCGTCCCCAAAACTACGACAGGGGAATAGAAGGACGCAGATCGCTACCATGATCCCCAAAAAAGGTATCGAACACGCTCCTTGCGGCAGGAAACGTCCGTATTGGATAACGTGTATCGCGTGCGCAGCAAGGCGGAACAAGAAGATGTTTTTTAAAACCCTGGACACGGCCACACTGCAGCCAGATGCAGAAGCAAGTTTAATTCTTCTGACAAGTGCTTTAATACGAGCGGTGGAGATGGGCACTCATCCGCAGAGTGCAAAAATGAAGCGTGCTGCATAATGTGCGCAAGAGCAGGCGAAAAGAACGTGGCACACCACACGCTCAGCAAAGCATGCCCGCAATACGTGAAGGCGGCAAAGGAAAAATACAGGATTAGGTTTATACAACTAAACTTAAACCATTGCAGAGGGCTCAGGATCTTCTCCAGCCAAACAACCAGGAACTGAAGGTGGACCGCCATCCTCAGCGAGCCCTATAGACCAAAGCACGATGGAAGCTGGGTGCAGAACCCAAGTGCAGCAGCAGCCCTGTGGAGCTGTGGACAGCCAGCAATGCACTTCTCAAACGTGAGTGCCGCTGGAGGCTATGTCAGAGCGAAGGTGGATGGCATCCATGTATACAGTTGCTACAAAAGCCCCAGACACGTCAATCATGGAGTTTGCAGATCTAGTGGATGAAATCGCATGCGACGCGAGAGGCCGTTCGCCACTGTTCATCGCTGGTGACTTCAACGCCTGGACACATGGTTAGTGAGGAAGGCATTCATACCGACCCAGACAAGATAGCGGCGGTTTAAGATCTGCGACCGCCCGCCACCCTCAAAGAACTACGGAAATGCATAGGGATGGCGTCGTGGACATCGCCGGATCCCAGCCACCGTTGTTCAGCCAATGTCACAACTTCTCAAGAAGGACAAGCATGGACATGGACACGGGAACAACACGATCATTTGACAAACGCGACCACCGCCTCAGTTCGCCACTGTTCACCGCAAGTTTGAACTTCAAACCGACCAAGCGAGCACGGAATATGCAATCACACAGGAGATTGCAGGCAAAGAGGACATAGCATATGAGTCGACGCCTTAATAAAGCACGAAATACTCGGCCACGGACAAAGAATGTTTGGACAGTTATATGGGCAATTAGAAAACTGCGTTGTTACCTCGAAGGCCGTTATCACCGACCATCTCGCGCTTAAATGGCTAAATACCATTGGCAGTCCGTACGGCAGATGGCATGGGACTGAGCCCAACAGTACCAATACGATGTACATTATCGAGCGGGAAAACAAAACGTGTTGGCGGACACCTATCCAGGCCACCCTTGGCGCATTTGACACGGATCGAAGAAGAGGAAACCGCCTGCCCATGGATAAACCGCCGGATACAACAAGTGAAGACGAGCCCCAGACGAACCCGGGAGACGGACAACTCTATCGAAACCAGGGCTCTCAGCTGACGATGACGATTATGTGGCTTGGAAGCTTTGTGTACCCAAGACCGTCGCTCGAGGGTACTGCACAAACGACAGACCTACCGCCGGGCATCACGGCGTACGGAAGACGATCACCAGGTCGCCAAAGATACTACTGGCCGGTATGTACCCGAAGACGATACGTTCCAGTATGCGTCAGTTGCCAAAGTTTAAAACCATGCAACCAAAACCCGCCGGAACGATGCTCACCCGCAGACCTGACAGCCATTTGCCCCAATTGTGACTTCGTAGGACCGCTCCCAAAAACGGAAAGTTGGTGGAATTAGTCCCGCTCAAGAAAACAACAGCGTTGTTGAACGCTCTTTTCGGGAGCGGATGCCTAGTCATTTGCCGTTACCGAAGGTGTTCGTATGCGATAATGGTACCCAGCTTACCAGCCGCTCCTTCAAGCCTTCCCGTCGGCAGGAGAACGGACTTTGGTACCCACAGACCGTCTTTGGGTACTGCACGAGGTCTGTACCAACCTACCAATGCATCTCGGCATTGCACGATGTCCAGGGAACACAACGGACTACTGGCCAGGTATGTACCGAGATATGGAACCGTTCGAAGTATGCGTCAGTTGCCAGAATTTAAAACGATGCAACAAAAACCCGCCGGAACGATGCTCACCCGAAGACCTGAACAAGCCATTTGCAACCCCTGTGTGCCGCCTACGTAGGACCGCTCTATTCGTATAAACCCAAGACAAATTAGTTTTTCAAGAAACGCCGCAGCAAAATATCTAGGACCTTTGGGGAGCGAGGAGGTATTCATTACCGAGTACCGAAGGTGTTCGTATGGATAATGGATCTGCGACCAGCCGCTCCTTCAAGCCTTCCTCAAGTCGGCGGGAAAAGAACTTTGGCAACCCACAGACCGTCGCTCGAGGGTACTGCACGAATGCCACGACCAACCTACCGCCGGGCATCTCGGCGTACGGCCAACGATCACCAGGCTCACACAAAGATAACTGGCCAGGTATGGACCGAGACGCGAGACGATACGTTCAAGATGCGTCAGTTGCGACAGAAGTTTAAAACCATGCAACAAAAACCCGCCGGAACGATGCTCACCCGCAGACCTGAAGAGCCATTTGCAACCCTGTTTGCCGACTTCAAGGACCGACTCCACGATCCACCCAAGTTGGTGGAATTAGTCCCGCTCAAGAAAGCAACAGCAGCAAACCTTGAACGAGCCTTTCGGGAGCGGATCCTCAGTCATTTTGGAGTACCGAAGGTGTTCGTATGCGATAATGGTACCCAGCTTACCAGCCGCTCCTTCCAAGCCTTCCTCAAGTCGGCAGGAGTAGAAGCTTTGTGTACCCACAGACCGTCGCTCGAGGGTACTGCACGAATGCCACGACCAACCTACCGCCGGGCATCTCGGCGTACGGAAGACGATCACCAGGCTCACACAAAGATACTACTGGCCAGGTATGTACCGAGACGCGAGACGATACGTTCAAGTATGCGTCAGTTGCCAGAAGTTTAAAACCATGCAACAAAACCCGCCGGAACGATGCTCACCCGCAGACCTGAAGAGCCATTTGCAACCCTGTGTGCCGACTTCGTAGGACCGCTCCCACGATCCACCCAAGTTGGTGGAATTAGTCCCCCAAGAAAAAACAGCAGGAAACCTTGAACGAGCCTTTCGGGAGCGGATCCTCAGTCATTTTGGAGTACCGAAGGTGTTCGTATGCGATAATGGTACCCAGCTTACCAGCCGCTCCTTCCAAGCCTTCCTCAAGTCGGCGGAGTAGAAGCTTTGTGTACCCACAGACCGTCGCTCGAGGGTACTGCACGAATGCCACGACCAACCTACCGCCGGGCATCTCGGCGTACGGAAGACGATCACCAGGCTCACACAAAGATACTACTGGCCAGGTATGTACCGAGACGCGAGACGATACGTTCGAGTATGCGTCAGTTGCCAGAAGTTTAAAACCATGCAACAAAAACCCGCCGGAACGATGCTCACCCGCAGACCTGAAGAGCCATTTGCAACCCTGTGTGCCGACTTCGTAGGACCGCTCCCACGATCCACCCAAGTTGGTGGAATTAGTCCCGCTCAAGAAAGCAACAGCAGCAAACCTTGAACGAGCCTTTCGGGAGCGGATCCTCAGTCATTTTGGAGTACCGAAGGTGTTCGTATGCGATAATGGTACCCAGCTTACCAGCCGCTCCTTCCAAGCCTTCCTCAAGTCGGCAGGAGTAGAACTCCAACACACAGCCCCCTACTGTCCTCAAGAAAATCCCACAGAAAGGGCTAATCGGACTGTGAAAACGGTGATAGCTCAGTTTGTCGAAGAACATCAAAGCACCTGGGACGCGCTACTACCAGAAATGTCCTTAGCCATCAACTCCAGCATATCAGACACGACCGGCTTCAGCCCAGCTTTCTTGCTGCACGGCCGAGAACCCCGGTTGCCCGGCGCTTTATACGACGAAGTCACACCTGGAACTGGAAGCCCCGGAATCAGCCCTGTCTAAAGCAACCAGGCTCAAGGAAATATTTGCCATCGTCCGCTACAATATCCAACAAGCAAGCCAGGAACAAGGACGCTACTATAACCTACGGCGAAGACAATGGCGCCCTACCACCGGAGCTTTGGTCCTCGTGCGTCAACATCATCTCTCCAACGCAGCTGACGGTTTCGCTGCAAAGCTGGCTCCTAAGTTTGACGGGCCATACAAACTGAAAGTCTTCATCTCACCAAATGTCGTCCGACTCCAGCACCAGAGCAACCGGAAACACAGAGTAGCAAACATAGCGGACCTCAAGCAGTTCCACGACAACGAGGACATCGCAGACCAGACCCGCCCGAACGACCAGGACCAGACACTACTAAGAGCAGTAAGCCGAATAATTCTTTATTATCCCTACTCTGTATCTCTATTGTGACCACTCGTTAGTAAGTTAGTGTACATGTTAGGAGAAATTTGTAAGGCTGCACCAAGGGAACCAGTAACAATAAGTAGGACAGAATCAGTTAACCCACATATCTTTCTAATATAGCAATAAGCTCCCATAGCCGCCGACATGGATTTGGGCGAGGAGAGCTCCTCCGGGACTCCACCAAGGGACGCGGAACTTGACGAGGACGACCGGGACACCGAGCTCGCAGAAGACGACCGGGACACCGAGCTCTCGCATAAGACGACGACGAAATGGAGTTTTCCGACGAAGATTCCACTGCAAACGACGTCCCAACGGCGGCGAACTTCCGGGCCTATCGTGCCACACCACCACCGCGACGACCCTCAGGTGACCCGACCGCCTGGGTTGACCTGACGTCATCTCCGATGTCCACAGACGACCCGCCCATAGGTCGCCCAGCCACACCACCGTTGTTCTCGCGGCGTACCCACCTACCCGTCGTACCCACGCGATGCCCCGATTCACCACGCTACGCCCCCGATTCACCACGCTACGCTCCCGACTCACCACGCTACGCACCGGAGTCACCCTCTTTCGCGCCACGTGCAACACCGTATGCGGACCCGGAACCCGGCGATTCATCCCACCTACCGGTCACCCAGGCTATGCTGACCGGGGCACGGATGAAATCGAGGAATCATCCCGAGGAGTGTACCGCGCTGTGACACCCGAACAAGGGCTGGAACAACATGTACCACCGCCACCAAATTGGTACGACCAGGAAGATGACGATAACGACTACTACGTGCAGCAGTTCATATCGAGTGCCGAGAGCTACCATCACATCGTCACACCTTGGGGTTTTGCGAGTCACCCAGAACTGCCAGATGACCGTGGACGTAATCATTCCACCATGGCGCAACGTGCAGGAATTCTTCAATAACTTCCAGGAACCTGCCGAAGCCCTGCGAAACAGTCCGGCACACCAACCAGCCGAACCGGCACAAGACGCCGAGCCAATGGTCGAGGACGTGAATCGCCCACCTCCAGAAATGGACCACGCAGTCGGGGAGGCCCAGGATCCGTACGAGGACCTTACGGCTAAACTACCGAAGCGGCGACGCACCGCGACCAGTCCCCAAAGGGAAAACACCCTTGCAAGCTGGGAGTCGGTATCCTCCCTGGAGGACGAAGATGGCCCTCGTTTCCGGCGGACCTACCCCACCCCGAGTCTCACAAGATCGGATGAACAATGGGAAGTCGACAGGGAGTGGGATGCCAACCCCACCCAGCAGTCACTAAATATCCGCTTTCGAAGGGTCAAGCCTAATGCACTGCAAAAAGACTCGCCCCAGGAGTCGGGGTCTTACAAGGCGGACACCCACGCACCGAACAACCCAGAGTCCGTGTTGCCATCATCCTCCGGCTCAGACGCCGCCTCACTGGGGGGTGAACATATTCTTGGCACCGAGGACCTCCTACAGATCCTTGGTTCAGAGCTGGACTTCAACGAGTTGCTCCATACGACTGACACTAACATCGTCAAAGAGCTGGCACGCGAAGACCCTGGAACGAAGCCCCAAGCGACTGGAACGTACACACTCCCCGATCGCCGACTGCCGACGAGTCTCAGTCCAGGAGATCCAAACCTTCGCATCTCCGGGGACAAAGGCCCGCATCACCACCACTCATGAAGGCCAGGAGTACCAGGACAACAGGACCAAGAACGGCAAGATCCATGTTTCGATCCGTTCCGGGAAGACAGGGTGTAAAGTCTACAGTCTCTCTCAGTCTACACCATGCGACCCAGGACCGGCCATGGAATTGCCACTGGAGGCATTTTTATTTATTTTTAGTATTTTTCATTATTTTTCTTTTTTATGATTCTTTTTATTTTTTTCTTATGATTATTTCCCCCCCCCAACAACGAC
Organism: Drosophila bifasciata; assembly: GCA_009664405.1. Classification (NCBI taxonomy): domain Eukaryota; kingdom Metazoa; phylum Arthropoda; class Insecta; order Diptera; family Drosophilidae; genus Drosophila; species Drosophila bifasciata. The sequence continues at coordinate 26,158,744 of CM019044.1, forward strand.
CCGCCACTGAAGGCCAAATCTGTTCCTTCTAATAAATAATTATAATAGTTATACCTAGTGAATAAATAGTTTTTATTATAATTATAAGTAATACTAGGTCTACGCCACGGAAGGCGTTAAGACATTTCACCCTAAAAAGAATACTACCGATGGTGGACGAGGTGGCAACCCCAAAAAAAAAAAAAAAACTATCGATACCTAACAAAAAAAAGGCAATTGATCGGGAAAGAAAAGAAGAGCCGGCACTCAGCGACGAACGCTCAAGCCACGCAGAAGTTTTTCACTCAACGACGAACGTTCAAGCCACGCGGTAGATTCTCAGAGCAACCAGCCCTCAAGCCACGAGGAAGAAGTCACTCGGCGACCAATCTCACAGCTACGCGCAAGTTCGTATATAACCAGCCACAGTGCAAACGCGCCGAATCCTCGACACTGGAGACGGGCCCAGAAACACGACGCGATCGCAGTACATGCCCATGGCTACGCGAACAGCGTGGTACCGATTATTTCACTTCATTTTTGCTAATTGTAGCTACACGTAAGTCGAAGACACACGAAACCACATGGTGCAGTCAGGGACCCCTTTATTGAGCATTGTTATGAATAAAACCATACGTATACACTCAAACCACACATATTTTTGTCAACTTAGTAGAGTTAACCACTAACACACTTTTTTTCCTTAACCCAACCGACCTTTTGCGACAACGCACTGCTCTGCCTCGCCTTTTCCTGATCTTCCAGAGCCTTTGCGACAACGCACTGCTCTGCCTCGCCTTTTCCAGATCTTCCAGAGCCTTTGCGACAACGCACTGCTCTGCCTCGCCTTTTCCTGATCTTCCAGAGCCTTTGCGACAACGCACTGCTCTGCCTCGCCTTTTCCTGATCTTCCAGAGCCTTTGCGACAACGCACTGCTCTGCCTCGACCCCTTTTCCTGATCCTCTCGAGCCTTTGCGACAACGCACTGCTCTGCCTCGCCTTTTCCTGATCTTCCAGAGCCTTTGCGACAACGCACTGCTCTGCCTCGCCCCTTTTCCTGATCCTTGCGAGACTTTGCGACAACGCATTGCCCTTCCTCGCCGTCTCCTGGTCCCACTGAGCCTTTGCGACAACGTACTGCTCTGCCTCGCCTTCTCCAACCCTCTCGAGCCTTCGGTGGCTTTGCGACGACGCACTGCCCCACCCACCCAGTCACGGCACCAAGCACAACGCGGTTACGGCATTGCCTCGCCGGTCTCGCCCTTGCCTAAAGTCCCCCACAACTACAAATTTCTTGTAGCCGACCCTGGACAGACTGAGTTTACCCCAGCCTGAAAGAGGTTCCTTACAGTACAATGGACGGACGACCTGGTCCTCTCTTGGGTTCTGGAATTGCAAGGATTTCATTAGTGGGCCTATTCTCCTCCTGAATCTCTGGTTCATTTTCTGGATCTGTAGATGGCTCGCAAAATATCTCGGATTTAGAGTCCAGGTTTTGTTGAACCCCAACTGATGCAATGTCATTAGAATCTGATGGCTCTAGTCTGCCCCCTTCAGGTTCTACAAAAATGACATCCCTACTCTCTACGAGCTTTCTTGTCTCTTTGCTGACCAATCGATATGCTTTAGCCGTATCGGAGTATGCCACCATTACATACTCTAAACCTTTTTGTGCGAACTTTGATTTCTTCGTTTTATCTAAAGCAACCGCTACTGAGCCAAAATCTCTTAAGTGCGATACCCCTGGCTTTCTACCTGTCCAGATTTCAAATGGTGTAACACCATTCAGGGGAACTAGTTGCCACTCTATTTCGCAAATACGCGGCAGTCCGAATCGCTTCAGCCCAATAGCATTCACTCAACCCGGCATGCAACAACATGCTTCATGCTATTTCAACCAATGTTCTGTTGGCCCTTTCTGCAACTCCATTTTGTTGCGGTGTATATGGCACTTTTAAATTTCTTATTATTCCATTTTCTTTCAGGTAATTATCAAAAACGTTTGATATGTATTCCCGGGCATTGTCGCTTCGTAAAACTTTGACTTTTTTCCAGTTTTGCACTCAACCTGACTTTTTAAACACCTTAAAAGCCTCGAAAACCTGGTCCTTGGATTTTTAGGAAATGTACTGATACATATCTGGAACAATCATCAATAAAAGTGGCGAAATATCGATTTCCTCCCATTGATTGCGTTTGCATTGGACCGCATACGTCACTATGTATCACGTCTAGTACACCCCTTTGACCTGTTTGAGCTCGATTGAAATGGTTGCACGCAAATCTTACTTTTTGCGCATGTTGCGCATACCTTTTTTTGGGTTGCAAATGCCTTTGAGGCCTATTACCATCTCCTTAATAGCCATTTCCCTTAGTGCGTCAAAATGTGCATAGCCAAACCTGTTGTGCCATTTAAATGTGTCTACCTCAAGATTTACAATGTTCATGCACTTTTCCTGATTGTCATTAACCATTAACAATCCATTTTCTAGCTTTGTAGCTGGCGCGGTTGTTGTTTGCTTCTTCTTGCTTTCTTTTGACACGACATTCTGATTTTAAATTCCCTTCTTTTCCGCAATTAAAACACTTTTTGCCTTTCCTGAAGTTTTTCTTAAAGTTTTTGTTGTCGTAGCTAACATGTAGTTCTGCACTGCTTGTGATTTCCTTGCTAACTATATCTTCCTGTCTATTCGCTTCTTCAGAAATTTTAATTTTTAGCACACTTAAGCTCGGTAAATCATCCCGCGTCTCAATAGCAACCACAAAACTTTCATACGATTTTGGCAGACCATTTAGCAATACAACAGATAAAAGCTTTTCATCAACCTTTATGCTGATCTCGGCTAATGACTCATGTACCACCTGGAATTTGTGCAAATATTCCTGTGCACTCATGTCTTCTGACATTTTCAACGACAACAGCTGTTTGATCAACAGTACACATCTTGCTGGACCGCTTGGCCTGTGAATTGCATTTAACTTTTGCCAGGCCTGCGAAGACGATACACAATTAGTAGTGTAATAATGTTGGTTTCAAATCAATTAATCATTCTTATTTTGACAGGTGGGGGTGGGGGTGATTAATGATCGGTAAAAGTGACAGGTGGGGGTGGGGGAGGTAGTGATTGATCGTTAATTATGGTAAAAGTGACAGGTGTGAGGTGGGGGAGGGTAATTAACGATCCTTAATTACGGTAAAAAGGGTTACATTCCTATGTTGATAGCCGCAGGCGGTTTTTCGTGACCTAGATAAATAAAAAGGTTCATCTTTGTCCCACCCGAAGGCGTTTTCGTGACCTAGATAAATAAAAAGGTTCATCATTGTTGTAGCCCCAGGCGTTTTCGTGACCTAGATAAATCCAAAGGGTCATCGCTGTTGTAGGCACAGGTGGTTTTGTTTGTCAGCTACTCTGGGTTACATTTCTATGGTATTAGGTGGGGAGGGGTAATTAATGTCCCATGAATATCAAAAGGATTCACATGCTCATGCGTAAGTGGTTTACACGGTGATAGGTGGCGGGGGGTAATTAATGACCAATGTGCTTGCACGATCATGTTTCTCACGCGTGCTCATGTGTAACGGTGGTAAAGTAGCTATCATCGCCATCGGTGGTTTTGTTTAACAGGTTCTCTTGTGTGTCTAAAGATATTAATTGATTGATTGTTCATGGCTAATGAGTGGGTAATACAGAAATGTGTTGAAGATGTGTACCTTGGTGGTTTTGTTTAACAGATACTCTTGTGTGTCTGAAGATATTAATTAATTGATTGTTTATGGCTAAAGAGTGAGTAATAAAGAAATGTTTTGAAGATGTGTACCTTTGTTTACACTCACGCACACACACACACACACTCACACCTGATCACTAACTTGACAGAGTTTGAGTTTTGTTCTGTGAGTGCGGACGCGTTTTTTGTCCCGCTCCGTTGAAAACGACGAATTTAATTCAGGATCCAGCCTGGAAAAGCAAACAGAGTTTATCGAGAGCCACGGCAGTGCTGCGGTACTTACCAGCAAGCCACGCCACGCGCACAAGTCGGGAAGCGGCTATTTGTCCCCAACTCCAACTGGGAAACATTGACGCCCACAATCCACGGTCGAAGAGAGGGGGGAAGGAACCGCAGGTAAGCGCCTGATTTCCCTTCCTTGCCTCTATTCCTTTATTGGCGCCACTTGCTAGTCCCTGTATTTTGTGCTAATTTTGGTCAAATACTGCGAGTGGTGTTAGGGAACGACAACGGAACAGCTGACAAGGCGCTGCCAGATCAGACGCACAGAAAAAGTGTGGCGAAACGAACGATCGTAGCGTAACAGCGTTGCCAGATCGACGGGAAAAGGTTCCGATCAGTGGTGAGCAACCGCCCTGAACCGGAACCGGAACCAACGGCTTACGCGAACATCCACCCATGGATGGGCCAAGGATTCTGGAGGCCCCAACACCCCCCTACCACCCAACAACTACTGCGACGGTGGCCCACTTGGCCGGCGCAGCGGACCAAGCGACAAGTGATAAGGATGATGCATTAAACCCATTCACTTAAAGTGAACGAGTACGGCGATCACCGCCAACTGGATCAGCAGGAAATATCCCGCCAAAGCCGACTGGTTCAGCACAGGAGGAGGCGAATGATACGCCGAAGAGAGGACGAGATCCCGAGGGTCCTGTAAGGAGAACAACTCCCAAAAAAGCCGGAGAGCAGCCTCCGCCCCCAATGGCAGAGATGGCTGAGCTGGGTAAGTTACTGGAAGATTTAATCTTTCTGGTAACAGAGAAGAAACCGGTGGTTCGCCATGTCAACCAGGGTATGAAGGATAGCCTGGGGAAGATGCTGACCCTACAGAGATCAGTAGTGGAGCACTTGCACGCGGCCAAAGAGACACCAAAAACCTGCAAGGCACAGATTTGCCAAACGGCGGATAAGGCGACCCAAAGGACGCCGCCGACCACTGCAAGCAGTTACGCGAAAATTCTAAAAAGTAGAACCACCAAGGCAACCGGTCCTAAGCCAGGAAAGAATCCTGACAACGGATCCCCAAGAAAGGATGGCGAAACGGCACCGCAAAAGCCAACTTGCAGCAGCGGAGGCGAATCACCAAAAGCTGACAAAGGGAAAGAGGCCTAATGCATGGCAGAAGGTCAAGAGTAAGACGAAGCCAAAAGCCAGGAACAAGCAGCGTCCTGATGCCATAGTGGTCAAGTGCAGTGACCCGGCCAGCTACGCCAAAGTGTTGGCCACTGTACAGAATAACGCTGAGCTTCAGCAATACAAGGAGCACGTGAGTGGCGTACGACGTACTGCAGCGGGAGAACTTCTCCTGCAGATGAGCAAGCCATCTGATGAGGTCACTGCTAAGCTACAGCATGCAGTTCAAGATGTCCTCGGAGATAGCGCATCCGTTAAGATGATCACAGAAAAGGTCCTGCTGGAGATCAGGGACATACCCGAGTGGACTACGGGTGATGATGTGCTGCAAGCAATTTTCACCAAGCTGAGGGAAGATCTACCAGGGGAGGCGGCCCCAAAACTACGCAGGGGCTATAGAAGGACGCAGATCGCTACCATGATCCTCCAAAAAGAGGTATCGAACACGCTCCTTGCGGCAGGAAACGTCCGTATTGGATGGGCAGTGTGTCGCGTGCGCAGCAAGACGGAACCAAGAAGATGTTTTAAATGCCTGGATTTCGGCCACACTGCAGCCAGATGCAGAAGCAAGTTTAATTCTTCTGACAAGTGCTTTAAATGCGGTGGAGATGGGCACTCATCCGCAGAGTGCAAAAATGAAGCGTGCTGCATAATGTGCGCAAGAGCAGGCGAAAAGAACGTGGCACACCACACGCTCAGCAAAGCGTGCCCGCAATACGTGAAGGCGGCAAAGAAAATACAGGATTAGGTTTATACAACTAAACTTAAACCATTGCAGAGCGGCTCAGGATCTTCTCCAGCAAACAGTCCAGGAACTGAAGGTGGACCTTGCCATCCTCAGCGAGCCCTATAGACCAAAGCACGATGGAAGCTGGGTGCAGAACCCAAGTGCAGCAGCAGCCCTGTGGAGCTGTGGACAGCCAGCAATGCACTTCTCAAACGTGAGTGCCGCTGGAGGCTATGTCAGAGCGAAGGTGGATGGCATCCATGTATACAGTTGCTACATAGCCCCCAGCACGTCAACTATGGAGTTTGCAGATCTAGTGGATGAAATCGCATGCGACGCGAGAGGCCGTTCGCCACTGTTCATCGCTGGTGACTTCAACGCCTGGGCAGTTGAATGGGGGAGCTCAAGAACCACCCCGAAGGGCAGAATTCTGCTCGACGTGCTAGCCACGCTGAACGTGTCGCTACTCAATTCAGGCAACACGCACACATTCAGCAGAGCGGGACGAGGATCCGTCATAGACGTAGCGTTTGCAATTCCTATGCTCGCAAGGATTGCAGTATGGACCTTAACCAACATCTATACGCACAGCGACCATGCAGCTATACTGTGCACTATTAGAAGGCAGCAAGTGCAAACTATCAGGATAAACTCTACAAGTTGGTGCCAAAACTCTATGGATGACCAGGCCCTACAAGTAGCGATAAACAGTGCGCAGATCTTGCCCAGCGCAGACCCGGATGTATTTGCCAACAACGTGGCCATCGTCCTAACCAAGATTTGCGATGCTACTATGCTAAGGAAACGTAGAGGAACCAGTACGCGGAAGGCAGTCTACTGGTGGAATACGGACATCGCGGATGCGCGAAGAGAGTGTATCCGAGCAAGAAGGCAAGCTAAGCGGTCCCGAGACAGACCTAGTCTCCCGCTGGTGCTCGCTGAGTACCGCCATAAGCGGGTATACTCTCCAAGGCCATTAAATGGGCAAAAGAATAAATGTTGGAAAGACCTGTGTGATCAAGCAAACGCACAACCATTTGGCTCAGCATACAAGCTTGTGATGGGGAAACTGTGCAGACGCCCAATGCCGGTGGACCCAGAACAGCTCGAAGCAATAGTGGAAACGCTGTTTCCAAAGCAGCCAACTGCGCCGTTTCCGTTCGCTACAACCACTGCGGAATCCACGTATACAAATGCTTCAGAAGTTAAAGTGGAGGCGACCCGCATAAAAGCGGATAAGGCACCAGGACCAGACGGCGTGCCGCCACGCGTTGTGGGAAAATTTGAGCAGTTACAGCCGTCGATTCTTGCAGATCTGTTTAATACCTGCATAAGGAATCGCGTGTTTCCGAAGAGGTGGAAGCTGCAGAAGCTGGTCCTACTGCCCAAGGGAGGAAAGCCAGCAGAAGATCCATCAGCATACAGACCACTCTGTATGCTAGATGTCACCGGCAAACTATTTGAGCGCATCATATGCAACAGACTCGTGAGCGAGCTGGACGAACGGCAAGGAATCTCAAATTGGCAGTTTGGGTTCCGGAAAAAGAGGAGTACGGTGGACGCTGTCAATGCTGTGGTTGGCATTGCTAGAAGTGCCATAGAAGGAACACGCTGGAAGGGCGGAGACAAAAAGTATTGCCTCATCACAACGCTTGATGTAAAGAACGCCTTTAACTCAGCGAACTGGCATGTCATAATAAATGCGATGATTCAGCTTGGAATTTCGGAATATCTTGTAAGTCTGATAAGCAGTTATTTCCGTGACAGAGTGTTACTCTACGAAACGTCAGCAGGAAGATGAAAACACCTAATTACCGGAGGCGTGCCCCAAGGATCAGTGTTGGGCCCAGTCCTGTGGAATGTCATGTATGACGCAGTGCTACGTCTAGACACCCTGCAAGGAACACGCATCGTGGGATTTGCAGACGACATTGCCATCGTTGCAGTAGCAAAACAGCTGCACGAGGTTGAAAAGATGACGAACAGCACAATACAGCAGGTCGTAAAATGGTTGGACGAAAAATCTCTCTCTCTCGCCGCCCACAAGACCGAAGCGGTACTCGTAAGCAGCAGGAAAGCCGTAGAAGCGGCCACAATACAAGTGGCAGGCTGTTCAATCACTTCCAAACCAGCTATATTGTACTTGGGAGTGAAAGTGGATCACCGGCTTACGTTCAAACACCACCTAGAGTACACAGCCAGTAAAGCAGCAAAAGCAACAACAGCGCTTTCAAGGATGATGGCAAACATCGGAGGTCCTCGCCAGCGGAGTCGGTGGCTCATCATGAACGTGGTCAAATCGCTAATCCCTAGCTAAGCCTAGGCATTGGGAGGCCATTCATAGTCTCAGACTTGATGGATATTCTAGTTAGCTCGCAAAACAATTTTCTTGCAATAAGCAACTTAGGGCCAGAGATAATCAAATCCTTGCGTCGCGCTGAAAGACTGCGCAACCAGAATTCACACTCTAGATGAGATCTAGATGAGGCTTTCATGCCATCTCCCCCCCCGCGAAGTAATACCTAACGGTTTAGTGCCTCGGGAGGGATATACGGAGAGTAGGGTCAGGTTTTAGTGGGTGAAAGTCCCACACTATTCGGCTTTCCCCCCCATACAAAAAAAAAAAAAAAAAACCTGATCACTAACATCCCAGATAACCAGAGATCTTAGATGTTAGATGAGATGGCACGTCACTAGATTGCTAGGGAGAGAGGGAAGAGAGGGGGTATGAGTATTTGGTGCAACCTGTTTTTGGCTTTTTTGCTACGCATTCAAAAGGAAAGAAGGTAAGAACAAAAATGCAATAGATTTTTTTTGTTTTGTTTTTGTATACAAGTATTCGTTTATTTAGAGAATTGTATTAAAACTGGTTTTGTATTTCATCAGATATGTTTATGTATGTATGTATGTATGTATGTATGTATGCATGTATGTATGTATGTATGTATGTATGCATGTGTGTGTGTGTATCTATTTTTCTAGTTTTTGTAATCAAACGTTTATATAACTTGTAATATTTTGAAATTAAATCCTTAGCATCTGCCCGATCTCTTACAATGTGGTGGCAGCTACACACTAAATTGCTAGGGAGGGAGGGATTTCCCCGCACAGAATACCTTTTTGTTAGGTAGTCAAAGAACGTTCTATCGTATATTTTATTCAGTTCAAGGTCAAATATACCATCGAGCTGGCTCTTTGTTACCTTTCGACACATACCACCAATTTTGGCAATTATATTTTATCGGGAACGCGGAAGACGAAGCTGATAGTCGGTGTGCCTTTATTACCAACACGCGAAAAAAATGGTTTTCGATTTGCAAGATATGTTCCATGAGCATAACGAATTGGTTCAGTTATTCAAAACTTCTCCTGATTGAATGCCATCGGACGATCATAAAATTGTTATTCGAGCTGATAAAACACCGGGTGGCCAACATGCAAGGCGTATCAATGCACAAATAGTTGACGAAGTGGTAATCCTCATAGTTGGTGACCAATATAATAATCGTGACATTGTGCTTCATCGTAGAAATGAGCAACTTGACCGTGTATCCGAGACTCATCGCTGTTATGATACATTACAATATCAGATATTGTTTTGGAGCGGCCAAGATGGCTATCATTTCAACATTAAAATTATAAATTCAGTTAACGGTAAATTGATGAATAATTTATGATTGATTTATATTTTAATTGAAATTAAATTTAATTGAATTGTATGTTGAGAAGGAAAAAAAAAAGTTAGTGCTATGAATTATTACGCATACAGGCTGTAGATACCACACAATCAGACAACCACATATTGAAGTGTCCAGCACTTTTTCACCAGTATATTGTTGACATGTATGCACAAATTTTATCGGAACTGTTGAATTTCCTTCGATTCAACCAAACCAAAATACGTTCCGAAGAGTATGTTCATTTGCGTGATGCTATTTACATCGATGGAACTGCACAAAACGTTGGAAGTATGATAATATTACCGTCATCGTATGGTTGAAGGGAAATGCTCCAAACGTTTTCCAAAAAATTTTGTCTCCGATACAGTGACGGGCAACGATGGATATTCCGAATATCAGCATCGATCAACTGAAGATAATGATCATTCGGTTAGTTTGAGAGTTCAAAATCAAGATTTGAAAATTGATAATCGTTGGGTTGTGAGATATATTTAAAGATTTATAAAGCGCACATAAACGTAGAGGTCTGCATTTCAGTTCAATCTATTAAATACATTTGCAAGTACATCCCAAAGGAAGTGATATGGCTGTTTTTGGAGAAGTTGCTAATGTTACCGATGAAATCACTCAATTTCAAATGGGCAGATACATCAGTTCAAATGAACATTATCATTTCCGCTCCATGATAGGCATCAACTGTAGTTCATTTAGCTGTTCATCTTGAAAACGGTCAACGCGTTTTTTTTTCACACCCGGAAATGCAATGCGAAGAGCTGCGCAACCACCAGCACCAACTTTAACGGCATTTTTTGCGTTGTGTCAAGCAGATGATTTTGCGAAAACATTGCTTTACGCTGAAGTACCCGAATATTATACGTGGAATAATTCGTCAAAGGTTTTTCAAAGGCGAAGACGCGGAGAAGCCGTTTATGGTCAGCCAAAATTGTTTCACCTCAGATTCGATAGGACGAATTTAAACAGTTCATCCTAATAATCAATCCTAATAACGAACAATAAATGTTCGTGGACCAACATCATTTGAATCTATTCGAACTGTTGATGAAGAATTGTGTGGGACGTATCGCGAAGCATGCGAACGATTGAATTTGCTTGAGAATGACATGCATTGGGATCTTACACTTGAAGATGCAGTATTGTCATCAAGTCCACTTCAAATTCGGACACTTATCGCAATTATTATAGCCACGTGCAATCCAGCAAAGCCAACTGAAGCAAAAACATTAAAATCATTTGTCAGAGGATTTTTTCAATTGCGCCGTCAAACGGGTGATATAAACCAGGACTATACGCCGAAAATTTACAACGAAGCATTGATCGCTATTGAATACATTTGCTTGATAATGGCATGCAAAGCATTAGCTCAATTAGGTATGACAGCACCTAATCGTAAAATACAAGACCTTTTCAACAAAGAACTGGTGCGTGAACAACAGTATGATCGTGCCGAGCTTAATGCGTTTGTGCAAAACAATGAGCCAAGGTTAAATATCAATCAAAGAACGGCTTACGACCAATTATTGCGAGCTATCGAAGAACAACATGGTGGACTGTTCTTTTTGGATGCAGCTGGAGGTACCGGAAAAACGTTTGTAATTTCGAATTTTTGGCTTCCATCCGAGCACAAGGTAGAATCGCATTGGCTCTGGCTTCGTCAGGCATCGCTGCCCTTAAGTTGCCCTTGAACATGCACGCTGACGATAATCCTACATGCAACATTTCAAAAAGATCTGCAATGGCGAGAGTGCAGCAGCAATGCTCTCTTATTGTATGGGATGTACTATGGAAAACAAGAAGTCACTGGAAGCACTAAATCGTACGTTGAAAGATATTCGTGGAGATAATCGATTGTTTGGTGGTGCATTGATATTTTTAGCAGGTGATCTCAGACAAGTCAAACAAGGAACTGCTGCTGATGAAATTAATGCGTGTTTGAAAACATCTAATTTGTGGCAGTCTGTAAAAACATTTAGATTGACTACAAATTTACGTGTTCAATTGCAAAAATGATGCTTCAGCAGATTTATTTTCCAGTCAACTGACTCTTAATGTAAGGAATACTTCGAAGGAATACTTGATTTAGAGTGTGTTTCCAAATCTGTACTATAAATTTGTAGAAAAAATCTGTGTGTATGCATCTATCTCCTCAACGTGTGCACCAAATTGCATGCGGTAATCAAAAAAATATCTCAATTTTGGTCTAAAAATGTGTGTTTAAACGCCTATTTCATTTCATTTTGTGTCATTCTGTAACAGAACATTTTATGATAGATTTTTTTTTTAGAACTTTTTATGTGAAACATTGTTTTCTGAAAAAATTGTAATTTGTGTATAAGTATATTTTTTGCTGTTGAAAATGGATTTCATTGGATTCATTGGATTTACCAGGATCGCCACCATACAATTTACAAGGAAAAGTTGGAGCCACCATAATTATGCTGTGGAATCTTAATCCACCACGACTTTGCAATGGTACAAGACTTGCTGTGAAAAAATAGTTATGACTAATTTACTTGAAGCAACTATTTTGACTGGAAAATTGTGTGGTGAACACGTTTTGATTCCGAGAATTCCGATGATTCCGACTGACATGTCATTTGATTTCAAACGACTACAATTTCCCATTATTGATACCCCTATCTAAGGCTATCAACTCATGATCACGTTCATTAGAAACATAATCAATTTCAAAATTGGCATTCTCATCTTCTACAAACTCCCCCTCTTTCCATATTGTTAAAGGAATTTCTAGTATATTGTATTTGTACATTTCCTGCTGATTTAAGAAGAAATATAATTAGAATCAATTAAAGAGAAAACGAGAAAGAACGTACGGAGATCAGGCGACACAAATGACTTAAAAATACAAACGAGAAAGAACGTACGGAGTCGCTGTGCCAACCATCCAAGACGGAAGTTTGTTATTTGTACTATTCACCAGGAAATACAAGATTCCGACACTTACCCCACCGAAACTATGCGGAGAGCCGCTGGCTTTCAGCAACCAAGCCAAGTACCTTGGTCTTATCCTCGACAGGAAGCTCGACTGGGAGTTGAGCATAGAGGACAGGGTGAAGAAGGCCACAGTAGCCCTCTTCACCTGCAGGAAAACCATCGGTCTACCCCAAGTGAAGCCCTCGATACCATGCTGTACCTCTAACTGTAGAACTTATGGGGAAAAAGGTTGCAACAATCTCCGCCCTTAGAATGAGGGAATCCAACCTGTGGATTCGTCTTCTTCGACGAGCTGAAAATCAGTCTCTGCTTCAGACTTCTGGATCACTGCACTGCATGTTCTAGGCAGAGGTCGTAGCAATCAAGGAGGCGATCTCCATCGTCTCCAACCTTTCCTTATACGGACACTCAGTGTGCGTCTTCTCAGACAGCCAAGCAGCCCTCAAGGCACTTGGCTCAATTTAGTCGAACTCAGCAGGTCTCTAAATGAGACCGCAGAGCAGCTGGATCTCTCCGTAATATGGGTCCCAGGACATAGGGACATTGTAGGGAACGATGCCGCCGACGAGTTAGCTAGGCAGGGCACTACTGTACCTCTCCTTCCGGAGAGGGAGCAAGTGGGGATGCCTTTAGCTACGTGCAGGCTATTAACGCACTAGGCATGCGAGCAAATTGCTGACAGGCGATGGCAGCTGACCATCACATGCAGAACTTCAAGAGCGATTTGGCCAAATCGTTCGAAAAAGCGCTCGGAAGAGCTTTATAGACTCAGCAGAGCACATTGCTCCGCCGTCACCCGAGCCATCACGGGGCACTGGCAGATCGGCACACACGCTGCAAGACTGTCGATCCCTCACAACAACTTCTGCAGAAGTTGTAGGGATGAAGAGGAGGAGGAGTCGGTTCACCACTTCGTCTGTCTCTTCCCGGTCCTGGGAAACCGAAGACTACGGTTCCTCGGAGCCCCTTTCCTTACAGACATTTCGGACCTTTCCGAAACCAAACCGGGGACTCTGTCTAGATACATCCAGGCCACCGGATGGGACTACCCTTAGCTCGGCACTTACTTGCTCACCACGGTTGAGGCCAGGAGAAGGGGCTCGCGCCCATGCGGCATCACAATGGTCCACTAACTGGATCAAGTGAGCGGGGGGGGGGGGGGGGGTGGAGGTCTCTCCACTCCGGTACCGCCTTAACCTAACCTAACCTAACCTTCCCTAATCAATTCAAACACAATCGATTTGAAACGTTATAAAATGTTAAATTATACCGGCGGCTAGCGGAAGCCAATTGCTCGCTCTTTTGCCAGGCCAGATAAAAGCACACAAGAGGGCTCGGTATCCAACCTATGCGGAGAGAGATTAGCATATAACTACTTAAGCAACGACGGTCGATCATAGCTGAGCCGAAGCGGCTGGTGCAGTCCGCCCTTTAGCAGAGAGAGTGCAGCAGAACTGCCGAACGCTGGAGACAACATAAATTTTGGGTCGTATGTGCTCTTATAAAAATACGTAATGCTACATTGACGCTTAAATAGCCGCTGGCCCGAACAAACTTCTTCTTTTCAATCATCATTAAAATAATAAATTTAAACAAAATTTTAATGCAAGTAGACGTGCGTCTAACCTAAGACCAGCAGATGCAAGCGCATCACTTTTGGGCAGCAAAAATTACCGCTGCTGGAATTGCATCATATTGCAAATTGTCTTTTGCAGTGGTGATTCAATGGATTGGGCCAAATACACTGCACGAATACCCTACACCTCCCCATGTTATAAGAATAACATAATATATTTATAGAGATATTCTAAGGTATTTACAAAGTAATAATATATTTATGCGATTATGTTAACATATGATAGTTTTAGTGTGTACGTGTAAGTTCGTTGAAGTGTACATTGCATTCTGTTTAAAGTAATATATGTATATATAATACGAATTCCACAGTTCGAAGGTTAGTTTTAAAAAGATTTTATTTATCTGAACCTTAAAGTTAGAACATGGATAGTTGAATTCCCCGACCTAATTTAGGAACGTCTTAAACGGAACTGATTTCTTCATTTCGAGGTCTTGATCTCGAAACCTCCTTTACAAAGCTTAAAACTTGACTTCTTAAGCTTCCCACTTCGATGCTGAATTTGTCTTCGGATTTGTCGGGGATGGCTTCGGCTGAGAGAGGGGAAGCTTCGGTTGCGAGAGGCGCTGCTTTGGTGAGAGCGACTGATAAGCGCTGCGTTGGCTTACGTGAGGGTGGCGTGGGAGATGCGCCGGCTTAGATGAGAAGGCGGCCGCATCTGGGGATCCGTATTGGATTTTATCTGGGGGAGCTCATTTGTTTACAAGAGTTCTTTGTTCTATTGGAGTGTGGAAACGAACTGATAACAGAGTTGTCAGCGTCGTTTTATTGGAATGCATGAGACTTTCTATTGATCTCGGCTTGTCGACCCATGCGTTTGTTTATGCAGATGTTGGGGTGTATCATCTTATGTTTATCATATCTCTTATGCTTATCATATCTCACTCTAAGGGTGAGTGCTAGGGCATATGCATATAGTGTATCGGTTTTGGTGTGATTATGAATATGATCTAGTGCTAAACATATAAATGATGCGTAATAGGGTATGTAGCATTATGGATATGTTACCCCCAGCTATTGTCATTGCCTGTCCTCAGGTGTTTATTTTAAGGTATTGGGTTGGAGTTTTATCCAGAACTATTGGGGTGCGTTTTGCTTCCTCCTCTTCATCTTGGGGTTTTACATATTTGATACTTATACTTTTATGTATTTAAAATTATGTAACAAATTAAACTTAACAATTAGATACCTAATTATACTAAATATTGATAATATGAACAAAGTTATTATAACTATTTGTAACATGTTATTAACTTTTGTATGTCCTACAATTATTTGTTTTGTCTGTACATAAGACAAGGGTAGTGTCTTGATCGTTAATTATTGTAAAAGTGACAGGTGGAGGTGGGGAGGTAATTATCGATCGTTAATAAGGGTTAAAAGCCCCCTCGGCGAACTACCATCATGCCGTGATGAGGGGGCTTAGTAAGCGTAAGGACCCCGAGAGCTATACCGGCGGCAGCTCATGCTGCCAGAAGGGCCACCCAAGCCGGGCAGGTCAAGGGCGAGCGCCGAAGCCAAGACTAGTTTCACCCTGGCGGTAGGGCTAAAACGCATCGTTCAATGGGAATGTCCGTTAACGAATTAACAGTTACGGTGCAGGGGAGTCGGAGACCCAGTACCGGCGGTGATTGGGGGTGCGAGCGCAGGCCCCCGGCGTCGATATCCTGCGACTGCAGGAACCCCGAGTTGGCAGTGGAGAGTTTGGCTGCCAGCTCGTGTAATGCCACAAGCGAGAGGAGGATCCGCAGGCAGAAGGGGACGATCGAGGATCTGGAACCGGGAACCAGCGACGGAAGCTTCGTCTTCACTGGCCCCTCAGTGTCGGAGGCAGAGTTGGCCAAGGCCTTCTCTCGCCTTAGACATAGCGAGGAGCTGCCGAGGGCGGAGCCGCAAGTCACGGTTCCCACCATCCAGGTCGACTCGAGTCCACTACCTGGGACGGAGGATGAGGCTCAAACCCGACGCAAACGGCTTTCCGGATACAGGGCATCGGTGAAACACCTTCGTGGTATGAGCCAAAGGGCCCCCCAAACGCTGACCGCGAGGGAAAGGAGCCTTAGAAAGAAGCACGAGCAGAACGTGCGGAGGTACAAGCGGCTGAACGGAGTCGCTCCTGCCAACGGAGACCAGTCCCCCAAGCGTACACGCGACGGTGGCAGAGGACCCCAAGCCATCGTCTTCACCGTCAGCAGCAGCTGGCACGAAGACGATGTTGGACCAACCCTCAACGTCATCGTCTGCGCACTCGCGAGGGAGAAAGGGGAAGAAGGTATCCGGGAAGCAGAGGGAGAAGACTACACCTCAACCGCAGAACACGGCAAGCGCCAAGGTACCACCAACGCCCTCTGTACAGAAGGCAACGGTGGAACCGACTGGCCGAGAGCCAAGGTTCAAGCGGGCAGAGAACGGATGACTCCGTAAGAGCCTCCGAGCCGAAGAAGGCGAAACCAGAGGACATCCTGGCAAGCCTAGGAGCACCGCCTGAGCTACAGACGGCCATAATCGACCGAAGCCACCCGGAAGGGAAAATATCGGACGCAAATTGGCTGAAGGCGGAATCGGAGATCCTGACCGCCATGAAGGATGACATTGTTCGCGCAGACAACCCGTTTGTCTGCGAGTTCAAGGGCATCAAGTGGTATAAGGGAGCCAAAGCAGTGGCCTGTGGTAACGCAGAAACTCTTGAGTTTCTCAAAACCACGGTCCAAGGTTTTGGTGAACTTTGGCCAGGAGCGGCTCTCTGCGTGGTCCCCATCGATGAGATTCCCAGGAGAACGATTATGAAGGTGTGGATTCCTCCTCCAATGAAGGCGGATGAAGACACACTTGTCCTGATCAAGGCACAGAACCGGATCCTGGGAACGTCAGACTGGACCATCATACGGGCGATAGCGCGAGACAAGGAGAACGGCAAGGAACTCTGGATCAGTATTGGTCAAGAAAGCCTTGCCAAACTCCTGAGAAGGACTGCCGCATATCTTTTGGTATGGGCACACTGGCGGTAGTAGTACCGCGACACCGCGGCATGTAGTAGTACATATCGATAGTATCGATAGTAGCTGATGGTCGTATTTAACTTCGCTCTCCTAACAATTTTTTATTTTCTGTGCTTAAAGGAAAGTAATTGTGTTTAATTAGTGTCTCCTGTGTTGTTAACTGACCGTTCAATCTGTCCACTATTTGTGCTCTATCTGCAAACGCAATTTTGAGTGTTTATTTCTTAAATAAAGTTAATTTGTGCTTTCTCCCTGTCTCAGTGCTTTCGTATTCACAGCTGTGTTGTTGTTGACCCAGGCCTTGTACGTCGCACTCTTTCTGAGCCTCTCTCAATTTGCGTGTTCTCATCGCTTTTCATACTTCGCCTCTTCTCCCTCACACATTCTTACATTGACGCTCAGCATTTGCCGCCTCTCTGTTGTTGACTTACGCTCTGTTCTTTATTTCGTCTCTCAGTGTTTCAATAATAATAAACAGTGCCTTTTTTTCAGTATGAGTACATGCTGCGCTAAAGGTGCCGCTCTGCAGCTCAACGGCAAGTATTCACATACTGCTGGCTATGTGACAACATGGCACATACTACGTGTGCTGACTTTGGTCATACTGGAGGACGCGTAGTCGACCTCATAAAGTCTCGTTGTGGCCTCAACTGGACTTGTTGGGACTGCAGGTCGATTGAAGGCGACATGCGGGTCTTTATGAGACAAACTCATAATGAATTCGCGGCCGTCAACGCTGGGTTTCGTACTCTTCTGGATAAGTTTACCTCTATGGAGTCTCACTTTAAAAATTTAAAAATTTTAACGGAGTCGCCTAAGAGAAAGAAGAGTAATAACTGTCTGGCCTCTAGCAATAATAATGCCTTTTTTCAGTTCCTGGGACACCCTCACTCCCAGTGACTGAAGCACCTACTTCATCACCATCCGCCTCCCCTGTGCCCGGATCCGACTGCGAGGTCAGTCGAGGGAGTCTGTGATCCCATCGGCTGCGCATCTGGACCCGCACTTGAAGGTGCCGACGCTGCTGTCAGTATGGATGTGGAAGTCCGTCAACACGGCTTCCATCGTCAGCTCTGAAAATGGCTCCATGTTTCCTGATTCAGCTCCTCGGATTGAATCTTCTTTGCCGTTGCCGCCTATTAATCCTATCACCCCCAGCTACTCTAACTGCTGTCGCTCTAACTGCTGTCGCTCCACTAAAATCTATTTTCGTCTCTCGACTCATGGCATCGGCCACGGAAGTTCTGGTTAGAGACTTTATCTATTCTAAACTTAATATTGATAATTCCTCTGGTCTGGTAGTTACTAAATTTAATTTTAAAGTCAAACGTAATATTGCCTCCTTCAAAATTCTGGTTCCAGATAAACATGTCAATAGTATGCTCGACCCCTCCTTCTGGCCGGAGCATACAATTTGTCATATGTTTACCAATCGCTCCCATAACCCTGTACTTCGAGTGGGTGTCCTCCCTGCGCCTTCTTCGTCCGCCTCAACTTCCGTCCGCCCAATACCATCCCCGGCCGCATTACCTTTATCGTCAAAAACTAAATACTCCCCTGGCTCTAAAGATAACATATCAGAATGTTCGGGGCTTATGTAGCAAACTGAACAAGTTGTATACTGACAGTGCTTCTTTCGAGTCGGATGTGATCGCTTTTCTGAAACCTGGCTGAACCCTCAATTTATAATTCTGAGATTCTAGTTGACAAATTTAATGTATATAGGTTAGATCGTCCAACTCGTGGTGGCGGTGTCCTGGTTGCCGTTCGCTCGGACATAGCGTCTCAACTTTTTTCGTCGAAGCGGAAAAACAACATTGAAATAATTGTAGTTAAACTTCGCATGTCCTCTTTTAACCTTTTTATATCCTGCTCATATATTCCTCCGTCCTCCGAATTTTCTACCTATATGCTTCACGTCTCACATCTTCAATCTGTTTCGTCCCAACTTAATGACTGCGATCGTCTTATTGTCCTAGGGGATTTCAACCTACCAAATATTTCCTGGTCTCCTTCTGCTGACTCTAACCTGATGTTCCCTTCTGTTCAGCATGATTTTGTAGATTCTTTGTCTGACACATCGTTGGGTCAGGTAAATGCTATACGCAATAATATGGACAGGCTTTTAGACCTCGTTTTTACTACCGAC
Source organism: Drosophila bifasciata (assembly GCA_009664405.1). NCBI lineage: Eukaryota > Metazoa > Arthropoda > Insecta > Diptera > Drosophilidae > Drosophila > Drosophila bifasciata. The sequence goes on from CM019044.1 coordinate 26,178,033, forward strand.
ACTTCAAGTACCATGGTCTGCAGAGGATCTCCTCTATCTTTCCCTGAGGACCCTTACCATCCCACACTTAATATTTTTGTTCAACTGCCTTCCTCCGGCCCCACCAAATCACTCTTTAAGCCCTCTACTACCCTCTGTTTCAGGAAGGCTGATTTTATCAGTTTGAATTTTGCTCTCTCTCAGATTGACTGGTCATTCCTTGACGACTTTCAGGAAATTGACCCTGCTACTGAAGCATTCTATACAACTACTTTCTCCATCTTCAAGTCATTAGTACCTACAGTTTCTCCTTCCAGAAATCTAACTGGCCCTCTTTTGGTTTTCTCCTCGGTTAATAAACCTACGGAATATAAAAATCTCGCCTGTACAAGAAGTTTAAACGGTCTGGGTCGCAATCGGATTTTTCTAAGTATTCCATTGCAAAATCAAAATTTTCTATTCTCAATACATCATGCTACAATAACTACTTGGCCAAATGCAAGCTAAACTTTAAACGCGATCCTAAGCAATTTTTCAGGTTTGTCAATTCCAAACGTAGCTCCTCCTAGCTTCCTTCTTCTTTTTTTCCTATAATGGTAGGATCGCTGATAATGATTGTGACATCTCTAATCTATTTGCTTCATTTTTCCAACTTTGCTACTCTGCTCCTACTAATAACCATTCAACCATACATGCTTCATCTACCGAGCACTTATATCCTATTCCCTTAATAGCTCCAATTGTATCTATCCCCTTCATCGATTATGATGGACTATTAGCTAGTTTAAAATCATGTAAATCTTCGTTTACTACTGGCCCAGACTTGGTTCCCAGTGCTGTCCTTAGACTTTGTGCTGATTCTCTTTGTTTGCCCCTCTTAAAACTGTTCAACTTGTCTCTCGAGCTAGGTGATTTTACCTCGGTTTGGAAGGAATCGTATATCGTTCCCATCCATAAAAGGGGTCTAAATCGGATGTTTCCCATTACCGTGCAATTTCCAACCTATCTGCTATTCCTAAGCTTTTTTTGAAAAAATGATCACTTCCCAGCTCCAACACTTTTGTAGTTCTTTGTTTTCTGTTTCTCAGCACGGATTTGTGAAACGTCGCTCAATCTCTTCTAATCTCCTTGAGTTCTCAACTTTTGTAACTGCGGGTTTTTCCAATCAGTGCCAAACTGATGTAGTTTATACCGACTTTAGTAAAGCTTTTTTGACTCAGTTAATCATAATCTCCTCATCCACAAACTATCACTCCTCGGGTTTCCGAATAAACTGCTTTTCTGGATTAATTCCTACCTAAGCAACCGTTCTCAGCGTGTCTGTTTTAATAACTGTCTGTCGAACCCCGTTCATGTGTCGTCTGGTGTTCCTCAAGGAAGCCATCTTGGTCCCCTTTTTGTTTAACTTATTTATTAATGATCTTCCTCAAGTTCTAACTCACTCTCGAGTCATAATGTATGCTGATGATGTGAAGTTATGTTTTTTTCCTATTGTGATCCCGTATCCCCATTATTCCTCCAAACCGACTTGGACGCCCTCAATAATTGGTGCTTGACAAACACTCTCCCTCTTAACATTTCTAAATGTAACGTCATGACATTTTATCGCAGCAAGCCTTACCTTTTTGACTATACTATCCGTAACATTTCCTTACAACGCCTGTTCAAAGTTACTGACTTGGGCGTTATCTTTGTACCTAATCTGTGTTATAACATCCATATATCTGTTATTTCGAACAAAGCCAGGGGAGTCCTTGGTTTCATTAAGCGATGGTCTAAGGAATTTACTGACCCTTACACAACCAAACTTCTTTTATGTTTCTCTTGTCCGGCCAATTTTTAGAATATGGTTCCTGCGTCTGGTCTCCCTCATTACAAAAAAAATATAAGGATATGCTCGAGTCCGTTCAAAAACAATTCCTAATTTTGCTCTCCGTGGACTTAATTGGGATCCTTCTAGACGTCTTCCTTCTTATGAGAGTAGGTTGCGTCTCATCGATATCCATTCTCTTGAAAGTAGACGGATTTGTCATGGAGTTCTCTTTCTCCACAAACTACTCTCCGGCGAGGTCGACTCCACTGCCCTCAGATGCCTTATCAGTATTGCTGTTCCGTCCCGCCCGTCTAGGCATTACTTTCCTCTCCATCTACAACTCTGTCTTACTAACTATGCTGACCATGAATCTTTCCGTAGCCTTTGCCGTAATTATAATACATATTTTCATCTGTTTTCCTATGACACTAGTACCACTATGCTCAAATCCCTGTTATTGAATAATGTTATTTAATTTATTCTTAATTGTATACGCTATCGGTTATTCTCTGACCACAACTTGGCTGTGAGTTGGACCATAGCGGCGGCTGCTTGTGCCAATAAACCAGTCCCATCGGGTCAGGGTAATAACCATAGTCAATATTTCCTATATTCAAATAATCTTTTGTCCTTTCAATAGTTTAACTGCTCATAGTTGAACCTTATACAATAAACAATAAACAATAAACACCCCAGGTCCGCTGAACAGCATGAAGGTGGTGCAGATTAATCTGCATCACTCAAGTGTACCATCGGCGGACCTGCTGCGGCTTATGGACAAGAAGGCGGTAGACGTGGCCCTCATCCAAGAGCCCTGGACCGTTAAAGGAGGGGTTCGGGGACTGAACGGTCGCGAATACCGCCTTCTCACGCCCCCCACCCCATGGGTAAGCTAAGAACCTGTATCGTGGTAAGAAGCGAGCTTAATGTTCTGTTTTCTTGCAGGTATAGCACTCCGGACCTAACGGTGGCACTATGTGAGAGGAAGGACGGGAAAAACCTATACCTAGCCTCGGCATACCTGCCGTACGAGGAAGAGGACCCACCCTCGGGGATGTCGGGGCCCTAATCCACCAAGCGCGGAAAGAGGGTCTCGACATCGTCCTAAGTTGCGATGCGAATGCCCACCACTCCCTTTGGGGAAGCACGGGCACAAATTCCAGAGGAGAGTCGCTGTTCGAATACATTCTGTCCACAAATCTTGTTCTGTGCAACCGGGGAGACCACCCCACCTTCCGCAACAAGAACCGTGCAGAGGTTATTGATATAACAATTGCCTCGGACAGCGACTCCCTAACCATTGATGATTGGCATGTGTCCGGTGAGTGCTCCTTCTCGGACCACTACAGGATAGTGTTCAGCATCAAGTGGAACAGAGAAAGGCCCAAGGCCTACCGCAATCCCAAGCGGACAAACTGGAGCCGCTTCTCCGCAACCGTAAAGAAGGCACTACCCTCCCCACCGGAAGGGAACATCCTTCAAACGGAAGCACTAGAGGAAGCGGCTCAGAATGTCACTAAAGCCCTACAGGGGGCCTTTCTTGAATCTTGCCCGATCAGCCGACCTCCAAAGTCCAACCGCAACCCGTGGTGGACGCGGGAGCTGAGCGAAGTCAGGAGGGAGTCAAGGAGGCTCTTCAACAGGGCAAAAAGTGGCAAACACACAGGAAAGCTGGGACGAATATCGTCGCAGCTTTAACACCTACAGGAACACCTGTAGGAAGGCGAAAAGGGAATCTTGGGCTGCCTTCTGCGATGACATAGATGGTACCACCGAGGCTTCAAGGCTTCGACGGGTGCTATCAAAGGCGCCAACCACACCTGGACTGCTCCGCAGCCAGGATGGTGTCTTTGCAGAAAACAGTCAGGAATCCCTAGAGCTCCTCATGAGCACCCACTTCCCGGGATGCTCAGATGTCACCGGTGACGAATCCAACGACATAAACGACACTGAGCCATACCGGGGAGAGGACACTGAGGATCTCATACGTGACATTATGGCACCAGATAAGATTATCTGGGCCATTAAATCCTTCGGTCCCTACAAGTCACCGGGGCCGGATGATGTACGACCAGCCATGTTGCAGGCAGCCTGCCTGCCCCCTGCTACCATGGCTAAAGAAAATCTTCGAAGGATGTCTCCGAATTGGGTACGTTCCCCAAGCATGGAAAGAGGTGAGAGTGGTCTTCATCCCCAAAGCCGGGAAGATAAACCACATCTCCCCAAGGACTACAGACCAATCAGTCTATCCTCATTTTTTTGTTGAAAACGATGGAAAGGCTGATCGATTTACACATAAGGACCAAACTCGACAGACAAGTGTTCAGCGGAGCTCAGCACGCCTACCTCAAAAGATAGATCAGTTGAGACCGCACTACACGAGGTTATGGGGAGTATCGAAAAGACTCTCAGCCATAAGGAATATGCTTTGGCGGCCTTCCTAGACATAGAGGGAGCCTTCAACAACGTCAGGATCGAGTCAATAACGGCCGCACTGACCAAGATTGGCACACACCCGACGGTAACCTTATGGCTGGACAGCGTTCTCAGGAGCAGAACGATCAGCGCTGGTCTCGGCACCTCCTCTTCATGGAAGACGGTCACACGAGGTACTCCGCAGGGGGTTATATCCCTCTCCTGTGGAACTTAGTCCTCAACGACCTTCTTCTTCAGTTGGGGAGGAGCGGATACAAGGTTGTGGCCTATGCGGATGATCTAGTGATACTGGTAACGGGTAAGTTCCTACCTACAATCAGTGATCTTCTGGAATCTGCACTGGGAACGACCGCGAGCTGGGAACACCAAAACGGTCTGGGGGTTAACCCCCAAAAGACAGAACTGGTGTTGTTCTCACGAAAATACAAGATACCAAACTTCAAACTACCAGCAATTGGTGGAACGACGCTTGAGTTATCGAAAGAAGCCAAGAATCTTGGTGTCATCCTAGACTCCAAACTCTCTTGGAAGAGAAACACGGAGGAAAGGAAGAAAAAGGCAATGGCTGCTTTCTACATCTGTAGGAAGACCTTTTTGGACGGACATGGGGCTTACAACCGCACATCATCCATTGGATGTACACAGCGGTAATAAGACCCATTCTGACATACGGAAGCTTGGTGTGGTGGGAAGCGGCCAACACCAAATCCCACCTCGAGAACCTCCGGAAAGTTCAGCGGACGGCATGCCTTGGAGTCACTGGATCCCTCAGATCCACCCCACAGGCTGCTCTGGACACCATGCTAAACCTGGAGCCCATAGACCTCCACCTTAAGTGCAAGGCTGAGACAAGTGCCGCGAGGCTTTCAGCCGCGCGGTTCTTCGCCATCGCCTTATGGCTACGCCACAATACTTCGTAAGGAGGAAAGTGGAACGGGCGAACGGAGCGACTACTGTGTCTCGGAGTTTTCATGGAAGAGGAATTTTAAAGGACACATACCGGAAAGAGAGCAATGGACGAGTAACGCTGCTCTTGGGCAGAACGTGCTCTCCATCTTCACTGACGGGTCAAAGACAGCCGAAGGGACAGGAGCTGGAATCTTCTCTGAAGAACTAGCAACCAACATATCCCTAAGACTACCAGACTGGTGCAGTGTATTTCAGGCGGAGATATACGCAGTATGGCAAGCGGCAAAGTTGATATACACCTTGGAGACACCTCAGAGGAACATAGCAATCTGTGTTGACAGCCAAGCTGCTATCAAAGCCCTGGTTTCCTGAAAAATCACGAGCAGACTCGTACGTGACACGGTGGACGCGCTAAACCAGATCGGAGCGCACTCAATCACACTCACGTGGGTCCCGGGTCACACCGACATCGCGGGCAGCGAGAGTGCGGACGAGTGTGCCAGAAATGGATCGGCCAAGCCACTGGTGGACGCAGTCAGCGATATACGGAGGCCGCTGCGAGACATCATCTCGCAGATGATGGGTCGAGCTAGAACGAGATCAGACAGACGGTGGAACGCAACTGTGAGATCTCTCGCTCGCTCTGGCCCCACTATGACCCTAAACGTACTGAGACTCTCCTAGGTTTCAGGAAGAGTCAGGTGCGAACACTGACGGGAGTTATAACGGGGCACTGTGTCATCGGCCACATGGCCACTAGGTACAGATTGCCCCATCATGACTTCTGCCGCAGCTGCAGGGACGAGGAGGAAATAGAGAGCATCCAGCATCTTCTCTGTGGCTGTCCTGCACTCATGGAAAGGCGTCACCAGAATACTCGGCATGCCTTTGGACGAGGACTTGATAGCCTGGCAAACATGCCTTTGGAGAGGCTGATTCTCTTTGTTGAGGCCTCGGGGATGGTTCACGAAATCTCCCTAGGCGCCGGAAGTAATCCCATGACGAGTGTGGGCATCACAATGGGCAATTCTTGCCTCCGAGTGACCTCGACTTAGGTGGAGCAGCCCTATAATCCTAACCTAACCTAAGGGTTAAAAGAGTTACATTCCAAAGGTGATAGGTAGTGGGAGGGGTAATTGGTGACCCATAAAAGTCAAAAGGGTCATCGCTCTTATAGCCGCCGGTGGTTTTGTGACCCAGAAAAATCAAAAGGGTCATCGTTGTCATAGCAGCAGGTGGTTTTGTGACCCAGAAAAATCAAAAGGGTCATCCTTGTCATAGCCGCCGGTGGTTTCGTGACCCAGAAAAATCCAAAAAGGGTCATCGCTGGCACAGTTGCTGGTGGTTTTGTTTATCAGCTACTCTGGGTAACATCACTATGGTGATAGGTGGGGAGGGGTTATAAATGACCCATAAATATCAAAAGGGTACACGTGATCATGCGTAAACGGTTTACACGGTGATAGGTGGCGGGGGGTAATTAATGACCAATATGCTTGCACGATCATGTTTACACACACCTTACTAACGATCGGGGGTTAATATCAATAGGGTACACGTGCTCATGCGTAAGTGGTTTACTGGGTTGCGGGGGGGAGTGTGCTTGCACGATCATGTTTCTCGCGTGCTCATGCGTAACGGTGTAAAAGTAGCTGTCATCGCCGTCGGTGGTTTTTTTTATCAAGTCTGAAGATATTAATTGATTGATTGTTTATGGGTAAAGAGTGGGTAATAAAGGTGGGATAGTGGGATAAAGGAGATGTGTACCTTTGTTTACACTCACACCTGATCACTAACAACACAGATAGATCTTAGAGGCTAGATGAGGCTAGATTATGTAACTTGTAATATTTCGAAATTAAATCCTTAACGTCTGCTCGGTCTCTTCCAATGTGGTGGCAGCTACACACTAGATTGCTAGGGAGGGAGGGATCTCCCCGAACAGAATACCTTTTGTTAGGTAGTCAAAGAACGTTCTATCGTATATTTTATTCAGATTCAAGGTAAGGAGCCAAGGCAAGCCAAGCTGGCTCTTTGTTACCTTTTGACAACGCAGACCACCAATTTTTGCAATTATATTTTATCGGGAACGCGGAAGACGAAGCTGATAGTCGGTGTGCCATTATTACCAACACGCGAAGAAAAATGATTTGCGATTTGCAAGATATGTTTCATGAGTATAACGAATTGGTTCAGTTATTCAAAACGTCGCTTGATTGAATGACATCGGACGATATTTTTATTCGAGCTAAAAAAAACACCGGTTGGCCAACATGCAAGGCGTTTCAATGCACAAACAGTTGACGAAGTGGCAATAGTCATAGTTGGTGACCAATATAATAATCGTGATATTGTGCTTCATCGTAGAAATGAGCAACGAGAATCCGAGACTCATTGCTGTTATGATGCATTACAATATCCGATATTGTTTTGGAGCGGCCAAGATGGCTATCATTTCAACATTAAAATGATAATTTCAGTAAACGGTAAATTGATGAAAAATTTATGATTGGCTAGCAAACCCGGCGAACTCCGTTTCGCCACCAGATGGCGTCGTTTTATGTAACATTTCGTTTGGTGATTAAAAGATGAAGAACAATTTTTTTTTTTGTTTTATATTTGAAAAGGAAAAATTTTATTTCATTTCACAACAGTAATGAATTCATTTCGATTACAAAAATGAAGTGTTATTTAGTTGAACTTCTCTAAGTAAATGAAAGTGACTCCAAAGTAAATACTGAATCGAAGCGTTATGCGTGTTCGCAAATTATCCGTTTCATTGAAGTGCTCTTTGGTAAACCACATTTTTGTTTTTGGTCTGAGGTTAACACAAACAAAGCGGATGGTTTCCCATGCCCATGTGAAAAACAATGATTTTCTAAATTTATCCCGCAAACACTAAGCGATTTGCCTTACTACTTATTAATTGTCATTGCGAACGCAAGGCGAACTGGAAATTGCAATCGTTTGAAGTCAAACGGAAGATTAGTCGGAATCATTGGTATTCGAGGAATACATACATTTTCACCTGCGTACTTTCCGTTAATAATGGTTGCCTCAATCAAATTCGGCATAAGTCTTTTTACCGAAAGTCGAGTACCGTTGCAAAGTCGCGGTGGATTCAAATTACGCAATATCATACCAACTTTGAGTTGCAATTTATGTGGTGGAAATCCTGGTAACTCCAGAGAGTTCAAAAACTCCGTTGGATAATTTACTACATCATCGGGATTTGTTATGGAATCAACAGATTTGTATGTCACCAAATAGTCAGCAACTTTTGATTGAATTGTGAAATTCAGTGCGTGTACATCATTATTCTTTGCGGCAAGAATTGCTCGTTGACTTAACCAAGCATAATTCTGATAATTCTCAGAATTGTCTCGTTTAGACGATGCATGATATTGCTTCTTCGCTGAACGACAATGTCTCGCGATTTAGTTGGATCGCCAACAATAATTGCAGCAACATCATTAACGGTAGGTGCATTGAATCTTCGCACATGTTCACCTGCTGGGGTACAATCCGCTCTTATGACAAATTTGTGCGTATCCGATGGCATTCGTTCCAATGCTGTTTTGAACATTTTAACCACAGCATTATTAGCGTGAAAAAATGCTTGCAACTGTTCAATAATTCGTCTCTTTAACTGTTGTGTTCCTGTATATTGGACCGCACATTCAGCTGATCCACCATCGACGAAATGAAATATATTTGCAGAAATTGATGCGGTTCATCTGGTGTTGGCACCATTGAACCATGCAAATGATATATTTGTCCTTGTATCTGTAATTGCAAACAATCATTTGTTGAAGAATACGGTGTAACTTCTGATCGTGTGATGGTGTAGTGTGTGGTGTATATGTAGTTTTTACGTGTTGCAATTCATTGTTGGTGTGAGTGATTGGTTATGTGTGTTGTATCTTTTTACCTTGCAAGTCGGCATGAAGCCGCCTTCTCGAATGATATTAGCTCCAAAGGAAGTCATGCGAAAGCAGTTATTGTATTCAAGGATGTGTTAAAGAAAATGGCTGGAATCGGGATCACTTCCATCGAACAATGGTTTCAGTGGCTGTGGTGGTGTAAGTAATGGATACAGTTTGACTTTTCCATTTGCGCAGCACAATCCAGCCGTTTCTCTTTTGAACTTGAACGCATTGCAATATCGGCATATAGTCGTTAATGGGCCAATATCTAAATTTTCATCATCACTGTAGTTCGCAGTGGGATCATATTGGAATGCCAAGTGATTGTATGATGCCAATGATCTTCGTGTCCTCACGCGCTGTCCCAATCGGGAATTTTCTCTTATTATATTTTGTCTTTCTTCGCTTAAGTTCTGTGAATACACTTGCTGGCTTGCATGTCTTGTGCGGCGGCCGATGTTTGCACGTCGTCCTTTAGGCATTTTGGACTGTGGACAGAGTGGTGAATTTAACCTCAAATGCATGATCCACATAATTTACACAGTTCAACTTACCACCTTAAAGACAAATGCCTGCTGTTGAAATTGAATACAAATATTCACAATACACGTGATTGATTTGATGGTTTCCAATTAAAATGTGAGGAAACGAATAACTTTTTTTTTTAATTTCGTTTTCACAGTGAACACAATACTGGTTTGTCACATAAAATTAACTGAGCAGAGAACAATGAGTAGCTGTCAAACAATGTATCACGCACCGGCGCCTACTTAAAATATTGGTTTGTAGTACATGCTATGTATCAGAGATGGCGCTGTATGTAGTATATAGTAGATAATACAAATACATTTTCCCGCTTTTCTGTTGAAATTTTCTTTGCTATAAACCTCACGGAGCATTTCGAGACCTTTCAACGAATGCAAAACCGTGGAAATCGGTTCGTGCGTTCTGGAGTTATTGTGTCAAGTGGAAACCCCGACTTATTTTTATATAGTAGAGAAGAAGAAGATTTCTATTTTAATTGAAATTGAATTTAATTTAATTGTATGTCAATTAGGAACAAAGAAAGTTAGTGCTATGAATTATTAGGCATACAGGCTGCAGATACGGCACAATCAAGACAAACACATATTGTAGTATCCAGCACTTTTCCACCAGTATATTGTTGACAAGTATGCATCAATTTAATCGGAAAGGTTAAATTTCCTTCGATTCAACCAAGTCCAATTACGTTCCGAAGAGTATGTTCATTTGCGTGATGCTATTAACAACGATAGAAATGCACAAAACGTTGAAACTATGATAATATTACCGTCATCGTCTGTTCAATTTTGGATAAATCAATTGAATATGAATGGAAGAAATGGGGTTTGCCTCATGCTCATATTTTGATATGTCGTCAAACTGACGATGTGATTTCGGCCGAAATTCCAGATCGGACAGTGGATCCTGAATTGTTTGAAGTGGTCACCAAAAATATGATGCACGGTCCATGTGGTGCGTTTATTTTGAATTCACCATGTATGGTTGAAGGAAATGTTCCAAACGTTTTCCAAAACATTTGGTCTCCGATACAGTGACGGGCAACGATCAGCATCGATCAACTGAAGGTAATGGCCATTCGGTAAGTTTGAGAGTTCAAAATTAATTTCGAATGGGCACATCAGTTCAAATGAAGCAGTATGGCGCATATTATCATTTCCGATCCATGATAGGCATCCAACTGTGTTCATCTTGAAAACGGTTAACCACCGAAAATGCAAGCAACAACTTGAACTAACTTTTTTGTGTTGTGTCAAGCAGATGATTTTTGCGAAAACATTGCTTTACGCTGAAGTACCCGAATATTATACGTGGAATAATTCGTCAAAAGTTTTTCAAAGGCGAAGACGCGGAGAAGCCGTTTATGGTCAGCCAAAATTGTTTAACTCAGATTCGATAGGACGAATTTATATAGTTCACCCTAATAATCAATCCTAATATTATTTTCGATTGTTGATAATAAATGTTCGTGGACCAACATCATTTGAATCTATTCGAACTGTTGATGAAGAATTGTGTGGGACGTATCGCGAAGCATGCGAACGATTGAATTTGCTTGAGAATGACATGCATTGGGATCTTACACTTGCAGTATTGTCATCAAGTCCACATCAAATTCGGACACTTTTCGCAATTATTATAGCAACGTGCAGTCCAGCAAAGCCAATTGAATTGTGGCAAAAAAACATCAAAATCATTTGTTAGAGGATTTTTTACATAGACTTCGCCGTCAAACGGGTGATATAAACCAGGACTATACGCCGGAAATTTACAACGAAGCATTGATCGCTATTGAAGACCTTTATTTTGATAATGGCAAGCAAAGCATTAGCTCAATTATGTATGACAGCGCCTAATCGTGAAATACACGACGTTTTCGACAATAAATTGGAGCGTGAACAACAGTATGATCTTACCGAACTTAATGCGTTTGTGCAAAACAATGAGCCAAGGTTAAATATCAATCAAAGAACGGTTTACGACCAATTATTGTGAGCTATCGAAGAACAAGATGCGGTACTGTTCTTTTTGGATGCAGCTGGAGGTACCGGAAAAACGTTTGTCATTTCGATTATTTTGGCTACCATTCGAGCACAAGGTAGGATCACATTGACTCTGGCTCATTGACATCTAATTTGTTGCACTCTGTGAAAACACTAAGATTGACTACAAATTAACGTGTTCAATTGCAAAGCGATGCTTCAGCAGATTTTTTTTCCAGACAACTGACTCTTAATGTAAGGAATACTTTGAAGGCATACTTGATTTAGAGTGTGTTTCCAAATCTGTACTATAAATTTGTAGAAAAAATCTGTGCGTATACATCTATCTCCTCAACGTATTTTTTAACGCCTATTTACATTTCATTTTGGGTCATTCTGTAACAGAACATTTTATGATAGATTTTTTTTCTTATAACTTTTTATGTGAAACATTGTTTTCTGAAAAAATTGCAATTTGTGTAAGTATATTTGGTGCTGTTGAAAATGAATTTCATTGGATTTACCAGGATTGTCACCATACAATTTACAAGGAAAAGCTGGAGCCACCATAATTATGCTGCGTAATCCACCACGACTTTGCAATGGTACAAGACTTGCTGTGAAAAAGTTATGACTAATTTACTTGAAGAAACTATTTCGAGTGGAAAATTTTGTGGTGGACACGTTTTTAATTCCGAGAATTCCGATGATTCCGACTGACATGTCATTTGATTTCAAACGACTACAATTTCCCATCATTGTAAACCCCTATCTAAGGCTATCAACTCATGATCACGTTCATTAGAAACATAATCAATAACAAAATTGGCATCCTCATCTTCTACAAACTCTCCCTCTTTCCATATTGTAAAAGGAATTTTTTGTATGATATTATTTACATTTCCTGTTGATGTAATAAGAAAATCGTTCGTTCTCTTTGTAGTGATCAGACATGTTTTTTTCTTGCGCTCCGCTTCTTTCTCTTATATATTACAAACAACCGGTGTTTGGCCTAATAAATTTAATAATTACACTCTTAATCTGATTTTCTATCAAAATCCGCGGGTGCATGACTATTTTTTGTGTATAAACACGACGTTTTTAACTAATTTTGTGCGGCGGGTAATTGTGTTTTGTTGTTGCTTAGATTCTGCTTGCACTGTGGTCTGATTGCTATTTGTTTTGAACTTTCTTTTTGTTATTGAAAAAAAAAAATTTAAAACTAATTATGGAATTTTCAGTGGTCTGCGAAAAAAAAAAGCCAGCAAGAAGCAGATCACTCACGATCAGCCGAACATACCTTGCTGGCTTTGCGACAGCGTAGTGCAGGCAACGTGTGCAGGTATTTCTGGCCGTGTGGGTGATGCCATCTCACAACGCAACGGCTTGCATTATAGTTGCGAGGATTGCCGTGCGGTAGAAAGCGAAATGCGCTCATTTATGAGGCAGACGAGAGTGGCTTTAAGGAGCTGATCGTGGGCTTTAAAAGCAATACGATCGGCTCTTAGCCATGGACACTCAGTTTAGCAGTTTACAGCTGCTGGCTGAGTCTCCGCGGCGCAAAGAAGTCCACTCCACGGGACTTGCAGGGTGCCAACTGCCTCACGCCCGCCGTCATCTGAAAAACTAACTCCGACCACTACGCCAGTGCAGCAGTTGATTTCGTTTGCCACCCAAGGGCAACGATCGCTGCTGGTGATGCAGAGTCGGTAGCCGAATGCATCGTCTCGGAGAACATGCAGCCGACTGTAGCGTCAGTGTCCGTAGAGTCCGTACCAAACTCCATAGCCATCCCATCGATTACGAACCCACCAGTTGTTGAACGTCCGGGACCACCGGATATTGCCATCACATGTACCGCACCTGTGGTGCCAAAACCACTGGTGGGTGTCCCACCAAAGCGGAAAGTTTTTGTCTCTCGGCTTGCCCCTGATCTTACATCTAATGATGTAACTGTTTTTATACAAAGCAAAATAAAAGCCGAAGGCCTAAAGGTGGAGAAGTTTAATTTCGCTTGTGCCAGGGAGATAGCTTCTTTTAAGATAAGCGTCTCCCCACATCATTTCGACACCATTTGTTCTGCCAAATTTTGGCCGGAGCACTTGGTTGTGAAAGAGTATAAGGCTAAGAAGAAAAAATAGGCCCCCATAACTCTCCCCGGCAGTCAGACCAGTGCTCCATCCTCATCTTCCCCGCTCTACTTCCACCCATCCAAAAAACTAGTTTCCTCTCTTTTTAATTACTTACCAGAATGCTAGAGGCTTACGTACTAAGCTCAGCACTCTCTATCTTGAAAGTTTCACATTTTTATCCCATATTATTGTGTTAACTGAAACCTGGTTAAAGCCGGACATCCTTAGTTCCGAAGTTTTGGCAGATCGGTACAGTGTTTCAAAATTTCGCCCCGCAAAATTGTTGGGTTTTTCAGACTGTCTGCATCAATCGAATATTTAGTTGTTGCTCTCTCCAGTCATTTTCATTGTGTGTTCGCTTGTTATTACTAATTTGAAAGTGTATACTATATCAGTTATATTAGTTTTTGATTTGTCTCGCTCTGAATAATATGATTTAAGTTCGGTGCCAAATGTTTTATAAGACTCTAGATCATTTTAAGAGTAATAAATAGGCTTACTATGAAAAATCAATGAATCAATAGACCAGGTGATAAGTTCCAAGTGTTCCCACTAGATCATTTTAAGAGTAATAATTAGGCTTACTATGAAAAATCAATGAATCAATAGACCAGGTGATAAGTTCCAAGGGTTCCCACTTGATAATTGAATTTTTATTATTTTTTATATTTATTGTGCTGCTACCCAACATAAGTTGTGATTTGGAAGCTCCATTAATAGGACCATAAGCCTTATCTGAAAGTTTATCTCTTGATAGTTGGAAGCTGTTGATATTAAGAATCAAACTATCACTTGTTGATCTCTCAACTTCATTCTCTGCTACGAGTATATTTGATTGAGAAAAAGAATTCATCATTGTCATCGTCGTCATCATCCTCTTCATCATCATCATCATCATCATCACCATCAAGAACATTTTCATTTCCATCAAAATGAATACTAGAACTAGTGTCAGCATACATGGGTTCCCAATCGAATTTCGTTTCTTAATAGAGACTTTTTTAATTCTTAAAATCATTAACACTAAAAGTCTGCTCCAGCTTCTTCTTCTTCTGATCTCTGAGTTCCTGTTTACTATCTTCAATTTCGAGTTTCTTATTCTTGTTAACAAGTTCATGTTAAGGTTCGGTAATCAATCTAAAAGTTTCTTCCAATTGAAAAGCATTTTCATTTTTCAGCTGCTTAAGCTCATGCAATTTTTCTTCAATACGTTTCGAGTCTTAGTCAATTGTTCTAAAATATTACGACTTATTGTTCAATCTAGATGTAACCACAAACAATACAAAAGTTATACTGTTCAATATTAAAATGAATTAATATTTATACATATATCCATTTGTTTTCAACAATAGAAAACAATAGATATTAAAAAAATACAAGATCAAATTTGGTTGTAAAATATATATGTTTTTTATTTATTTATTAATTTCCAAATGATTTCCAATATTGTCTTCAGTCTTTTTAATGACACGAAAATGCTTATTTTTAAAGATTCGAATGTTTCATCACTAATTCTAGTATACCTCTCTGGTAGATATAATATGAATACCTCCAGCTCCAGGGCAAGAGAGTTTCCAATCCTGGTCTTCCTACGAGTCGCTTTTAAAATTGAGAATCCAATATCCGCTTCCATTTTCAGTTTTGTTAGTAGGGGCTTAAGCACTGTAGACTTAAACATCCCATGAAAGTCCTTGAGTAAACGATCATTATTCTGAGTCATGTTTCTTCTGGTTGTGGAACAGGTGCTGGATCAGGTACTGTACAGGAGCTGATACACAAGCTGTTGTAACTGGTTCTGGAGCTGTTTAGCTGATACACGAGCTGTTTTTGAGGCTGTTGTACCTGGTTTTGGAGCTGTTTAGCTGATACACGAGCTGTTTTTGAGGCTGTTGTACCTGGTTTTGGAGCTGTTTAGCTGATACACGAGCTGTTTTTGGGGCTGTTGTACCTGGGTTTGGAGCTGGTTAAGTTGATGCAGGAGCTGTTGTAGTTAGTTCTGGAGCTGTTTAGCTGAATGGTTACATGCAGACGGATGTCATTTACACCGATTTCAGTAAAGCATTCGACTCTGTAAACCATTCCCTCTTAGCACAAAAACTTGACATTTTAGGGTTTCCGCCCAATCTTTTGAAATGGATTACAAGCTACCTTTGCTCTAGGTCTCAAAGAGTGCTCTTCAAAAACTCCTTGTCTTCACTTGTTCAGGTTACTTCCTGAGTACCACAGGGCAGCCATCTTGGCCCCCTACTTTTCACACTCTTCATTAAAGACCTGCCTTCAGTATTAACAAACTCTCGAGTACTCATGTATGCGGATGACGTTAAACTCTGTGTCCAGTATAAGGACATTTCATTTCACTCTCGCTTGCAATCCGATCTCAATAACTATCAGTCATGGTGTTGTGCAAATATATTTACACCTGAATGCCTCGAAATGTAAAGTAATGACATTTCATCGCTCCAGCCCCCTTGTTGGCTCCTTACACCCTCTGCGGTGGTTATCTTGAGAGAATTACATTGGTTGATGATCTTGGTGTTAAACTAGACCCCAAGTTAAAATTTTTCTGAACATATTTCTATCATGATAACAAAGCCATGGGAGTGCTTGGGTTTATAAAGAGGTGGTCAAGGGAATTTGACGACCCCTATATAACGAAGACTCTCTATATTTCGCTTGTTCGTCCGATTTTAGAGTACGGCTCGTGTGTATGGTGCCCTCAGTACAAAGTACACCAAGACCGTAGCCTCAACTGGGATGAAGGTGTTAGACTGCCTTCTTACTCTTAATAGAGCTTCCATCCTTACTTAATCGTAGAAAAATGCTTGGTCTGATTTTCATGCACAACTTGATCAGGGGTGACATCGACAGCCCTGACTTGTTGGGCCGCATAAACTTCACGTTCCCTATTAGATCCTCTAGAAATTTTTTTCCTTTGTACCTTTCACTGTGTAGATCGAATTATTCCTTGCACGAACCGTTTCGGATCTTATGATCGGATTATAATTCGTTCTACCATATAATATCCACCACTAATTCACTTCCTCTACTTAAATCACTAATACTAACCTACCTTTCCCGTAATTAGTAATATTCTTTTGTAACTTTGCATGTTTAGCGTTGTGTTTAAGTTTAACCCTAATTTTCCTCCAATATTAGTCTAACACCTTTCTTTCCTGCATGTTCGCGATCAATTTCGGTACACGTGTCGCAGTGACTGGAGTGAGCAACAACTGAATATTCGATTGATACAGACAGTGTGAACAGACAGACAGTGTGAACAACAGCAACAACAACAGGAACAGCACCAGCACCAGCAGTAGCATATCCACCAGAAACGAAAATACTACCAGCAACAGTGGCAGAAGCAGAAGAAACAACATCTACACCAACACCCCCACCGGGGGAATTCACAGCAGCGAGAGTGCCTGCTGTACCAGCAGCAGCAGTAACAGCAACAACAACAGAAGCAAGAGCAAAAACGAAAATAGTACCAGCAACAGAGGCAGAAGAATTGCTGCTGAAAATTCATTTGATCATTGTGGCTATCTGATCTGATCTGAACCAAAATTTGGGAATCTGGTAGATTTGATAATTTTCTGCCATACTGCATTTTTGGTTTTTTCCTATCTTCAAAATTGTGGATTTTCGTCTTTTGGGGGGGCGGAAGGGGGCGGGGCGAAATTTTGAAATACACTTGTTCAGGTTTGGTATCACAGGAGTCTTGGCAAAAGTTTGGTTGCTCTAGCTCTTATAGTCTCTGAGATCCAGGCTACACAAAATACAAAAAACCAAATCGACTCGATTTTGTGTGAGTGCGAAAGAGAGACAGCGAAGTTTTTTCGTATGTTTTACTCTATTGTGGCTATATTAATCATTCGATCCGATTCAGATTTGGGCCCCTGATAGATATGGTCTTTCTCTATGATTCTGCTTTTTTCGCTTTTTTTTATATTCAAAATTGTGGACGCCACAGATGTGCGCCCTTTGTGGGGGCGGAAGTGGGCGGGGCGAAATTTTAAAACATTTTCTAGGAGTGAGATATAACATCAGTATGGAAAAAAAAAATTTGGTTGCTCTATCTCTTTTTAGCCTTCGAGCAATGGGCGACGAACAAGACGGACAGACGGACGGACAGACAGGGCTATATCGACTCGGCTATTGATGCTGATTAAGAATATATATACTTTATAGGGTCGGAAATTATTCCTTCTCTATGTTACACACATCCACTTTTATCACAAATACAATATACCCTATTACTCTTCGAGTACGGGTATAAAAAGGCAATGAATATGCAGTCACGCTCATATGTGACTTGACTAAATATTTAGTTGCTATACCTGTCGCTAACAAAAGCACAGCAACTGATGCAACAGCAATATTTGAATCATTTATTCTCAAGTACGGTCCAATGAAGACGTTCATTTCGGACATGGGAACGGAATATTAAAATTCAATTATAAATGATTTGTGCAAATATTTAAAAATAAAGAATATAACATCTGAAATTTTAGAAGAGTTTTTCTAAATGAGAATCCGAAAACTTGGGTGGGTAAAAAACGTGCTCGATAAATTCAACAAACGATTATATACTAAAAAATTCAAACAAAACTCTTAAGCCTAGCTAACCTACGGTGGCAAAGCGGGGCGAATTCGCCGAGAGCGAGAGAGAGCTTTTATTGCGCTCCCGCCTTGCCTAACCTACTTACACTAGACTTCATACAATACAAATTCCTAAACTGAACAAACACCGGCCCCGTTGAAGGCCTGCGCGGCTTCAACCCAATGGTAGAGGCGCCAGTTTATGTATGGCCCTCCGAAATATTCCTCCATCGCTCCTCCTAATGTCGACGACCCTGACCACGCCGTCCTCCCCTGCGTGCGTGGCGACTATCCTCCTAATAGCCACTCCTGCGCAGGCAGATTGTCCTCTGCCACGATGACGAGGTCTCCTTCCTTGTCGTTGGGTCTCCGACGGTGCCACTTGGCCCGCACCTGCAGCCCCAGGACATACTCGCGGGACCATCGCCGCCAAAACGCCTGCCTGACTGACGAGCCAAGTCGCCATCGCCGCAAGCAGCTGGGACTCTCCTGGTCGGAGTCCGCAGTGCTGGGGGCGATGAGCGACCCGCCTGTCAGCAGGTGCCCGGGCGTGAGGGCCTCGCCGTCGCTGGGGTCCTGGCTGATGGCTCCCAGCGGCCTGGAGTTCAGCACGGCCTCGATTCCCACGAGTACCGTGGCGAGCTCCTCTGCGGTTAGCAGCGCGCTTCCTACTGCCCGTAGGAGTAGGCTCTTCGCAGACTTCACACCTGCCTCCCATAGTCCTCCCATGTGCGGCGCTCGAGGCGGTATGAACGCAAATTCGCATCCGCCTCTTGATGCGAATCCGCGAACTTCGTCCGCCTCGTCCTCGAGCGCCTTCCGCAGAGCGCTGAGGTGGCGGCTCGCTCCGACGAAGTTCGTCGCGTTGTCGCAATGGACGGTCTGGGGATATCCTCGGCGACCGACGAACCTTTGGAAAGCCAACAAAAGGAATTAGTAGTCAAATCGGAGACAAGCTCTAAGTGAACCGCTTTGGACGCAAAACAAACGAAAAGCGCGATATACGACTTGTATGGGGCCTTCCTCGAATTTTCAATGTCGTGGAGACTGGGCCACAGAAATCAACGCCGCAAATGGAAAATGGGCGGAGAGCACGGAGCCGGTCTGCGGGCAAATTTCCCATTAGTTGCGTCAGCAGTCGAGGCTTGCATTTAAAGCAGCGGATACACGATCGAACTGTCTGACTGCAGACCTCTTGAGCGTTTACGATCCAAACACTCTGCCGGAGGATGCTCACAAGTGCTCGCGGGTCGACATGAAAATTGGAATTGTGCAGATGACGAACATAGCTCCGCACGAATTGCGAGCGCTTCGTCAAGAGCAAAGGAAACTTGGCATTTTATGATATACGAGCTTTAGCTAGTCGCCCCCCTACCCTCAACAACGAAAAAGTACACCAAGTCCCAGTGTCTTCATGGATGAATGGGTTCAACCGCTGAAGACTCGGACCGACTTTAGATCCTTTCCGAACTTTCTCTATTTCCTCCCAATACTCGTGACATTGGATAATTTCGACAATTTTATAATAGGCTTCACCATACTCTGTCGGTGAGACCGTTTTCTCGAACCGTACGCTCGGGTTTTACATTTTCTTATAAAGCGGAACATATAACAAAACACTCTAAGCAGCTTGAGGTGTGACGAGAATCCTTCGATGACATCTACCAACTCCGAACTTTCCACGGCAGCGGTCAGTCCGACCGATGTCTTTCTCTTCTCCAGCTCAATATCTTCTGAAGGCTCGGAAATGGGGTTTTAGGCCAACTCTCCTCCTCATCCTTCAGGAATATGGTCCTTCGAACCAGATTGACTGGACGATTTCGTTGACGTCACAACCTCTTGACACAATGTCTGCTGGGTTTTGTTTTGTCGGGACATGCCGCCACGTAGCTTCATCTGACCACTCTTGAATCTCAGCCACCCTATTCGAAACGAACGTCGACAACGTCGATGGATGCGACCGAATCCAGTGAAGCGTCACTTCAGAGTCTGACCAATAAACAGCTCGTTCGATAGGGACCTTTAATAGGGGCTTAATTCTGTGGCACAGATCCGCAAGAAGGTGAGCGGCACATAACTCAAGCCTTGGGAGCGTTTTGGTCTTGAGCGGCGCTACTTTTGGACTTTGACGTCAACAACGATATCTTCAAACCTTCTGCAGTTCTGCTGCGTATATAGACGCACGCTCCATAAGCTCTCATGAAGGCGTCCGCGAAAGCATGTATCTGGACCGGTGACATCGGATCGGTGTACACAAACCGAGGTATAGATATCTCTTCCAATTGAGATAGTGTATTTTTCAACATATTCCATGCTGTTTCCAAATGCATTGGAATCGACTCATCCCAATCTAGTTTGTTAAGCCAAAGTTCCTGCAATAGGATCTTGCCCTTTATGACAATAGGACTTAACAACCCAAGGGGTCGAACAACTTCGATGTCACCGACAGTATGTTCCGTTTTGTCGCTCGGAGACCCATGACTTCATTGTCAATTCTTCATTTTCAAAGGCGTCTTCATTAGGCAACCATGAAATTCCTGACGCCTTGGTCGATTCTGAATCCGAGATCGTTATGGGCTTGACTGTGCTCTCAGATGCGGTAATCTCAGGTGAGTTCAAAAACCACTTCGCTAACTCAAACCCTGCGGTCTGAAAAACCTGAAAAACCACGCATGCAGCACCAGTCAACATGTCATCAACGTAAAAGTCGGACCCAATATCGTCAGCAGCTTTAGGGAATGATAGTTTTGCAGACTCACTCAACCTTTTTAAACACCGGAAAGCCAAGAAAGGGGATGGTCCAGTCCCAGAAGTCACGGTGTTAAGCTTATACAATCTCAAGGATTCAGATGGGTCTCTTCTCCACACTATCATCTGAAACTGCCTATCCGCTTCATTCAACATTACTTGGCGATATATCTTTTTTACGTCGGCAGTCAGGGCGAACCTGTGCAGACGGAAGCGGAGCAGCGTTGAGTATAATTCCTCTTGAATGGTCGGTCCGACCATCAGAATCTCATTCAAGGCCACCTGAGAGGATGTCTTTGACGACGCATCGAACACGACGACTTGGTAGACGTACTTTGGGGCCGAAGGACACACTGATGTGGAATTACGTAGTGTGGAGTAGGAGGAACAGTATTTTCCGTGAGCGACATATGACCTAAGGAGAGGTACTCTTCCATGAATTCCAAGTACATTCTCTTCAACTCAGGGTCACGAGACAATCTTCTTTCAAGCGACAAAACCGCCGTTTCGCAACCTCAAAGGAGTAGCCCAAAAATTTGGATCTGATTTAAACGGCAGCCTTACTTCGATCAGACCTGATGGTAATACCTGAGTCGTCTTCGGAAAGTAATTTTCACATAATGTGTGCTCCGGCGAAATAAGTTTCTTTGGAGATGGCATTTCTTCCAGTGACCAGAATTTTTGCAAGGTCCTATCAATTGAAAC
This sequence comes from Drosophila bifasciata, assembly GCA_009664405.1. NCBI lineage: Eukaryota > Metazoa > Arthropoda > Insecta > Diptera > Drosophilidae > Drosophila > Drosophila bifasciata. Next base: position 26,199,808 of record CM019044.1, read on the forward strand.
CAACAACTCTTCATTGCAACTTAAACTGCTTGCAGTTGCAGAACTTGCAGAACTTATAGAAACATATTTTCCGAAACAACCCAGCCAAGAAGGGTCTTCTGAAGAGTTGGATAGTCGGACCTTGCTTGATTTGACCAACAGCTAATAACTCAAAGAATGATTCAGCTCCAATCAGCATGTCTATTCTTTGTGGCTTGTAGAAATAGGGGTCTTCCAGTGGTAGGTTCTCTGGGATTTTCCAAGCAGTTACATTAACTGATTGGTCAGGGTGATAACCTGAAATTGATTTCTGGATCCAGAAATCAAAGGGAGAACTCGCTACCATTTATGCGCGACTTCACCACTGTGTGTATTTTATTCTTAACTTGAGAATTGATTCACCAATACATGACTCCTCTCTACGGATCTGTAAGCGGTAGGCGAGGTCTTCCGTAAATGAAATTTGTTTGAGATCCAGAATCAAGGGAGAGCTCTGGCCAAAATGTGATCACCGGATTTTGTTCGAACACTTACGATCGACGTAGCCAGAATCACCTTGTCCAACGACGTCGCATGCAGAGCATGAGGTGGAAGGGTGATCCTGATTTAAAGGAGGAGACGAACTCTCTGGGGGGTGGTGGCAACGCGAGACTATTTTCAGTCACTGTGTACCGATGCAACAATGTGTGATGTGAGCGGCCGCAAACTCGACATTTGGCGACCTTGCATCTTACAACAGTGTGACCCTTTTGCAGACAATTTATACATAAGGATGCAGACTTTGTAAACTCAAACCTTTGCATAACCGAGAGACGTGAGAATGGCAAGCAGTTGGCCACTACATGGTCTCCCGAATTGCAATAGCTGCATGTCCGCTGAGCTTTACTGTTGGGGGAAGTGGCAGAACAAGCGAATGAACTGCGATTGTGCGACTTGCTTGGCATGACTTTATCTTGCTTTGGCTTTGTCGACTCTTCCGCAGACAAATGCTGGTATCGACGATTTAAAACTTTTTCACAATCGGACCACAGTGGTAATCTTTCAAAGTCAAGCTGTTCTTCCCACTTCTGTCTAGTCACTGGGTCGACTCTGTTCAAAACGATATGAATGAGCATTGCATTTGAAATCTTCGTATCGTCTCCTATCGAGAGTAACGAACCATAGATCGATAACACGGTATCGATTAGGCTCCTTAGGGACGATGCGGACTGTTGCGAGATTTTTGGCAGATTAAACAGTGCGGAGATTTGGTTTTTGAAAATATTAAACACTCATTGTCGTATACGCGCTTTAGGCTGGCCATAGCCTTTGCATAATTTGCCTCGGTGACTTGGAACGCCTTTATTGTTCCTAATGCTTCATTAGAGAGGCACGAAATCAAATGATTAAATTTTTCGATCACCGGTATACTATCATCATTATGAACGAGAGTCTCAAAAAAGGCTAATAAAATTTTTAAACTCTGAATATTTACCACTAAATTTCGGTAAGGCCAATTTCGGAAGTCGAGCACGAGTTGGGGCCGTAGCAGCAGATACTGAGGGCGGTGGGTTGCTTGATACTTTCAAAGCATCGATAAGCGAAATTATTTTGGTTACACCTTGGTTACAATGCCCATTTCATCTAGCTCGGCTCCAAATTCATCTTTGCTATCAATATCTCCTATTTTCTCCTGCAATAGGTTGGCCTCATTGATAGCCGAATTTAAAACATCGAGTCTACATTGCAGCTCTACCAACTGCAATGGGATCATCCCACCCTCTAAGCGATCTTCTAAGCGGCGAATGCTTTTGACTCGGATTTTGAGCTTATTCTTTACATCATTGAGAACAGCCTTATTTTCTTGTGCCATTTTTTTTTTTTTTTTTTTTTTAATCTACGCAACGACTGCCACTATTTTTGTAGATGGATCAATAAAAATGTCCAAAGAACGCGGCAAAGAGGGCCTAAAATCGATATACCCTTACACTGTAGGGTAGCGCTTCACTGGCAAAGTGACAACAAAAACAGTATACCCCTCAGAAAACAGGGTAGCGCGTCACTTGTCGTTCCGTTTTGGTCAAGCGCGGCAATTCTTCCAACAACTACACAGCAAGCACCGGTGTGGCGAAAACGAAAACGAAAATAATGCACCGGTAAAGCTGCTGTTATGTATGTATGTGTGTATGTGAAGAAGTATGTAAGTGTTACACACACCGCGGCTAGAGTTAACGAACATATGTATGTACGCACCGACAACCAATGGTTTTTTGGTAATTAAAAGAACAATATAATATCAATATACTGTATAATGAGCAATAATAGTCCGAACAAGAACTTAAAAACGAGAACGAAATCAATTGAATGTCGAGGCACGACGTGTAAAGTTGGTTTCAAGTGAGAGTCTAAACCAATATACTCTCAAGAACCAGGGTAGCGCGTCACTTGGCTCTCCGTTTTCATCAAGCGCGCCAACGAAAATTCTCTCACCAAGTACACAGCAAGCAACGGTGAAAAAGCGAAAGCGAGAGTCGAAAATCTGCTTGTATGTACGTATATATATGTATGTATTTTGAGAATTATATGTTATACCCGCGGCTTGGATTAACGGACCAACTTTTACCGAATTTTTAAACGAGAAGGGAAAAGGGGGCGACAGTGATTGCAGATAACGTTATACAAATATTTAATTGTGCGTCCAAATAGCGGTTCGATGGAGTTTAGTATGGTTTGTATGTGCAATATGGGGTTATATATATGTATGTGCACTACTTAAATGCATGCAATCAACTCTACTATATCATACGTATGTGCCAAGAATTGAAAGTGAGGTGCAATTTTTCAGCACAAGACAATTTATGAGTATTTACGAATGTCTTCGACTCTAACTTTCAATTTTTCGCACAAATACCTCAGGTTCTGCTCGCTCTTGGAGTCCAGATTCCACTTTTTTCTCCTTGTGATCTCCTATTGCCATTTGGTGCAGCGTGATGTTGATCTTTAGCAGCAACGATGGGTTGGACTTCGCGGCCGACACGGGTATTATAGCCAGGCTTTTTAAACAAATAAAACCACTGAGGACGCGGGCAACACACCAGATATTAGAGTTGGAATTTTGAACTCTTTTTCTTTTTTTGATGCACTTCACTGCACTTGTGTCACTGTCACTGTCTTTTTATGTTGCCTTTTTTATTAATTTTTACTGTCCACCCGGGGGCGCCATGAAATTTTAGAAGAGTTTTTCTAAATGAGAATCCGAAAACTTGGGTTGGTAAAAATGTATTTGGCCGAAAAGAATGGGCCAAACAAAAACAAACAAAACTCTTAAGCCTAGCTTACCTATGGTGGCAAAGCGGGGCGAATTCGCCGAGAGCGAGAGAGCTTTTATTGCGCTCCCGCCTTGCCCTAACCTACTTACACTAGACTTCATACAATACAAATTCCTAAACTGAAGAAACAACATCAACTGCATGTCATCATCAAACTGTTGGAACAATAGAAAGAAGCCACAGAACATTTAACGAATATATACGATCCTATATATCAGTGAATAAAACTGATTGGGACTTATGGCTTCAATATTTTGTTCAATACAACCCCCTCTATGGCACATAATTATTGTCCATATGAGTTAGTATTTGGTAAGACTGGTAGTACTTTAACAGCATAAGTAATATAGAACCTACATATATATAACATAGAAGATTACGCTAAAGAAAGTAGGTATACATAGATTTGAAGTAGCATACAAAAAGCAAGAAATATGCTCGAATTAAATAAACAGAAAAATAAGGAATTATATGATTTATATATATGATTATATGATTAATAAGAAACATAATTCTATCAATAGGGAAATCAAGTTTTACTAAGAAATGAAGTAGGCCATAAGCTAAATTTTAAATACACAGGGCCCTATAGAACCAGCTACAACAGCTCCTGCATCAACTTACCAGCTCCAAAACCAGGTAAAACAGCCCCAAAAACAGCTCGTGTATCAGCTAAACAGCTCCAGAACCAGCTACAACAGCTTGTGTATCAGCTCCTGTACAGTACCTGGTCCATCACCTGTTCCAACACCAGAAGAAACATGACTCAGACTAACGATCGAGTACTTAAGGAGTTCAATGGAATGTTTAAGTCTACAGTTCTTAAGCCACTTCTAACAAAACTAACAATTTTAAAAGCGAGTCGTAGGAAGACCAGGGTTGGAAACTCCCTTGCCATGGAGCTGGAGGAATTCATGTTATATCTACCAAAGAGGTATACTAGTATTAGTGACGAAACATTAGAATCTTTTAAAAAATAAGCATTATCGTGTCATTAAAAAGAGTGAACACAATAATCTTCAATTGGAAAATAATAAATAAATAAAAAAACCAAACAAAACCAACCAAAATTTTATCTTTTTTTTTTTTTTTTAATATCTATTGCTTTCTTTTATTGAAAACAAATGGATATATAAATATAACTTCATTTTAATATTGAACAGTATAACTTTTGTATTGGTTGTTGTACATCTAGAGTGAACAATGAGTTGTCATGTTTTAGAACAATTGACTAAGACTCGAAACGTACGAGACTCGTATTGAAGATAAAATTTCATGAGCTAAAGCAGCTGAAAAATGAAAATGCATTTCAATTGAAAGAAACTTTTAGACTGATTACAGAACCTTAACATGTTAACAAGAATAAGAAATCCGAAATTGAAGATAGTAAACATGATCTCAGTCATCAGAAGAAGAAGAAGCAGAAGCTGGAGCAGACTTTTAATGTCAATGATTTTTAAGAATAATATTATAAATGTCTCTATTAAGAAACGAAATTCGAATGGAGAACCCATGTATGCTGACACTAGTACTATTATTCATTTTGATCAAAATGAAAATGTTCTTGATGATGATGATGATGAAGAGGATGATGACGGCGATGACAATGATGAATTCTTTTTCTCAATCAAATATAGAAGAGATTGAAGTTGAGAGATCAACAAGTGACAGTTTGATTCTTAATATCAGTCAACTATCAGGAAATAAACTTTTAGATAAGGCGTATGGTCCTAGTAAGGGAGCTTCCAAATCACAACATATGTTGGGTAGCAGCACACTAAATATTATATAAGAAATAATAAAATTCAATTATCAAGTGGGAACACTTGGAACTTATCACTTGGTCTATATTCATTGATTTTTCATAGTAAGCCTAATGATTAATCTAAAAAGGATCTTGTTACCCTTGCGATCCCTAAATTTCAATTTGGATTTCGTAAGCAGCATGGCACTCCAGAACAGCTGCATAGAGTTGTCAACTTTGCGTTAGAGGCCATGGAGAAGAAAGAGTATGCGGTCGCTGTCTTCCTGGACATACAGCAAGCTTTCGACAGGGTGTGGCACCCTGGACTTCTTTACAAAGCCAAGAGCCTTTTAACCCCTCAGCTGTTCCAGGTTATAAAGAGCTTCTTAGAAGGGCGCACTTTCCGAGTGACTGACGATGGGTGCAAGTCCTTCATTAAATCTATCAAAGCTGGCGTTCCCCAGGGCAGTGTTCTAGGCCACACATTGTACTCGATATTTTCAGCGGTTATACCAACCCATATGGCAATCAACTCAGTTGATAAAAGCGATACGCTAATAGAGACCTACGCCGACGACACTGCGGTGCTCACAAAAAGCAGTTGCATCCTTCTAGCCAAAAGTGCACTGCAGGAGTTTTTGGACGCATTTCAGGAATGGGCATCGAAACGGAATGTATGCATAAACGCTGGTAAATGTGCAAATGTGACTTTCACAAATCGAGTGCAGAACTGCCCAGTCTTATCACTTAATGGAAGAGTATTGGAGCATTCATCTGCGTACAGGTACTTAGGTGTCATCCTAGACAGAAGCCTTACCTTCGAAAGACATGTCACGTCACTGCAGCACTCATAAAGAGCCAAATTAAATAGGATGTCCTGGTTACTCTCCGCCAAAAACAAATTGTCGCTGGAGAACAAGGACAAAAATATATAAGTGCATTTTAGCTCCCAGCCTTTTCTATGCCATACAGGTGTACGGTATTACCGCCAAATCGCACCTGAATAAGATCCGTGTGCTACAAGCTAAGACTCTGAGGATGATTTCTGGGTCTCCATGGTACCTAAGGACAAGTAATATTGAGCGCGATCTTAAGGTGCCCAAAATAGGAGACAGAATCCAAGCGATTGCCCAAAAATATACGGAGAGGGAGCTGGAGCTCATCCAAACTGTTTAGCTAGACGCCTAACTACTGCCTGTCACCGTAGAAGAGTAAGGAGGAGACTTAAACGCCATCACCCTCAAGACCTCCTGAACCGGGTCTTGAAATAAATATCTCCCTAAAAAAATTTAAGCAATCTCCCCAGTATCACTTAAACCTCCACATTATAAGTTTTTTTTAATTCATTGTTATGTACTATCATAAATTATTTTGTTATATTTAGTTTTATTTCTGATTAGTTTAAGTTGCCTTGTAAGGTAGCAGTACACTTATCTTTTGCTAAATAAATTTCATTAAAAAAAAAACAAAATGATCTATAGTCTTAAATCATTTATAATTAGAGCGAGACAAATCAAAACTAATATAACATTTTCAAATTAGTAATAAAAAGCGCAAACACAATGACAGTGACTGGAGTGAGTGTGAACAACAGAATTGAACCTGTTGATGTCATCAAAAATTTCCCCACAAGCGGTAGACAAATGAAAATTCACCTTGATTTTACTTTTGATGTCCTGGCAGACTCGAGTGTGTATACTGATCGTTCATATGGAGATGTATACCAAGAAGAAGGAGAACCAGCACCAGCACCAGCAGTAGCATATCCACCAGAAACGAAAATACTACCAGCAACAGAGGCAGAAGCAGAAGCAGAAGAAACAACATCTACACCCCACCCCACCGGGGAATTCACAGCAGCGAGAGTGCCTGCTGTACCAGCAGCAGCAGTAACAGCAACAACAACAGAAGCAAAAGCAAAACCGAAAATAGTACCAGCAACAGAGGCAGAAGAAACAACAACAACAGTAAAAACGAGAAAGAACGTACGGAGTCGCTGTAAACGCGACTCTACTTTTATACCCGTACTCAGTCAGTACACATGTGATTTATGTGGAATTTTCAAATATTGTATCAGTTTTTTACATTTTAAATTTAACATTTGTTTGCTGCATCTGTCATCTACATCTACATCAGTTCTCACAACAACACACGTACACCGCACGAGGAAGCATATTTGAGCGTGAGTGTGCGTGTGAGAGAATCAACCCCAACAATTGACTTACGCTGCAAGAGGGAGGAGGGGGGGGGGAATGCTGCTGAAAATTCATTTGATCATTGTGGCTATCTGATCTCGGGAATCTGGTAGATATGATAATTTTCTGCCATACTGCATTTTTGGTTTTTTCCTATCTTCAATATTGTGGATTTTCGTCTTTTGGTGGGGCGGAAGGGGGCGGGGCGAAATTTTGAAATGCACTTGTTCAGGTTTGGTATCACAGGAGTCTTGGCAAAAAGTTTCGTTGCTCTAGCTCTTATAGTCTCTGAGATCCAGGCTACACAACATACAAGAAACCAAATCGACTCGATTTTGTGTGAGCAATTTACTCGAAGAGTAAAAGGGTATATTGTATTTGTGGTAAAAGTGGATGTGTGTAACATAGAGAAGGAATAATTTCCAACCCTATAAAGTATATATATTCTTGATCAGCATCAATAGCCGAGTCGATATAGCCCAGTCTGTCCGTCCGTCCGTCCGTCTTGTTTGTCTCCCATTGCTCGAAGGCTATAAGAGCTAGAGCAACCAAACTTCTATTATCCAAATTTATGTGATATCTCACTCCTAGAAAATTTTTTTAAAATTTCGCCTCGCCCACTTTCGTCCCCACTAAGGGCGCACATCTGTGGCATCCACAATTTTGAATATAACAAAAAACTAAAAATGCAGTATCATAGAGAAAACCTTATCTATCAGGGACCCAAATCTGAATCGGATCGGATCATTAATATAGCCACAATAGAGAAAAACATACGAAAAAACCTCTCTTTCGCACTCACACAAAAACAAGACGATTTGGTTTTTTGTATTTTGTGTAGCCTGGATCTGAGAGACTATAAAAGCTAGAGCAACCAAATTTTTTGCCAAGACTCCTGTGATACCAAACCTGAACAAGTGTATTTCAAAATTTCGCCCCGCCCCCTTCCGCACCCACAAAAGACGAAAATCCACAGTTTTGAAGATAGAGACAAACGAAAAATGCAGTATCGTAGAAAATGACCATATCTACAAGATTCCCGAATTTGGTTCAGATTTCAATTATTGGGGTTGATTGTTGCTGCAGATTCTCTCACACGCACACTCACGCTCAAACATGCTGCCTTGTGCGGTGTACGTGTGTTGTTGTGAGAACTGATGTAGATGTAGATGACAGATGCAGCAAACAAATGTTATGTGTAAAATGTAAAAAACTGATACAACTTTTGAAAATTAAATCACATGTGTGTACTGAGTACGGGTATAAAAGTAGAGCCGCGCCTACAGCGACTCCGTACGTTCTTTCTCGTATTCTCTTTAATTGATTCTAATTATATTTCTTCTTAAATCAGCAGGAAATGTACAAATACAATATACTAGAAATTCCTTTAACAATATGGAAAGAGGGGAGTTTGTAGAAGATGAGGATGCCAATTTTGATATTGATTATGTTTCTAATGAACGTGATCATGAGTTGATAGCCTTAGATAGGGGTACCAATGATGGGAAATTGTAGTCGTTTGAAATCAAATGACATGTCAGTCGGAATCATCGGAATTCTCGGAATTAAAACGTGTCCACCACAAAAATTTTCCACTCGAAATAGTTTCTTCAAGTAAATTAGTCATAACTTTTTTCACAGCAAAGTCTTGTACCATTGCAAAGTCGTGGTGGATTACGCAGCATAATTATGGTGGCTCCAGCTTTTCCTTGTAAATTTTATGGTGACAATCCTGGTAAATCCAATGAAATCCATTTTCAACAGCACCAAATATACTTACACAAATTGCAATTTTTTCAGAAAACAATGTTTCACATAAAAAGTTATAAGAAAAAAATCTATCATAAAATGTTCTGTTACAGAATGACCCAAAATGAAATGTAATAGGCGTTAAAAAATACGTTGAGGAGATAGATGTATACGCACAGATTTTTTTCTACAAATTTATAGTACAGATTTGGAAACACACTCTAAATCAAGTATGCCTTCGAAGTATTCCTTACATTAAGAGTCAGTTGTCTGAAAAAAAAAATCTGCTGAAGCATCGCTTTGCAATTGAACACGTTAATTTGTAGTCAATCTTAGTGTTTTCACAGAGTGCAACAAATTAGATGTCAATGAGCCAGAGTCAATGTGATCCTACCTTGTGCTCGAATGGTAGCCAAAATAATCGAAATGACAAACGTTTTTCCGGTACCTCCAGCTGCATCCAAAAAGAACAGTACCGCATCTTGTTCTTCGATAGCTCACAATAATTGGTCGTAAACCGTTCTTTGATTGATATTTAACCTTGGCTCATTGTTTTGCACAAACGCATTAAGTTCGGTAAGATCATACTGTTGTTCACGCTCCAATTTATTGTCGAAAACGTCGTGTATTTCACGATTAGGCGCTGTCATACATAATTGAGCTAATGCTTTGCTTGCCATTATCAAAATAAAGGTCTTCAATAGCGATCAATGCTTCGTTGTAAATTTCCGGCGTATAGTCCTGGTTTATATCACCCGTTTGACGGCGAAGTCTATGTAAAAATCCTCTAACAAATGATTTTGATGTTTTTGCCACAATTCAATTGGCTTTGCTGGACTACACGTTGCTATAATAATTGCGAAAAGTGTCCGAATTTGATGTGGACTTGATGACAATACTGCAAGTGTAAGATCCCAATGCATGTCATTCTCAAGCAAATTCAATCGTTCGCATGCTTCGCGATACGTCCCACACAATTCTTCATCAACAGTTCGAATAGATTCAAATGATGTTGGTCCACGAACATTTATTATCAACAATCGAAAATAATATTAGGATTGATTATTAGGGTGAACTATATAAATTCGTCCTATCGAATCTGAGTTAAACAATTTTGGCTGACCATAAACGGCTTCTCCGCGTCTTCGCCTTTGAAAAACTTTTGACGAATTATTCCACGTATAATATTCGGGTACTTCAGCGTAAAGCAATGTTTTCGCAAAATCATCTGCTTGACACAACACAAAAAATGTAGTTCAAGTTGTTGCTGGTGGTTGCACAGCTCTTCGCATTGCATTTTCGGGTGTGAAAAAAAGCGTTAACCGTTTTCAAGATGAACAGCTAAATAAACGGTTGGATGCCTATCATGGATCGGAAATGATAATATGCACCATACTGCTTCATTTGAACTGATGTGCCCATTCGAAATTAATTTTGAACTCTCAAACTTACCGAATGGCCATTACCTTCAGTTGATCGATGCTGATATTCGGAATATCCATCGTTGCCCGTCACTGTATCGGAGACCAAATGTTTTGGAAAACGTTTGGAACATTTTCCTTCAACCATACTTGGTGAATTCAAAATAAACGCACCACATGGACCGTGAATCATATTTTTGGTGACCACTTCAAACAATTCAGGATCCACTGTCCGATCTGGAATTTCGGCCGAAATCACATCGTCAGTTTGACGACATATCAAAATATGAGCATGAGGCAAAACCCCATTTCTTCCATTCATATTCAATTGATTTATCCAAAATTGAACAGACGATGACGGTAATATTATCATAGTTTCAACGTTTTGTGCATTTCCATCGTTGTTAATAGCACCATCATTTTTCTTCGTTGTTGGTGTTGGTAATAATGGCACACCGACTATCAGCTTCGTCTTCCGCGTTCCCGATAAAATATAATTGCAAAAATTGGTGGTCTGCGTTGTCGAAAGGTAACAAAGAGCCAGCTTGATGTTATATTTTACCTTGAATCTGAATATAATATACGATAGAACGTTCTTTGACTACCTAACAAAAAGGTATTCTGTTCGGGGAGATCCCTCCCTCCCTAGCAATCTAGTGTGTAGCTGCCACCACATTGGAAGAGACCGAGCAGACGTTAAGGATTTAATTTCGAAATATTACAAGTTACATAATCTAGCCTCATCTAGCCTCTAAGATCTATCTGTGTTGTTAGTGATCAGGTGTGAGTGTAAACAAAGGTACACATCTCCTTTATCCCACTATCCCACCTTTATTACCCCTCTTTACCCATAAACAATCAATCAATTAATATCTTCAGACTTGATAAAAAAAACCACCGACGGCGATGACAGCTACTTTACCACCGTTACGCATGAGCACGCGAGAAACATGATCGTGCAAGCACACTCCCCCTCCCGCAACCCAGTAAACCACTTACGCATGAGCACGTGTACCCTATTGATATTAACCCCCGATCGTTAGTAAGGTGTGTGTAAACATGATCGTGCAAGCATATTGGTCATTAATTACCCCGCGCCACCTATCACCGTGTAAACCGTTTGCGCATGATCACGTGTACCCTTTTGATATTTATGGGTCATTTATAACCCCTCCCCACCTATCACCATAGTGATGTTACCCAGAGTAGCTGATAAACAAAACCACCTGCAACTATGCCAGCGATGACCCTTTTTGGATTTTTCTGGGTCCGAAACCACCAGCGGCTATGACAAGGATGACCCTTTTGATTTTTCTGGGTCACAAAACCACCTGCGGCTATGACAACGATGACCCTTTTGATTTTTCTGGGTCACAAAACCACCGGCGGCTATAGCAGCGATGACCCTTTTGATTTTTCTTGGTCACAAAACCACCTGCGGCTATGACAACTATGACCCTTTTGATTTTTCTGGGTCACAAAAACACCGGAGGCTATAACTGCGATGACCCTTTTGAGTTTTATGGGTCCTTAATTTCCCCTCCCACCACCTATCATCTTAGGAATGTAACCCTTTTAACCCTAATTAACGATCGATAATTACCTCCCCCACCTCCACATGTCACCATAATTAACGATCTATCACTACCTATCCCACCCCCCAACTATCACTTTTACCCATAATTAACGATCGTTGATTACCTACCACTACTTCCGTATTCTTAAGCTAGGTACACGTGATGCAAACAATTTGCAGCAAGTTGATTGCACGTATAAACACGAGTGCAACCATTTTGCTGCAATCAAAGAACTTGAAAAATTATTTTGCAGAATTTTCGCTTGTCGTCTGTATACATTATTTTACCGTTATCTTGGTTGCGTCAGTTGCTTGCTTGTTTGCATGTGCTGTTTGCTTTCAGTCGCAATATTGCAGCAAGCAAAGCAACATGTGGGATCGCGAGAAATCGATAAAATTAATTGAATTGTACGATAATTATTCTGTGTTATGGGTTGTCTCGTCAGCAGACTATAAAAATAAGCATAAAAAGCAAAATGCTTATCGCGAAATTGCTGAAAAATTAGACAAAAGTGATGAGGAAATAAAAACAAAAATTCATCATTTGCAATATCAAACGAAATGTCAGGGCTAATCGCTCATTTGGTGGAATCGCAGGACGCATTACAGTGTCTTGTTTAGTTATGTAGTTTTTACTTTTTCTAATAAAAATTGAAATCACTGACTGACATGCGAATAGTTTGTTTCATCGTCATTTTGTAGCTCTTTTAAAAGGTTCTGATGGAAATCTGATGGAATCTGATGGAAATTCTTGGAAATCCACTCTTTCACCCAACACTTTCTTTTTTTTGCAGACTCTAATCTTCTCATTTTTTTAGGTTTAATTAAAATTGCTAATATAGCAATAGCAGCAACTCTCGATTTTTGTGCCGACATAATATAAACACGTCGTTATTCCTTGACAGAACTTGCAAATGAGTGTCACATGTCAATTGGCAAGCACTGCAAACAAAAAATGAAAACACGTGTAGACATTAACGCAATATATTGCACGAAATAGCCATGCAAAAGTTTGCGTGCAAAACAAAAATTGATTAAAGCAAGAAATTTTCTTGCAATATTTGCATAGGTGTAAACATTTGTGCAAAATTTTGATGCAAATTATTTTCAACTTGCTGCAAATTGTTTGCATCGTCATATTTGTCATATAAATGCTCAGAGTCAGAACAAGAGAATGAATTTACGTACCTTTTTACAAACTCAAAATTTCGCCCCGCCCACTGCGTCCACGGCGTCCACAATTTTGAAGTTAGCAGAAAACGAAAAATGCAGAATCGTGGAGAAAGACCATATCTATCAGAGGCCCAAATGTGAATCGGATCGGATCATCAGCCACAATAGAGAAAACCATTTCGAGAAACATCGTTGCCTCTCGCTCGCACTCACACACAAACGTGTCGACTTTGCCCTTTTGTACAAATGAGCGCCTGGATCTCAGAGACTATAAGAGCTAGAACAACCAAACTTTTTGTCCAGACTCCTGTGATATCCCTTCAGTGCAAGTTTATTTAAAAATAAATAACCCCTCCCGCCCCCACAAAAGTCGAAAATCCACAATTTTGAAGAATGACCATATCTACCAGATTCCTGAATTTGGTTCAGATCGTATCATTATTAAAGCCACAATGCAGCAGCGAGTCCCCCCAACCACCGCAAAAAGAACGACATTTAGGGTTGATAGCCGCTACTGTTTTTCTCTACGCAGTGTACATGTGTTGTTGTGAGAACTGATGTAGATGTAGATGACACATGCAGGAAAAAATGTTAAATGTTAAAAATGTAATTACGGGTATACAAGTAATGTCGCGAAACCTGCGACACAAGACGTCCTTTCTCGTTTTTTTTTATACCCGTACTCGAAGAGTAAAAGGGTATTTTGTATATGTGGTAAAAGTGGATGTGTGTAACAAAGTATATATATTCTTGATGAGCGTCAATAGCCGAGTCGATATAGCCATGTCTGTCCGTCCGTCTTGTTTATCGCCCAGTGCTCGGAGGCTATAAGAGCTAGAGAAAAGGAGGAGCTCACTCCTAGAAAAGTCTTTCAAAATTTCGCCCGCCCACTTCGGCCCCCTCAAAGGGCGCACATCTGTGGCGTCCACAATTTTGAAAATAATAGAAAACTAAAAATGCAGATTCATAGAGAAAGACGATATCTATTAGGGGCCTAAATCTGAATCGGATCGGATAATTAATATAGCCACAATGGAGAAAAACATTTCGAAAAACATCGTTCCCTTCGCTTGCACTCACTCAACAACGTGTTGACTTTGCCCTTTCGTACAAATGAGCGTCTGGATCTCAGAGACTATAAAAGCTAGAGCAACCAAACTTTCTGACTAGAATCCTGTGATACCAAATCAAGATAAGTGTATTTCAAAATTTCGCCCCGCCCCCTTCCGCCACTACAAAAGACGAAAATCCAAAATTTTGAAGATAGAAGAAAACGAAAAATGCAATGTCGTAGAAAATTACCATATTTACCAGATTCCCGAATTTGGTTCAGATCGGATTATTATTAAAGCCACAGTGATGAAATGAATTTTCAGCAGCGATATCCCCCGCCCCTTGTAACAAAAACGACATTTAGGGTTGATTCTCTCTACTCAGTGTACGTGTGTTGTTGTGAGAACTGATGTAGATGTGGATGACAGATGCAGCAATAAAATGTAAAATGTAAAAACTGATAAATAATTTGAAAACTCCACATAAATCATACCGACTGAGTACTGAAAAGTAGTGTCGCTTTAACAGCGAGACAACACGTTCTTTCTCGTTTGGTATGATGTTAGTTTCAAACATGTTGATTCATTCGTAATATTTGCCTTTTACAAACAAAGATAAAAATTGTGAAAAGATTATCTTATTAAAGATAAGAAGTTAAAAGGTTTTTTGCTAGACTCATTAATTTGTATCAGGCAAAAGATATCGTTTGTTGCAGTACAAAACACGGGACAGTTACAAATGATGTTGAACACACTAGCAAGATCAATTTTAATTTATTATATATGGTGCATAATTTTTAAATATAGTCCAATAAACTCGGTAAGGATTTATTTTCAAAACAATCCTAAGCTGCTTGTGAAAATGAATCCGCTTTTCTTATACGAGTAGCTACACATCTGTGACAACAACACCACTGAAACCAATGAAGGAACGGCAAATTGGAAATATAAGGGGGTTGCGTTACACAACGTCTGAGGACGTCCTATGCTGGAAACAAAATGGTCAACTGTTAATACGTGAGTGCGATACCAACTCTGGTCATTGGTTTCCAAAAAAAGTAGAGTGCAATGAGAAAAAAAATCAAAATAAGTTTTGTCCGGATGAATTTTTTGAAATTCAACAAAGAGATGACAATCCCCTTTGTTTAAAAATGTCCACATATCCGGAAACATATAATGAAACTTTCTGCTTCGGCTCAAATAAAATAATACCACTGGATCTATCATCACCTGAAATCACCACAATTATGCAGTTCTTAAAACAAAAAAGGATTAATGAATACTGGTTGCCAATAAAACGACACAATGCATTTATGCCATTCATGATAAATTTGCCAGGAGAACGGTGGCTGAAAGTCATTGACGAACACATACCAGTAGTTGATTTTTAAATCTGATCTTTACTGCTTACGACACAACATAGACAGATTAAAAATTGAATTGAGTGATTGCAACACATTTTTACACGCGGTCTGTGTTTTTAAACGTAGTCTTTTATCTAAATCAGGGTGTCCAGAAGGATTTGGTGCTTTAAGCTATCAGCCAAATGAATGCTACGGTATTAATTGGAAGGAAAAAACCCAAAATCATGTGCACATCAGTGAATACTTTGAAAAACGGAACTCGATAAGAATGGTACTACAAGAGTTTATTCCCCAAGAAAAAGAGAACTTTTTTTTTAAAGTTGATACTGTTGCTGATAAATATATGGTAATAATGAATAAATTTGAAAAGACAAAAGTTGCCTATGAAAACTCTAAATGGTTTCCAGTATTGAGTAAGCAGATTTTAAAAGCACCATCGCCATTTTTCATGAAATTAAAGTTTGACGAAAACTTAGGCAAGTTAATACTAGTGACTTACCACCGCAGTTACCTATGGACTAATGAATACAACGACATTGGTGTACAATGTTTTACTAATGCAGGCTATGAACTTTTAAAAAAACTTCCATTGATCTTATATGGGAAAATGAAAATAATACACGTTCCATTTTTATACTAACATTAGTTGGAGATGGTCCTGGAGAGTATTGGTGCGAAGGTCATACAATTTTTAATTTTCAGTGGGTATCAACTCAACGCCTGATAGCTTCTAAAAAGATGCGCGGGCACACCTTTGCTACGCGGTTAGATATCCCATGTACTTATCAGAATAACGAAAATATTGTTAACTTATGTATCTACATCAACAAAAGCCCTAAAAAAATTGGTAAGATAATACGACAATTTTTAGTGAAGAATGCGATAGATAGTCTTAGTGATCTTGTTATACACAATGTCCGTATTATGAATATTGAGAGCGTTACAAACCTGTCCATAGTTTGTTGGGCTCATGTAACGGCACAACTAGAAATCTCTAATACGAGTGGTAAAGAGAGAAATGCCGAATACATCAGCATTCTTGTGTACAAAAAACTAATTAAAATGAATAGTAACTTAATGAATGTAATACGTAGTACAGAATATTGTTTTCCAGAAAATTTTTCGTCACAAAACTTATTGGAGAGTCAATGGATACAGGTTCGAAGGGGAGAAAAAGGTACGACAGAGATTTTATGTCTTCAAAACAATGGTATTCCATATTCGAGACTGTGCGCAGGAGACTTTGTGCATGGGGCATATTGGGAATTATTAACACAATCTATCAATTGTGAAAATGCTAAAGATATTACAGAAGCTTTATATGATCTGGAGAATTCTCGCATGATTGAAGAAACACCAGAAAAAGTTTTACAAGTAGCTACAAGCTTAATTAAAAATAACAACAACAAAATCGGAGCAGGCGATGTATACTTAATTTCTAACATTATTCAAGTTTCTTTCCGGAATCTTGTCAACCCAAATTTGTTCTCTTTTAATGAAAAAGTTCGAGAGCTAATTCAAAACACTGCAATGTTGAAAAATGTAATTTATGATATTATAGAAATCTATAATATCCTCGCAGATTTAGAACTAGACGTAATAAGTGTATCATCTGATCTAAATTCAACCAACAAATTCTTAGAAACTTTTGAAAACTCACTTGATACTCTGTCTTTTCTACAATATTTTTCTCAAAACAGCTTTGTTGAAGAAGAACTTGGATGTACACTATATTTAGAAGTTTACGACTATGTCGACATTGGCGTCTCCGTAAAAGCTTCTCATAATTTTCTATACTTTTATATTAATCCATTAGTTGCTAATGTATCTGGGATTGCATTATTTAACAATAATATAAGTGGCGAAGCTCCACAAATGTTAAAAGGTAGATTTTATAATGAGCATTATCGATTTCTGCAATCCAATCATGAAATTGGGGACATTATCGATGAATCAAATTTACTACTTGCCACGTTTGTACCAAAAAGACTTTTAAATCGTTTAAAACCTTTTGCAAACATATTTAATCAGATAAATGAAATCCCTCCATTAGTGGTCATTAAAATTTACTCCAATGACAATCTTTTTCACCAGAAAAATGCTATGAAAGCTGTATCGAGCCGTATCGTATCAATATCCATACCTGGCTACAATACCATTCTGCCTGAGGAGCTGCCGCTTATCCTAAGAAAATGGCACACTGATCAACATACTGATTCAGAGCAGTATTGCCACTACTGGAACTATGGTAACTGGGCTACCGATGGTATAACAATGTCGAAAAACTCTGACATAAGCAAAGATATAGTGATTTGTCTTTTAACGCACTTGACACCATTTGCTTATCTTGTAGGCGTTAACCTTACGTTTGAAAGGGAGATTGTGTCGTACTCAAAGAAAATGCACGATCGTGCAGTGTTAGTCTCACTATCTTTGTTGGGCGTATGTTATATTTTTATCACAGTTGTAAAATTGTATTCTTGTCAGCGCAAGCGTCTCTAAGATTTTTGCATGAATATACATATTCACACCTTAAATCTTAAATCCCATTTTTGTCGGAACTCCCCATTCGTTGTTGTATTTTTTAAATTTCCGAGGGCTGGTCAACCAATATTCGCCGTTTGTGCATAGATTTTTATAACCAATACCTTAATCAAACGTTTTTTTCGACTTTTCCCAATTTTTAAAATTTAACAAATTTATTCAAATAAATTAAAATTTGCATTCCAAAGCATAACATTTTCCAGACGGTAAGCTGAAACTACACGGTACTTAGGACCAATTTTTAGCAACGTTAATTAGCTTTTCAGGATGGTAAAGTTCGTTATAAGATATTAAGTTATGTAACAATCTAGCGCGACTTTTGGAAAAGCATTTAAAAAATACTACTTTAAATTTTAATTTAAATACTACTTTAAAAATTCTATAAAATAAGTTCTGCCGTTAAAAAACACCCTAATTCAATACAAAAGGTGGAAAAAGAAAGCACTTCCTCTAAAAAAAAACATTGTAAAAAAAAATATAAATTTTTGAAAATTAAAAAATAAAGTTCTGCCATAGAACAATAATGCAAAAAAAAAAAAAATTTAATATTACAAAATCCATGAGAAAAAAAGTCGGTTTTAGATTTTTTTGAGTAATGTAGTATAATTAATGGTTGTCTAGATTTGGAGCAAATGTTCATTACACAATTGCTAGCAGTTATGAATGCATGCTTACGGCTTTCAGCTAAAGTGCCTTTTATAATAATAATTACTATTCAAAGGCAATGCATACACTTCTGCAGATTTGAAATCAACCATTAATCCACATCTACACACATCCACTTTTACCAAAAATCGTATATACCCCTTAATTCATCGAGTACCGGTACAAAAATTAAGAAGACACATATACAGTGCCGCACTTAAGTGTTGGCACAGTTGGAAATTTTAAAGAGCATTTTAAAGAACCCTTTTTTATATGCTTGAATTAAAAAGTTTTTACATTTTTTGCTGAGCTACATTAGTTTCTTTGCGCCTCTGAAATAATTAAAACGAGAAAGAACGTACGGAGTCGCTGTGAACGCGACTCTACTTTTATACCCGTATTCAGTCAGTACACATGTGATTTATGTGGAATTTTCAAATGTTTTATCAGTTTTTACATTTTATATTTGTTTGCTGCATCTGTCATCTACACCTACATCAGTTCTCACAACAATACACGTACATTGCACGAGGCAGAGTCTGTGAGCGTGAGAGAATCAGTAGCAGCCGCTGCTGCCATCAACCCTAATAAAAATGTATATTTTGTTGCGGGGGGCAACCACCGCAAGGGGCACGCTGCTGAATATTAATTTCATCATTGTGGCTATAATAATGATCCGATCTGGACCAAATCTGGTAGATATGATCATTCCCTAACATACTGCATTTTTCGTTTTTCTCTATCTTCAAAGTTGTGGATTTTCGTCTTTTTTTTTTTTTTTTTTTGGGGAGTGGGCGTGGCCAAATTTTGAAATAAACTTGCAGTGAAGCGATATCACAGGAGTCTGGACAAAAGTTTGGTTGCTCTAGCTCTTATAGTCTCTGAGATCCAGGCAACACAAAATACAAAAATCCAAATCGACTCATTTTTGGGTGAGTGCGAAAGAGAGGGACCGAAGTTTTTTCGCATGTTTTTCTCTATTGTGGCTATATTAATGATCTCATCCGATTCAGATTTCAGCCCCTGATAGATAAGGTCTTTCTCTATGATTCTGCATTTTTTGTTTTCTGCTATCTTTAAAATTGTCGACGCCACAGTTGTGCGCCCTTTTTGGTGTCGGAAGGGGCGGGGCGAAAATTTTTCTAAGAGTGAGATATAACATCAGTATGAAAAAAAAATTTGGTTGCTCCATCTCTTTTAGCCCTCGAGCAATGGGCGACAAACAAGACGGACAGAGGTTAAGGTTAAGCCTACAAGTCTGGCGCCTTGTTGTATCATAAAGTTCTGTATTTAGAATAGTCTGTCGATTTGACCCATAGTTTTTATAGGGAGGTCTTTCAATTAAATATCACTTTTCTAAATATATTGAATATTACATATTGAAAACCATAATGCTAATTAAATGACAAAAATTTAACACACTTGGTAATTTGTTAACTCGGCAAAAAATATAGAGACATAGCGTTAATACAAAAACATTCGTTTTCCACGTCATTTAAGCCGTTCCTTCAAGTATAAAATAAATGTAATTTTATTTGATATTTGTATTTTTAAATAATAAAAACTCACTCAATTCCTCAGGTTTATTTTATAATGTAAACGAGAAAGAACGTACGGAGTCGCTGGGAACGCGACTCTAATTTTATACCCGTACTCAGTCAGTACACATGTGATTTACATATGGGGAATTTTCAAATGTTACATCAGTTTTTACATTTTACATTTTGTTTGCTACATTGTCATCTACATCTACATCATCTACATCACTTCTCACAACAATACATGTACACTGCACGAGGCAGAATGTCTGAGCAGTGTGTGAGCGAGAGAGAGAATCTGTAGCGACAATTATCCCCATAAATGACTTACGCTGCAAGGGGCGTGGCGAAATTTTGAAATACACTTGTCTTGGTTAGGTATCACAGGAGTCTAGACAGAAAGTTTGGTTGCTCTTGCTCTCTTATAGTCTCTGAGATCCAGGCGTTCATTTGTACGAAAAACCAAATCGACTCGTTTTTGTGCGAGTGCGAAAGAGAGGGAGCGAAGTTTTTTCGGATGGTTTTATCTATTGTGGCTATATTAATGATCCGATCCGATTCAGAATTGGGACTCTGATAGATTTTTTTTCTATGATTCTGCATTTTTCGTTTTCTGCTATCTTCAAAATTTTGGACGCCACAGATGTGCGCCTTTTGTGGGGGCGGAAGTGGGCGGGGCGAAATTTTGAAACATTTTTCTAGGAGTGAGATATGAAATCAGCCTAAAAAAAAATTTGGTTGCTCTAGCTTTTATAGTCTCCGAGCAATGGGCGACAAACAAGATGGACAGACAGCAAATACCACAAACACAATATACCCTTTTACTCTTCGAGTACGGGAATAAAAACATGAGTTGAAATCGGCATATGAATTTAAATAAACAAATTCCTTAGCAATGTGTTGTGAAGATAAACGAGAGAGAACGTACGGAGTCGCTTCGAACGCGACTCTACTTTTATACCCGTACTCAGTGATTTATGTGGAATTTTAAAATGTTTTATCAGTTTTTACATTTTACGTTTTTTGCTACATCTGTCATCGACATCTACATCTACATCATCTACATCAGTTCTCACAACAACACACGTACACTGCACGAGGCAGCATGTTTTAGAGTGAGTGTGTGTGTGTGAGAGAATCAGTAGCAGCCGCTGCAGCGCTGCTGCCATCAACCCTAATAAAAATGTATATTTTGTTGCGGGGCAACCCCCGCTGCTGAAAATTCATTTGATCATTGTGGCTACAATAATGATCCGATCTGAACCAATCTGGGAATCTGGTAGATATGGTCATTCTCTACAAAACTGCATTTTTATTTTTTTTCTATCTTCAAAATTGTGGTTTTTCGTTTTTGTGGGGGCGGAAGGGGGCGGGTCGAAATTTTGAAATACACTTGTTCAGGTTTGGTATCACAGGAGTCTTGGCCAAAAGTTTGGTTGCTCTAGCTCTTATAGTCTCTGAGATCCAGGCTACACAAAATACAAAAAACCAAATCGACTCGATTTTGTGTGAGTGCGAAAGGGATGGAGCGAAGTTTTTGCGTATGTTTTTGTCTATTGTAGCTATGTTAATGATCCGATCTGATTCAGATTTGGGCCCCTGATAGATATGAGCTGTCTCTATGATTCTGCATTTTTCGTTTTCTGCTATCTTCAAAATTGTGGACGCCACAGATGTGCGCCCTTTGTGGGGCGGAAGTGGGCGGGGCGAAATTTTAAAACTTTTTCTAGGAGTGAGAGCACACATCAGTCTGGAAAAAATTTGGTTGCTCTATCTCTTTTAGCCTTCGAGCAATGGGCGACGAACAAGACGGACAGACGGACAGACGGACGGACAGACTGGGCTATATCGACTCGGCTATTGATGCTGATCAAGAATATATATACTTTATATGGTCGGAAATTACTCCTTCTCTATGTTACACACATCCACTTTTTAGCACAAATACAATATACCCTTTTACTCTTCGAGTACGGGTATAAAAAGGGTACATAGACAGGCCACTGCGGTTTGATTGCAGCCCTGCCCGAGGTGGTCCGAATAAATCAATATCGAATGTCCACTTAAACTGAATAATCACCCTAATGAATGCAGATGGATACTAAACCCTACAGGAAACCAGCAAAAAGTCACTTTTAACACACGCACAAAACTCACAGCCTCAAACAGATGAGAGAGGCACCTTATAACCTTAGAAGATGATTCATCATGGTTATGCAATATTAGGTGTTTCACCAAAGCAAGTTTTAATGGCCCTTAATAATCCCAAAACATATAGTTAGTATTGTTTATTTATGATTCAATAATTTTCACATGAGTCAAACCTGTCTCGGCGTGCTGTAACAGATTGGGAATACTCGTAAGTTCGGAACTGGTTTTACGAGACCTTACGAGATCAGATTCATTGATCTTGTTCGCCTCTTTGGGATCTCGTCCCTTGAATTTGCCCTGAAAACTTTCTTTGGGGTGCTGGAGGCTTAAGGCTGAAACCAGATCCGGTTAGAAATTTCGTTTGAATGTGTCTTTCGTTGGAATATGATCTGCGGCTAATTGCTTCCCTTGAATCACACTGTTCCGTGTTGGTTGCTGTTGGTTAGGTTGGTTTACTATATAGAAATTCTTCGTACTTCCTATGGTCACAAACCATACAGTATGTAGATTTATGACTTCATAAAAGCGGAACTTCCCAACGGAATTTGCTACGACAGTTCACAGAGGTCTTCGGAATTCAAAGAATGAGTGAAGCTGCAAGTTTTTGTCTCTCGGTTTCCCCTGATCACACATCTAATGATGTAACTGCTTTTATAAAAAAAAAAAAAAAAAAGATGGAGAAGTTTAATATCTTTTATGCCAGGGAGATAGCTTCTTTCAAGATAAGCGTCTCCCCAACTCATTTCAACACCATCTGTTCTGCCAATTATTGGCCGGAGCACTGGGTTGTGAAGGAGTACAAGGCTAAGAAGAAGAACAGGCCCCCCATAACTCTCCTCGGTAGTCAGACCAGTGCTCCAACCTCATCTTCCCGCTCTACTTCTAATTATCCAAAAAACTAGTTTCCTGTCTTTTACTTACTTACCAGAATGCTAGAGGCTTGCGTAGTAAGCTCAGCACTCTCTATCTGGAAAGTTTCACATTTTTGTCTCATATTATTGTATTAACTGAAACCTGGTTAAAACCGGACATCCTTAGTTCCGAAGTTTTGGCAGATCGGTACACAATATTTAGAAATGATCGTTCGTCTCGACATAGAGAAGAGAGTGGACTCATTGCAGTGGACTCTAACTTCACGTCGGAACATTTCATATTCCAGGTTCACCAAGACCTGGAACTCCTGTGCATACAACTGATTATTCCAGCCTTTTCTATATTCATTACTTGCTCGTACATTCCACCTTTTTCGGATATCTCTATATACGAGCAGCACCTGTCCGCTTTAAAAACTGTTTCTTCCTCGCTATCAGATAAAGACCATATGATAGTTCTGGGTGATTTCAATTTGCCAAGTACTATTTGGTCTTTGGTAAACGAGTCAAATAGCCTTGACGGCTTGCTAGACCTGTCCCTGTCTCAAGTCAACCATGTGAAAAATTCCCTGGGTCGATTGCTCGATCTATGGTCTCAGATCCAACCATAGCGGCAGAAGTCATGGTGGGGCAGTCTGTACCTAGTGGCCATGTGGCCAATGACACAGAGCCTTGTTATAACTCCTATCAGTGTTCGCACTTGATTTTTCCTGAAACCTAGGAGAGTCTTAGTGCAATTCTGGTTATAGTGGGGCCAGAGCGAGCGTGAGATCTCCCAGTTGGGTGTTGTATTCCACCGTCTGTCTGATCTCGTTCTAGCTCGACCCATCATCTGAGAGATGATGTCTCGTAGTGGCCTCCGTATTAGCCGTAGCCGATCCGTTTCTGACACACTCGTCCGCACTCTCGTTGCCCGCGATGTCGGTGTGACCCGGGCCCCACGTGAGTGTGATTGAGTGCGCCCTGATCCGGTTTAGTGCGTCCACCGTATCACATACGAGTCTGCTCCTGGTCTTGCAGGAAACCAGGGCGTTGATAGCAGCTTGACTATCAACACAGATTGCTATGTTCCTCGGAGGTATCTTCAAAGTGTATACCAACTTTGCCGCTTGCCATACTGCGTATATCTCCGCCTGGAATACACTGCACCAGTCTAGTAGTCTTAGGGATATGTTGGTTGCTAGTTCTTCAGAGAAAATTCCAGCTCCTGTCCCTTCGACTGTCTTTGACCCTTCAGTGAAGATGGAGAGCATGTACTGCCCAATGGCAGCGTTACGCATCCATTCCTCTCTGTCCGGTATGTGTCCTTTAAAGTTTTTTTCCATGAAAACTCCGAGACACAGTAGTCGCTCCGTTCTCCCGTTCCACTTTCCTCCTTACAGAGTATTGTGGCGTGGCCATAAGGCGATGGCTTGACGAACCGCGCGGCTGAAAGCCTCACGGCACTTGTCTCAGCCTTGCACTTAAGGTTGAGGTCTATGGGCTCCAGGTTTAGCATGTTGTCCAGAGCAGCCTGTGGGGTGGTTTGAGACATCCGGTGAGCCCAAGGCATGCCGTCCGTTGGACTCTCCGGAGGTTCTCTAGGTGGGATTTGGTGTTGGCCGCTTCCCACCACACCAAGCTTCCCTACGTTAGAATGGGTCTTATTACCACTGTATACATCCAATGGATGATGTGCGGTTGTAAGCCCCATGTTCGCCCAAAGGTCTTCCTACAAATGTAGACAGCAGCCATTGCATTTTTCTTCCCTTCCTCCGTGTTTCTCTTCCAAGAGAGTTTGGAGTCTAGGATGACATCAAGATACTTGGCTTCGTTCGAAACCTAAAGCGTCGTTGCACCAATTTCTGGTCGTTTGAAATTTGGTATCTTATAATTTCGCGAGAGCAGCACCAGTTCTGTTTTTTGGGGATTAACCCCCAGACCGTTCTGGCGTGCCCAGCTAGCGGTCGTTCCCAGCGCAGATTCCGGAGGGTCACTGATTGTAGGTAGGAACTTACCCGTCACCAGTATCACTAGATCATCCGTATAGGCCCCGACCTTACATCCGCTCCTCCCCAACTGAAGAAGAAGGTCGTTGAGGACTAGGTTCCACAGGAGAGGTGATATTACCCCCGCATGCGGGGTGCCTCGTGTGACCATCTTCCTTGAAGAGGAGGTGCCCAGATTGGCGCTAATCGTTCTGCTCCTGAGAACGCTGTCCAGCCATATGGTTACCGTCGGGTGTGTGCCAATCTTGTCAGTGCGGCCGTTATTGACTCGATCCTGACGTTGTTGAAGGCTCCCTCTATGTCTAGGAAGGCCGCCAAAGCATATTCCTTATGGCAGAGGCTTTTCGATATTCCCATCAACTTCGTGTAGTGCGGTCTCAACTGATCTACCTTTGAGGTAGGCGTGCTGAGTTCCACTGAACACTCGTCTGTCGAGTTTGGTTCTTATGTATAGATCAACCAGCCTCTCGTTTTCAGCAAAAATAAGGATAGACTAATGGGTCTGTAGTCCTTTGGAAAGACTTGGAAAGTCCTCTTTCACACTCACACAAAAACGAGTCGATTTGGTTTTTCGTACAAATGAACGCCTGGATCTCAGAGACTATAAGAGCTAGAGCAACTAGACTTTCTGTCAAAACTCCTGTGATACCAAACCTAAACAAGTGTATTTCAAAATTTCGCCCCACCCCCTTCCGCCACCCAAAATATGAGAGTCCACAATTTTGAAGATAGAAAAAAGAGATAAAGCAGTATCGTAGAAAAAATGATCATATCTACCAGATTCCCGAATTTGGTTCAGATCAGATCAATATTATAGCCACAATGATAAAATGAATTTTCAGCAGCGATTCCCCGCGCCACCTTGCAACGTACGACATATATGGGGATGATAGTCGCTACAGATTCTTTCTCTCGCTTACACACTGCTCACACATTCTGCCTCGTGCAGTGTATGTGTGTTGTTGTGAGAAGTGATGTACATGACAGAAGTAGCAAAAACATGTAAAATGTAAAAACTGATAAAACATTTGAAAATACCACATACATCACATGTGTACTGACTGAGTACGGGTATAAAAGTGGAGTCGCGTTCACAGCGACTCCGTGCGTTCTTTCTCGTTTACTTTTGCCCTGTTAAAGAATCTCCTCGACTCCCTCCTGACTTCGCCCAGCTCCCGCGTCCACCACGGATTGCGATTGGACTTTGGAGTTCGGCTGAACGGGCAAGTTTCGAGAAATGCCCCCTGCATGGCCTCAGTGACATTCTGAGCCGCCTCCTTTAGTGCTTTCGTTTGATGCATGTACCCTTCCGGTGGGGAGAGTAGTGCCTTCTTTACGCTTGCAGAGAAGCGGCTCCAGTCTGTCCGCTTGGGATTGCGATAGGTCGTAGGACTTTCTCTGTTCCATTTGATGCTGAACACTATCCTGTAGTGGTCCGAGAAGGAACTCACCCGACACATGCCAATCATCAATGGTTAGGGAGGCACTGTCCGAGGCAAGTTTTACATATATCAATAACCTTTTGCACGGTTCCTGTTGCGGAAGGTGTGGTAGCCTCCCCGGTTGCACACAACAAGATTTGAGGACAGAATGTACCCGAACAGTGACTCTCCTCTAGCATTTGTGCCCGTGCTTCCCCAAAGGGAGTGATGGGCATTCGCGTCGCAGCCTAGGACGATGTCGAGACCCTCTTTCCGCGCTTGGTGGATTAGGGCCCTGAAATCGCCCAAGGGTGGATCCTCTTCCTCATACGGCAGGTAAGCCGAGGCCAGGTATAGGTTTTTCCCGTCCTTCCTCTCACATAGTACCACCGTTAAGTCCGGAGTGCAGTACCTGTAAGAAAACAGATCATTCAGCTCGCTTCTTGCCACGATACTGGTTCTTGACTTACCCACGGGGTGTGGCGTGAGAAGGCGGTATTCGCGACCGTTCAGTCCCCGAACCCATCCCTTAACGATCCAGGACTCTTGGATGAGGGCCTTCTCGTCTATAAGCCGCTGCAGGTCCGCCGATGGTACACTTGAGATTAATCTGCACCACCTTCAGCTATTCAGCGGACCTGGGGTGTTGCGGTACTGCTACCGCAAGTGTGCCCATACCAAAAGATATGCGGCAGTCCTTTTCAAGGAGTTTGGCAAAGCTTTCTTGACCAATACTGATCCAGAGTTCCTTGCCGTTCCCCTTGTCTCGCGCTATCACCCGTGTGATGGTCCAGTCTTACGTTCCCAGAATCCGGTTCTGAGCCTTGATCAGGACAAGTGTGTCTTCATCCGCCTTGATTGGGGGAGGAATCCACACCTTCATGATTGTCCTCCTGGGAATCTCATCGATGAAGACCACGCAGAGAGCCGCTCCTGGCCAAAGTTCACCAAAACTTTGGACCGTGGTTTTGAGAAACTCGAGAGTTTCTGCTTTACCACAGGCCACTGCTTTGGCTCCCTTATACCACTTGATGCCCTTGAACTCGCAAACAAACGGGTTGTTTGCGCGAACAATGCCATCCTTCATGGCGGTCAGGATCTTTGATTCTGCCTTCAGCCAGATAACGTCTGATATCTTCCCTTCCGGGTGGCTTCGGTCGATAATGGCTATCTTCAGCTCAGACGGTGCTGCTAGGCTGTCCAGAATGTCCTCTGGTTTCGCCGTCTTCGGCTCGGAAGCTTTTATGGAGTCATCCGTCCTCTGCCGCCTGAACCTTGGCTCTCGACCAGTCGTTGCCTTCTGTACAGAGCACGTTGGTGGTATCTTGCCGTGTTCTGCGGTTGAGGTGAGGTCTTCTCCCTCTGCTTCCCGGATGCCTTCTTTCCCTTTCTCCCTCGCGAGTTCGCAGACGATGACGTTGAGGGTTGGTCCACCATGGTCTACGTGCCAGCTGCTGCTGACGGTGAAGACGACGGCTTGGGGTCCTTCTGCCACCGTCGCGTGTACGCTTGGGGGTCTGGTCTCCGTTGGCAGGAGCGACTCCGTTCAGCCGCTCGTACCTCCGCACGTTCTGTTCGTGCTTCTTCCTTAGGCTCCTTTCCCTCGCGGTCAGCGTTTCGGGGGTCTTTAGCTTATACCACGAAAGTATTTTACCGATGCCCTGTATCCCGAAAGCCGTTTGTGTCGGGTCTGATCCTCCTCATCCATCCCAGGTAGTGGACCCGAGTCGACCTGGATGTTGGGAGCCGTGACTTGTGGCTCCGCCTTCTGCAGCTCCTCGCTTTATCCAAGACGAGAGAAGGCTTTGGCCAACTCTGCCTCCGACACTGAGGTGCCAGTGAAGACGAAGCTTCCGTCGCTGGTTCCCGGTTCCAGGTCCTCTATCGACCCTTTCTCATCACGGCAAGATGGTAGTTCGCCGAGGGGAAATATTCTTTTGTAACTTCGCATGCTAAGCGTGGTGTTAGTCCTAATTTTCCTCGAATATTAGTCTAACACCTATCTTTCCTGCATGTTCACAATCGGTTTCGGTACACATGGCGCGTCATGCGGTAGCGCCCCTCGGTCGGTTGGGCGGGAGGAGGGCTGCGTATCTGCCAGGGATCCGCGCGTAACAGGCTTCGGCTTGGTGTCGCATGGGCCACTTGATGGTGCAGTCATTGTGCATCAACGTCCTAAAGTAAAAATGTACGGCGTACCTTTAAAATCCAAATGCACAATTATTTTGAATGTAAAGACAATTATGTATATCGTGTACATATGTCTAAACATATGAACAGTACATTTACAAACGTACATATGTATGTATATCAGCTTATCAATTTGTATATTCTACATTAAAATTATATTAGCATATATGGGTATACAAAATAAAACGAGATGGAAATTAATTAAAAAATTAATTTCATCATTGTGGGTATAATGATGATCCGATTTTAACCAGGTTCGGCAAATATGGACATTCTCTACGATACTGCATTTTTCGTTTTTTTTTATCTTCACAATTGTGCACTTTCGTTTTTTGTGGGGTCTGAAGAGGGCGGGGCGAAATTTTGATATACACTTGTATTGACGTGGTATCACAGGAGCTTGGACAGAAAGTTTGGTTGCTCTAGATTTTATAGTATCTGAGGTCTAGGCGACACAAAAGAGGAACAACCAAAGCCTTGGTGTTTGAGAGAGAGCGAGAGGGTACTACAATTCTCTAAATGGGTTTCTTCATTGTGTCTATAATAATAAAACGATCTAATCCACATTTGGGACCCTGACAGATTCTTTAGGAAGTCGATGTGAAATGACTGCACCATTAGTCAATGCGACACCAAGTCGAAACCTGTTACGCGCGGATATCAAGCAAATACGCAGCCATTCTCCCGCCCAACCGACCGAGGGGCGCTGCCGCATGATACGCGACGCTTGAAATTGACAAAGAAGTAAAATTTTGAGGGATCCAATAGGATCCAATGTCAGGTCTGTCGATGTCACCCCTGATCAAGTTGTACATAAAAATCACACCAAGCATTTTTCTACGATTTAGTAAAGATGAAAGGTTTATTAAAAGCAGTCTGCGAAAGTAAGAGTCTTACACCTTCATCCTAGTTGAGGCAAAAAGTTTTCTATAAGGTCTTGGTGTACTTTGTACTGAGGGAACCATACACAAGAGCCGTACTCTAAAAATCGGACGAACAAGCGAAATGTAGAGTTTTCGTTATATAGGGTCGTCAAATTCCTTTGACCACCTCTTTATAAACCCAAGCACTCACATGGCTTTATTTTACCACGGTATAAATCTGTTCAGAAAACTTTAACTTGGGGTCTAGTTTAACATCAAGATTACCGCAGAGGGTGTAAAGAGCCAACAAGGGGTTGGAGCGATGAAATGTCATTACTTTTACATTTCGAGGCATTCAGGTGTAACATATATGCACAAAACCATAACTGAAAATTATTGACATTGGATTGCAAGAGAGAGTAAAATGAAATGTTCTTATGCTGGACACAGAGTTTAACGTCATCCGCATACATGAGTACTGAGAGTTTCTAAATACTGAAGGCAGGTCATTAATTAAGAGTGTGAAAAGTAGGGCGCCTAGATGGCTTCCTTGTGGTACTCCAGAAGTAACCTGAACAGGTGAAGACAGGGAGTTTTTTAAGTGGACTCTTTTGAGACCTAGAGTAAAGGTAGCTGAAATCCATTTCAAAAGATTGGGCGGAAACACTAAAATGTCACTTTTGTGTTTTACAGAGAATGGTTTACAGAGTCGAATGCTTTACTAAGATTTGTTTAAATAACACCCGTTTGCATGTTACCTTGATGCCTTTTATGATAAAAAGAGATGAACTCTAATAAATTTGTAGTTGTTGATCGTCTTCGTATAAATCAGTGCTGAGCTGGAGATATAAGTGATTTGCAGAGATGTTGCAAGAACGGTGTTACAATTTTCTCAAACAATTTTGGAATAGCGGATAACTTTGACATACATCAATAATTCATTGTGTCAGACTCACTACCTTTCTTATGGAGAGGAATAATAAAAATTGCTTCCAGATAGCAAAGAAGAAACTGTTTTCAAACCGGACAGGTGCTGCTTGAATATAGAGATATCCAAGGAAGGTGGAATGTACGAGTAAGTACATTCTCTTCCGCGACCTGCCAAAACGTCGGAACTAAGGATGTCCGGCTGTAACCAGGTTTCAGTAAACAAAATAATATGGGACGAAAATGTGAAACTCTCCAGATTAAGAGTGCTGAGCTTCTTCAGTTTACACCTTTAACATTCTGGTAAGAAACTAAAAGAGAGTGTTCGGAGCAGAAGCCTTTAATAGCTCTTAAGATAGTTTCATAAATTCTTTCCGTACATCGTCTCCTACAACTCTCTTAAATTATGTATTGTAGTGCTCATCTAAATCGCGCTCACAGTGCATACACGCACACCCCTACATATGTACCCGCTCTACTGCTTATATTGCAGTGCATCGCCCTTTGCGCGGACAGTCAAATTTATTTCCGCACGCATCGCATCGCGGCTCAGCTTTGTCTTTCAAATTGTACAGCTAACGCACCGAATCGTAGTTCACGGCCACGGCCCGAAAAAGCTCGGCAGCTTCCAACATTTTGGTGACCCCGACGTGATTTCCGTGGACTTATAGTGCGTTAATATTGTTAAACCATTCAAATAAACCATTTTAGAAGGTTTAAAGTGACATATTGTGAAAAAGGTAGCGAACCAAAAGTCGTTGTGACCGACCGTAGCAGTTCTAGCGGCCCGCTATTCGTTTTCGTATTCTCTTTCACCTCTGCTTCATCCTACGCAACATTCTGTAGAGACCGGCTGCATAGAGTTCTAAGCGTGGGCCGTTAGTTTTCTTCGCCTCCTCTTTGGTCATCTTGCGTCAGACAGCTCTCGTGATCGAGATTTCTCTGAATTTGAACTCGATATCAGAGTGCATCTTGGGCGATCTCTCTTGTGCATATTTGTTGGTTTTAGGTCGTCGTTTCGTCACTTTACCGGTGCATACGTTTCGCACATCGCAAGTGCCGAAAATAGTGAGCGCACTAACGGTTGAAATCGTCTCTCTTTAACTGTGATCGACTAGCACACTCCGCGTCAACAGTTTATAGCCGGAAATATGAGAAAGAGGAAAAATAGCAGGAAAAGTGGATCGTTCGCTATGGGCAACGAAAGTGATTCAGTGGCGTTTGGCGCTGCTCCATCTAGCGAAAGCTTTACTATGAACTTAGCCAGCACCCAATTCCCGGCTTCTCGTATTTCCTTCATGAGGCTGAAGGCTAGCGCTATTTTCGACAGGCTAGAGTCCATATGCACTTATCACAGATAGTGATAAGCTGCGACAAATGGATCAATACGATTTGCGAGGACTGTTGGAATCACTAACGGAGCTGAAGACTAACATTGTTGTTGCACACACCAGTTTGGAGGAAGTGGATTTTGAGTCGATGTCCAGTGAAGTTCCGGCCAAATTCGACTCTTCTATATTGCCGTTGAGGACCATTCTTAAGCGCGAGCTTGGAAGTCGTTCGAGCAGCGGGCATTTTTCAACATTTGCCAACTCTGGTGGATCGCCGTCAATTGTCGTCATGTCCAATCGATCTCGATTACCTCATCTGAGCTGCCCAAATTCAGTGGAATTCTGACGGAGTGGGCCAACTTCTTCCTCAATGTTTACCACGGTTATTGACAAGGAGTCTGAGCTGACCCCTATCGGCCCTGAATACCATCAGCTCCTTGGAGATAAATGAAGCTAATTATATAGTAGCACTAGACATTTTAAAAGCGACGCTTTGATAATAAACGTTTCATTTTGCAGGCACACATCAGAGGGAGTAGTAGGTTGAGGGTAAGCAGGTTGATGGAACTGACTGATAGAGTCACCTCGCACATTCGTGCCATGGAATCCCTTGCAAGCAAGGAAGAAGTGGCAGACTCCATTCTCGTGCAGACTGTTCTTCAGAAGCTGGACAAGTCCACTCAGAATAGGTGGGAGGAGACGTCGTCGAATCAAGAGCTGCCATCTTGGGAGAAATTGTCTGATTTTTGGAAAAAGATGTCGAACGTTTGAAAATGCGGATCAGTCGATGCAAGGACAAGATGGTCAGGTTTGCAAGTCAGGAAAAACGGTGAGTACGAATCATAGAAAGTCGTTTGTAGCATTGAGCGCTCCAGTTTCCTGTGCATTGTGTGAAGGCACCAACCACATGATTGCCAATTGTCAACGGTTTACAATTATATCGCCGAATGATCGTCGCCTTGAAGCCAAGAGGATTTTGTAATGCCTTAATTGCCTACGAAAGGGCACATCAGCTGAGAGATTTTAAATCCGGTCCCTGCCGTACTTGCCGATCGAAGCACCACACTCTATTGCAGTTCAATCTGTGGTTCCAATTAAAGCCTCACCTGCACAACCAAATCGTACCACCGTGGTAGCATTGTCGCCATCCATGCCGCAAGCCCTTAAATCCCACAGTCCTTCTGATGCTGGGCTATTGGCAACCGTCGTCGTTCTCGTCAGAAACAGCGTTGGAATATGCCATGTCGCGCCCTTTTTGGACTCGGGATCTCAATTACACTTCGTAACTAGTCGTCTAGCTAATCAACTAAATCTTTGGAAGACCAAATCGCTTGCCGTCTCTGGCATAGGAGATGCTAGCTTCCCAACTGAAGGTATCTCGGTGGATCTCGTTCTGAAATCGCGGATTTCAGAGTTCACCACCAGCATCACTGCCGTCGTTGCACAGAAGATTACGGATCATCAACCCAGCATCTCAATTAGCACTGCTAATTGGCCTGTTTCTTCGAATATCCAGCTTGCTGACCCTTCGTTCCATAAACCGCAGCGGATTGACCTGCTCATCGGAGCCGGACTCTTCTTTGAGTTGCTGTGTGTGGACAAATCCAGATGGCACCTGACTACCGTTGCTGCAGAAGACACACTTCGGATGGATTCTCTCTAGTGGCGGGCATTTGGCCCCCAACATCTCTTCGTTTTTCGCAGCCCAATCTTCGGATGAAGGGCACTCCGGCGTGCACTCGGCCCCAAATCTCTCATCGTTTATCGCAACCCAATTTTCGATGGATCTTTTGGATAGCACATCGGCTCGATGAGCCGATCGCTATGGCAACAGGGGAGGAGCTGCACTGCGAGGAACACTTCGTCAACCATCACTGTCGCTTAGCCTCAGGGGAATATTCCGTTCGTTTGCCCATGAAGCGAAGTTTGGAGTTGGGCGATTTATACTTGCAAGCTAAGCAACGGTTGGAAAGTTGGGAGCGGAAGTTCGTGCGTAATCCGGCTCCGTATGAAATATATTCGGCAGTACCTGTCCCTCGATCACCGATATGATATATGGAGGAAATTCAGTCGAGGAAGTGGTCATCATGCAACAAACCACGGACAGCTTGCTCGAGGCAATTTTCAATTGAGGAAATTGTGGTTCCAAGCTCCTGCTGTACTTCGTGAAGTCCCAGAGGCCGAAAGGGAAAGTTTTCTAAAGTTTTTCTCGATGATGGCAGCGATGTGACCAAGACGGTTGGACTTATCTGGGAATCCCATAAGGACAATTTTTGCTTACCTTTTGCACCTCAAATCGGTGGTGGCAAAGTTCAACACTCCAAGCGTTCGGTGCTGTCGACCTACCTTCGACCTTCGGTGATTGGACCTACATTGACTCATCTGGGAAACATCATCATGCAGCGCGTGTGGAGAGACAAGCTGCATTGGGACGAAAGTCTTCCTCAGCCTCTGGAATCAGCTTGGACTGAGTTTTGCAAGGACTTCGCTATCGTAAGTCACGCTACATTTCCTCGATACATATTTTAACCTAAGGCAAGGTTTGAATTGCATGCCTTTTGTGATGCCAGCCTGCAAGCCTATGGGGCTTGTATCTATAATCGTTCGTTTAAGGATAACACCGCTGAGGTACATTTGCTTTCTTCGAAGGCTAGAATTGCCCCACTGAAAACCCTCACGGTGCCAAAGCTTGAACTATGTGCGGCGTTCCTATTAGCCAATCTACTTCGCGAAATCGGATTCAGCTATCGTCTTGTCGTGCTGGCGAAAGGAACCATCCAAATTCAACGTTTTTGTAGTTAACAAGATCTCTGCAATTCAACAACATAGGAGGGGCATGGAATGGCGTTATGTACCAACTGCGATGAACCCGGCTGGCATTCTGTCAACGGGAGCAGTGCCTCAGGAGCTCTTACAGTCTAGGTTGTGGTTGAATAGACCTTCCTTCTTGCAATGCGAAAGAATGTTCTGGCCTAAACATTGCTCGCCCAAAGTTAATCTTCCGGAAATTAGGCATCAAGTATTGCTGTCATCCGAGCGTGTCGGTATCTCGCTATCATTCAAGCACATCAACTCGTTCGGAGTCATGAAGTGCGTATTTGGATACGTGCAGAAGTTAATCTGTAAGAAGCAGTCGCCTGATCTCTCGTCTGAAGACCTTCGAAAAGGATCACATTTGTTGTGTCGCATCGTTCAGCGGGCCCACCTGTATCCTGAGTTCCTTGCTCTGCGGAAAGGGATCTGTGTGGAGCTTTTCAGCAGCATTCGATCGCTCTCGCCTTTCATAAATAACTGTGGCTTGATTCGTGTTGGTGGCCGCTTGCGGCACTCAACTCTAGTCTTCGATGCACGCCACCCAATCGTTTTGCCAAGGGACCATCCGTTGACATTCGCCATATCACACACTTTCATCGGAAGCATCACCACGCTGGTCCGCAGTCTCTACTGGGATCAACGCTTACAGTTCTGGCCCATCGGCGGCTTGAAAACCGTTGCTCGAGCGTTGCGGAAATGTATCAACATCATGGCTGACCTACCGATGGATCGAGTGCAAGATTCGCCTGCATTCAGCGTCACTGGAATTGATTACTGCGGTCCCTTCTATTACAAGCCGTAGTCGAACGCATACATAATGCTACATCAGCGTTTTCATCTTTTTTGCAACAAAGGCCGTCTGGTTGGAATTGGTGAAGGACCTCACAACTGCTGCGTTCTTGAGTGCTCTCAAACACTTTGTTGCCACGCGCGGCATTCCCCGATGCATTTGGTCGGACAATGCCACCAATTTTGAGGGCGAAAGGAACGAGTTGGAGGACCTTCGGCGGCTGCTTGCGAGCGAGAAGCATTGTGATTCTTACAATCATCGCATCCACAATGGTTTCGACTGGAGATTTATACCGAGTTTTCGCTCGCCCCGCTTCGGGGGCTTATGGGGAGGAGCAGTGAAGACGGCCAAGAAAACACTTATCGCTCCGTGGGATCGTCACTCTGCCAAATCCAGGCTATAATAAATTCATGTCCTCTTATCGCACTTTCATAAAACCCTGAGGATCTTGGCGTCCTAACTCCAGGACATTTTCTAATTGGTCGTCCACTGAGGGAGTTTCCCGAGCCAGACGTTACGGCTCTAAGCTTCAACCGACTAGATCGTTGGCAACGTGTCGCCTGTGCCCAGCAGATCTTTTGGAAGCGTTGGAGTGAGGAGTACTTGACTCTACTCCAACAACGTGCCAAATGGCGCACACCGAAACCATCGATCCAAGTCAACGACGTCGTCTGTTATAAGGACGAAAACTTGCCGCCGTTAAAATGGCCCTTAGCACGGGTGATCGAGGTCATCGCTGGAGCTGATGGGGTTGTGCGAGCTGCCATCCTGAGGACACCATCTGGGACCACTCGTCGAGCTGTCAACAAGCTGTGCGTCCTACCTGTTGAGGATCCTGTTAAAAAAGCCCTGGTCTTTCAACGGGGAGTATGCTCGGAGCAGCAGCCTTTAATAGCTCTTAAGATAGTTTCATATATTCTTTCCGTACATCGTCTCCTACAACTCTCTTAAATTATGTATTGTCGTGCTCATCTATATCGCGCTCTCAGTGCATACACGCACACGGACAGTCAAATTTACTCTCGCACGCATCGCATCGCGGCTCAGCTTTGTCTTTTCAATTGTACAGCTAACGCACCGAATCGTAGTTCACGGCCACGGCCCATCGAACAATAAAAATCGTATTAAAATTAAAAACGGAGACTATTTTTGGTAAATGTGGAGTCAGAGTTGCCGAAAAAGCTCGGCAGCTTCCCACAGAAAGGAAGTTCGTTTTTTGGATGGGTGGGAGTAGTGCGGAAAGATTAGGATGGAGAACTGGTCTGATAACCGAGGATAGTTATGGCAGGCCTATAAGGTTTCATGAGCTAGAGAGAAAGAGCAGTAATTTAAGTTTTTGTGATAGACAGATAGAGTGATAGATGGCGGCAATAGCTACAACAATAGAGCGGCTAAATGTATTAAGGTGTACTTACGAAAAGCAACAACACAAACACACAATTAACCGATTCACAAATGTATTAATTTAATTGCGTTTTTACACAATTATTAGGCATGCACCCGCGGATAAAGATGGAAAATCCAGTTTGAAAGCAATTAAGTAAATTTATTAGGACAAAACACCGGCTGTGTCTAGTTAATAAAAGAAATATGCGGAGCGCAAGAAAAAACACCTCTGGTCACTAAGAAAGAGAACGAATGTAGGATGCGAGCATTTTTGTCTTTTTTTCGAATTATGCCATTATTAAAAATTGACCATAGAACATCAACAACCCATCACCCGGTGCACTCGGTGCAGTACACGTACTCACGTACTACTCACGCTCGTAAATCTCTAGTGAAAAAATGGTTGGGACGAATGGCTAAAGTACTTTACATACTGCTACAACACAACACTATCCACAGCACATGGGTATTGCCCATTTGAACTGGTGTTTGGTAAAAAACCACAAATTCATTACTTCTTAGGAGAAACTAAGGTTAACCCAGTATACAACCATGAAGCATACGATAAGGAAGTAAAAGAAAAAGATTAAAGATATGTAGCTAATAGTAGATCCAAATTATTATTAGAGAATGCAAAAACTAGACAAAAAGTATACTATGATGGGAATCTAAATAGCATAAAAAAATAAATATAGGAGATTTAGTATTATTTAAAAAAAATGATACACCAGATAACCAATTTAAGGGACCATATAAGGTCAAAGGAATATATAATAGGATAAACAACATATTAAAGAATAGAAATAAAACTACCACAGTTAACAAAAATAGATTACAATTATTTAAAGGAAATGTATATAAACAATTGGGGCCATGAAGAAAAATAATATAAAATTCTTACAAATATATATACACTTTTAAACTAAATTAAACACAAATGTACATTTATAATACAAATGTTTACTAAAAACAAAAAAAAAATAATATCCATATAAAGTAACATATCCGTAATGCTCCACACCATATTACGCATCATTTATATGTTAAGCACTAGATCATATTCATAATCACACCAATACCGATACACATTATGCATATGCCATAGCACTCACCCTTAGAGTGAGTAAGCATAAGAGATATGATAAACATAAGATACGACACCCCAACACCTGCATAAACAAACGCATGGGTCGCCAAGCCGAGATCAACAGGAAGTCTTATGCATTCCAATCAAACCACACTGACCACCCCGTTATCAGTTTGTTCCCACACTCCAATAGAACAAAAACTCTTGTAAACAAATGAGCTCCCTCAGACGAAATCCTATACCGATCACCAGATGCGGCTGCCTTCCCATCTAAGCCGACGCATCTCCCACACCACCCTCACGTAAGCCAACGCATCGCTTATCAGTCGCTCTCACCAAAGCAGCGCCTCTCGCAACCGAAGCTTCGCCTCTCTCAGCCGAAGCCATCCCCGACAAATCCGAAGACCAATTCAGCCCCGAAGTGGAAAGCTTAAGACGTCAGCTTTAAGCTAAAGGAGGTTTCGAGATCAAGACCTCGAAATGAAGAAATCAGTTCCGTTTGAGACGTTCTTAAATTAGGTCGGGGAATTCAACTATCCATGTTCTAAATTTAAGGTTCAGATAAATAAAATCTTTTTTTAAAACTTACCTTCGAACTGTGGAATGTTATTGGCGCAGTCGGTAAGATTCATAAATCTAAATCAAATTTACCAAAGTTAATCCGCCAAAGAACGTAGGTTTATCGTAGCGCTAGGCAACTTAATTATAAATTCACCAGACGTACACAAAGTGAAAAACTCCAGCAAGTTCAATAATGTTCAAAGTTCAAAGTGAAGTGAAACTTAACACATCTTGTCCAAAATAAAACCATACGCCAAAACAGTTAAAATTGCATTACCACCAGCAAGCTTAAGTGAAATACATTTGAATAAAGAACTGTTGTCTATTAGACAAGTGCCAGCTTATGACGGCTCGGTTTGACAACTGAGCTCGTTCATAAAAAGAATCGAATACATCCAAGAATTGTACCCTACGCAAGAAGCAAGACAACAGCGAATACTATTTGGAGCAGTTCAGCTAACGGGCGATGCTCAAAGAGCGTCGCAAATTATACAGCCCAACACATGGCAGGAATTAAAGCAGCAATTTACTTCATCGAATACACTTAGAGAATAAAGCACTAATTGTTAGCAATAAGTTATCACTAGAGACAGATGTAAACCAATATTCAAATCTATAAAAACGCACTAAACAATACAATTAAAGATTTAATGTCAAAGAAATTACCTGACAGACTTTTTATGACCCTTGTTAGCAAAGGGTACCTTTTCAAACCTTAAAAGGGCCGCTCAAGAAAAGGGCTTATATGAAGCCAGGGCTTAGGATAAAAGTAACAATAAAACAGGTCAAAAGTCACCTAATTCAGGTCGCAAGAATGATGGGCATTATTACCCAAACTATAGAGCCAATACGTGAGCCAATGAGTGAACCCTTCTCAGAATTCATTCGGTTCAAGTACCGCTCCGCGAAACAATTATAGCAACCCGGAATTGCACCGCGAATTTCGCAATTCATTAAACCAAGGTCAGGTACAAAACCCAACCAATTACCAGATCAATCAAAACCAATATAGTAGTAGCAAACCCAATAAGCCGACAAAAAGAGTGAGGGAGAGTAATGGCGGACAAATGAAAATGGATGTAAACTTTCATCAATCAGCATCGGAAGAAACCAAGGGGGACCCTATGTAAACATTACCCTAACAACAAAGACTTAAGTATAGTGGATTCGAGATCTTCCATTACCATAATAAAATAAAATTTCCCGAAAGCCACCACAAATAAAGAAAACCTTCAGGTCCATACCATCAACGGCCCCCTAACAAAGTCTGCCCAACCGAACAGAAGTTCTACGTGTTCGATTTTTTCAACAATTACGATATCCTGTTAGGCAGAGAATATCTGATGGTCAGCCAAGCCGTAATCAATTACAGGGATCACACCGTAATGTTAGGAGAAAGAAAATTTCCAATTATCTCTAGTGGAGAAGTTATTGAAGAAGTCGAGACCGCCAATACGTGCAAAGATACGTCTTCAGAAGAAGACAAGATCGCACAGAAGTGCCTCGATTTATCGTCGGATGGGGATCAATACTTCACTTCCGCTCTTAATAACGAATTGAGGAAATGTCATGAACTAAGAGTAAACACTTGAACGAAGAAGAATAAGAGAAACCGAATAAAGTGCTATACGAGTTAAGCGACTTACAGTATAGAGAAGGTGACAATTTGACTTTCACAAGTACTGTCAAGCACGCGATTCAAACACAGCACGAAGACCCGGCATACCGGAGACCGTACAAATACGCGCAAATACATGGCGAAGAAGTCAATAAGCAGATCAGAGATATTATGGCGCAAGGAATAATTCGTAAGTCGAAATCGCCTGTTCCCCCATTTAGATGATCCCCAAAAAGATAGATGTATCTGGAACAAAAAAGTACCGGTTAGTTGTAGACTATAGAGGTCTCAATGAAATAACTATAAAGGATAAATTTCCTAGACCAAAAATGGATAAAATATTGGACAAATTAGGAAAGTGTCAATATTTCACAACGATTGATTTAGCCAAAGGTTTCCATCAAATCCCAATGGAACCTTCGTCGATCACGGCCATTACGGGTACACACGAATGCCGTTTGGGCTAACAAACGTTCTAGCAATATTCCAAAGATTCATGAACGATCTTTTGGAAGAATTTATGTTCAATGATTGTCTAGTATACTTAGACGAAAATTATAATTTTCTCCACTTCGTTGAAGAACATCTGTTGTCACTAAGAAAGGTTTTCGGGAAGTTAAGAGACGCACATCTCAAGCTTCAAATGGATAAGTGTGAGTTTCTGAAGAAAGAAACTGAGTTCCTGGGTCATGTAGTCACACCAGAAGGAATCATACCGAATCCATATAACCGGATTCCCGATACCGGAAACCACGAAACAAATCAAGTTATTCCTAGGACTATGTGGATTTTATAGGAAGTTTAGATCCTAAAGAAGGGAAATATATCGCGGCATTTGAGAGACTAAAAGTACTCATCACCTCATCCCCAATTCTCGTATATCCAGACTTCAACAAAAATGTTCTCGGTCATTTACAGACGCTAGTAAGCAACATGGCTATAGGAGCGGTTCTATCATTGGGACCATAAGCCAATCTATTACACCAGCAGAACGCTAAACGAACACGCGATCAGTTACCCGCCATTGAAAAGAATTGCTAGCGGATTGTATGGGCAACCAAGTATTTCCGATCATACCTATTCGGCAGAACTTCGAAATACATAGCGACCAGAAACCTTTGGTCTGGTTAAATAACATCAAGGAACCCAACATGAAGCTGCAACGGTGGAAGATCAAATTGAACGAATTTTACTTTAAAATTAAATATTTACCTGGCCCGGAAAACCATGTAGCAGACGCATTGTCCCGAGAAAAAGTTAACGAAAACTTACTTGGAGGGTTTCCGATAGTGCAGGCGCCACAATACACAGCGCACACGAGGATAGTCTTAACCATATCCCCCATACTGAACGTCCCGTCAACTATTTCAATTGCCGTATTGAGTTCATAAAGGGAGATAACGATGAAAGTAGTCACAAATTATTATTTCCATAAGCTGATCATAAAAATCTCTTATAAATAAATGAGCTATAGAAATTATCAAGGAATATGTATGCACGAAAAAGAACGCATAATATTTCCACAACGATTCCGACTTTCCGATATATTCCAACAATCTTTTTGAAAATAATCAGTCCTAGCAACTTCACGAAAAGTCATGAAGTCTAAACTAAACTGACCGACCTTTCAAACTACTCAGAATTTAATCAACTAATCATGAATACCCACAAAGAACTACTTCATCCAGGAATAGAAAAGACCCACTATTGGTTTAAAGAGAAATAGTGCTACCCAGACCACCA
This sequence comes from Drosophila bifasciata, assembly GCA_009664405.1. Lineage (NCBI taxonomy): Eukaryota > Metazoa > Arthropoda > Insecta > Diptera > Drosophilidae > Drosophila > Drosophila bifasciata. The sequence continues at coordinate 26,241,838 of CM019044.1, forward strand.
GAAACTCATACAGAACCAGAAACTCATAAACGAATGTCCAACTTGCAATATTGCCAAATCCGAGCATAGAGACATTGGCATTCGAAATAACACCTGAAATACAAAACGTTAGAGAACTTCTATCTATAGGCAACCAACAGTTTCTATCATGCATAGATATTTATTCCAAGTTCGCCACCCTCGTAGAAGTGAACAACCGCAAAAAGAGCCATATTGAAAATCTTTAATGAGATGGGTAAACCTCAAGAAATAAAAGCCGATATAGATTCAGCTCAGCAGCTCTCTTGCAAGCATGGCTAATCTGAAAAAGAGGAAAAAAATACAGATCACATCCAGTAAAAACGGAATTCCGGACATCCAACGATTCCACAAAACCGTTAACGAAAAGTTAAGGATACTAACAAGCGAAAACGATCCAGAAACAAAGTATACCAAGTTTGAATCGATCCTGTATACTTACAACCACAAGACAAGACACAATACCACAAACAATACAATATTTTCATATACACCGGAACTCCAGATTACGACACCCAACTAAATAAGGTGAAACAAATCACCCAGTTGAACACACGTCGTAACGAGTTCGAAGTAGATACGCGATTTAGAAAATCACCTTTAGTAAAGTCTAAGATAACTAACCCTTTCAAAAAGACAGGAGTAATAACAAAGTTAGATGATAAGCAATACGAAGAAAAAACTCAGGTAGAAAGATAACGCACTATAAATCTAAGTTTAAAAAGAAAAAAAAAAATTAAAAGCAAAGAAAGCAAATACGTAAATTCCAGGCCAACCCCCGAAGTCGATGCGAACAATCAGCAGCAGCCTAATTAAGATCTTCATCTTCCTTACGCTCCTAATTGAAACAGCTAATGGACAAAGCATTTAAATAAACCCAATTCAGTCCAGAAACGGATACTTAATGTTTAAAACCGGATCCATTGATCTTCCAACAAACTTTGAGTACCACAATCTAATAATAAATGTAACTAAAACCGAAGAAACATATAATAACCTTTTAATAATGGCTAAAGATTTCGAAAATGAAATACAAGTCAATTATTTAGTAGATAAACTGAATAGTGAAATAAATGGGGATAGCCAAACGTAACAGGAGAGGTTTGATAAACATAGGAGGTACCGCGTACAAATACACTTTAGATCAAGAAGATAGGAAAGAATTAGAACAATCGACAATCTAGCCAGCCTTAGTATCCAATCCAATCAACTTAATTTAGTTATAGATTTAATAAATCACGGAATCGAATTGATAAACAGACTAAATGAAGAAAACAATAATTAACAACAATTAAAAATCTTAATGTTTAATATCCAACATTTCACTAAATACATAGAAGATATAAAAATGGGTATGCAAGTAACTAGGCTGGGTATATTTAACCCAAAATTATTTAAAAACACGATTAAACATCAAAATCTCAACTTGGTGGAAAATTGACACAAACGAAATTTAACTACATAATTTCCAACATTCCAAGCGAAAGTACTAATGTACCCGTATATAAAGTAATTCCCTATCCAGACGACCAAAATAATATTTTGACAGAAATAACCACAGATAAATATTACTGTTACGAAGATAAGATTAATAACAAAGAAACTAAGTAATTAATAAAAGACGAGTGCATAAAAAAGGAATTTTTAAAACAAAAAACCTACAAAATAAGGACATTTACAAAATTCAATAATTCAATGCTGGTTTTCACACAAAATTTGTACGTCAGTAATAATATAACTAGATTAGAACCCTTGTCTTATGTACAGACAAAACAAATAATTGTAGAACATACAAAATTTAATAACATGTTACAAATAGTTATACTAACTTTGTTCATATTATCAATATTTAGTATAATTAGGTATCTAATTGTTAAGTTTAATTTGTTACATAATTTCTAATACATAAAAGTATAAGTATCAAATATGTAAAACCCCAAGATGAAGAGGAGGAAGCAAAACGCACCCCAATAGTTCTGGATAAAACTCAACCCAATACCTTAAAATAAACACCTGAGGACAGGCAATGACAATAGCCGGGGGAGTAACATATCCATAATGCTCCACACCCTATTACGCATCATTTATATGCTAAGCACTAGATCATATTTATAATCACACCAATACCGATACACTATTTGCATATGCCCTAGCACTCACCCTTAGAGTGAGATATGATAAGCATAAGAGATATGATAAACATAAGATGATACACCCCAACACCTGCATAAGCAAAAGGCATGGGTCGCCAAGCCGAGATCAACAGGGAAAGTCTCATGCACATTCCAATCAAACGACGCTGACCACTCTGTTATCAGTTCGTTCCCACACTCCAATAGAACAAAAAACTCTTGTAAACAAATAAGCTCCCCCAGATTAAATCCAATCTCTCACCAAAGCAGCGACTCTCGCAACCGAAGCTTTGCCTCTCTCAGCCGAAGCCATCCCCGACAAATCCGAAGACCAATTCAGTCCCGAAGTGGAAAGCTGAAGAAGTCAAGCTTTAAGCTTTCTAAAGGAGATTTCTAGATCAAGACCTCGAAATGAAGATATCAGTTCCGTTTGAGACGTTCTTAAATTAGGTCGGGGAATTCAACTATCCATGTTCTAACTTTAGGGTTCAGATAAATAAAATCTGTTTTAAAAACTAACCTTCGAACTGTGCAATTCGTATTATATATACGTGAACTTACACGTACACTTTAAAACTATCATATGTTAACATTATCGCATAAATATATTATTACTTTGTAAACACCTTAGAATATCTCTATATATATATTATGTTATTCTTATAACAAGGGGAGGTGTAGTGTATTCATGCAGTGTATTTGGCCCAATCCATTTAAGCACCACTGCAAAAGACAAATTGCAAAATGATGCAATTCCAGCAGCGGTAATTTTTGTCATAGGTTAGACGCACGTCTACTTTTTTAAATTTATTATTTTAATGATGATTGAAAAGGAAAAGGATTCTGGAAGGAATCGTTTATTATTCCTCTCCATAAGAAAGGTAGTACGTCTGACGCAATGAATTACAGAGGTATAACAAAGTTATCCGCTCTTCCTAAAATGTTTGAGAAAATTGTAACCCCCGCACTTGCAACATCTCTGCAAATCACTTATATCTCCAGCTGAGCATGGATTTATAAGGCGACGATCAACAACTACAATTTACTATAGTTTACCTCTTTTTATTATTAAAGGCTTCCATGGTAACATGCAGACGGATGTCATTTACACCGATTTCAGTAAAGCATTCGACTCTGTAAACCATTCTCTTTTAGCACAAAAACTTGACATTTTTGGGTTTCCGCCCAATCGTTTGAAATGGATTTCCAGCTACCTTTGCTCTAGGTCTCAAAGAGTCCTCTTCAAAAACTCCTTGTCTTAACTTGTTCGGGTTACTTCTGAAGTACCACAGGGCAGCCATCTTGGCCCTACTTTTCACACTCTTCATTAATGGCCTGCCTTCAGAATTAACAAACTCTCAGAGTACTCATTTATGCGGATGACGTTAAACTCTGTGCCCAGTATAAGGACATTTTATTTCACGCTCGCTTGCAATCCGATCTCAATAACTTTCATTGATGGTGTTTTGCAAATATGTTACTCCTGAACACCTCGAAATGTAAAGTAATGACATTTCATCGCTCCAGCCCCTTGTTGGATCCTTACACCCTTTGCGGTGGTTCTCTTGAGAGAATTACATTGGTTGATGATCTTGGGGTTAAACTAGACCCCAAATTAAAATTTTCTGAACATATTTCGACCATGGTAAATAAAAGCCATGGGAGTGCTTGGGTTTATAAAGAGGTGGTCAAAGGAATTTGACGTCTCCTATATAACGAAGACTCTCTATATTTCGCTTGTTCGTCCGATTTTAGAGTACGGCTCTTGTGTATGGTGCCCTCAGTACAAAGTACACCAAGACCGTATAGAATCAGTCCAGAAATTAGTATTGCGGCAGCGCCCTCGGTCGGTTAGGCCGGAGGAGGGGCTGTGTATCTGCCAGGGATCCGCGCGTAACAGGAAGCGGCTTGGTGTCGCATGGGCCACTTGATGGTGCAGCCATTGCACACCAACGTCAAAAGATGTAAAAAAAAAAGCAGCGGCTTCCTGAGCTGAAGCTCCCTAATTCTCCGGGAATATATGGATATACGAATTTTATTGCAATATTCAATTCGGTCATCAAAGGAGATCCATACCTCAGTGAAATCGAGAAGTTCCAACATCTTCGCTCATAGAAGATATAAAATGGGTATGCAAGTAACTAGGCTGGGTATATTTAATCCATAATTATTAAAACAAGATTAAACATCAAAACCTCAACTTGGTGGAAAATTTACACAAACGAAATTTAATATATCCAACATTCCAAGCGAAAGTACTAATGTACCCGTATATAAAGTAATTCCCTATGCAGTCGACCAAAAAAATATTTTGACAGAAATAACCACAGATAAATATTACTGTTACGAAGATAGATTAATAATAAAGAAATTAAGAAATTAATAAAAGACGAGTGCATAAAAGGAATTTTAAAACAAACATCTACAAAATAAGGACTGTACTGCGTTCCGAGGTTCGGGATTAATGATTAATGTTTATTGAAATCAAACTTATATTTATACAAAAATCGTTCGGGCGAGTTGCCTCCATGCAGGTGTTCTGTCGTGGGGAAACAAAGCCCCGTTACGTAAGTTTCCACAGTCAACATGCAATATGAGGGCGTCAGGCGTGCCAATGCCCGTTACGTAAGGTTCTCACGGCCCAGATGCAGACGCATCACTTTTGGGCAGCGACAATGATCGCCGCTGGAACTGCATCATATTGCAACTTGGCCTTGGTGCTTAAATTGACTAGGCCAAACACACTGCATGAATACACTACACCTTCCCTTTTATAAGAATAACGTAATATAGTAATGGGTTATTCTAAGGTGTTACTATACAAGGTTTTACAAAGTGTGTTTGTGTGTGTTTAAATATATTTGTGTAGGTGTAAATTGCTTTAAGTGTACATTGTATTTGTATGAAGTAATATCTAATTTATATATTTATTATTATTTTTAATAATTATTTTTTATTTTTTTTATTCTTAATCTACATTTTTGTTTAATTTTTGTAATTTTATATAATTATTATTATTATTTTAAAACATTTTTTTCAATGCCCATGAAATGGTGAAAAAGAACCAATTGTTTATATTATATTTTCTTTATATACTTTTTAATCTATTTTTGTTTACTGTGGTGGTTTTATTTCTATCCTTTAATATGTAGTTATTCCTATCGTTTATTGCTATTACCTTATATGGGCCCTTATATTGGTTATCTAGTTTATGACCTGTGTCATTTTAACTAATACTAAATCATATATATTTATTTGTATGCTATTTAGGTTCCTGTCATAATATGCTTTTTGTCTTGTTTTTGCTTTTTCTAATAAAAATTTTGATCTACTCGTAGCTATCTGTAATCTATATTTTACTTCCTTATCGTATGCTTCATGGTTGTATACTGGACTAACCTTTACCTTCTTCTAGGAAGTCATACGTTAGTTGTTTTTACCGAAAACCAGTTCAAATGGGCAATACCCATGTACTGTTGATGGTGTTGTATTGTAACAATATGTAAAGTACTTTAGCCATTCGTCCCAATCATTCTATTCACTAGCGATGGACGAGCGAACATACTCGTTGAATGTTCGGTGTGACGTTCTACTGCACCGAGTATCTGATGGTGATGGGCTGTCGATGTTCTATGTTCAATTTTTAATAACTGGCATAATTCGGAAAAAAATGCTGTTTTATATTCGGTACCCATATCCGTTATGAGCGTCCTCATAGGACCATAGATAAGAATAAAAGTTATTAAAGACACTACTGGCTACGACTTTAGCATGCTTGCTTAGGGGATCGGTATTGGTATAAGGTATTTAGTCAAATCGCATAGGATTGTAACGGAATATTCATTATTATTTTCTGACCTTCGTAGGGGTCCTATTGTGTCGATCTGAACCGTATCGAATGCTTTTTCTGGCGTTGCAGTTAATTGCATTTCTTCTTTGTTGTGTTTGAGAGTTTTGTTCTTCAAACATTTTTCACAGTGTTTGATATACTTTTTATATCCCTTGTCATTTTTTTCCAGTTGTATTTTTCTCTAATCTTGTTAATTGTACAATAGACTCCCTGGTGGCCTCCAGTAATTGGGTCGTCGTGGAATTGTTATAGTATTCTATCGATCGATTTTTTGTCTTGCAAGTATGTTGTTTTTGGCGTTAACGCAATTGTTATGTCTGTCAGGTTTTATTTCCCATTTCTTTAAATTCTTCTACCCGGGTATATTTAAATATTCTGTCTCTAAAGTAAGCCTCTTTGAAGAATTGTCCTAAGTCAATTTTCTCGTTAATAATCAGGTCATTCAATATAAATTGGCTACAAATTCGTTTTCCCTTTTTGAATAGTAAATTCGGAAGGGTCAGAATGAGCTCGACATGTCGTTTTTCTTTTTTTATATAGAGCTTCATATATTTTTGGGACCTTAAGACTTTCTTTACCACTCGTATTAAGAGTGTGTTTTGTTTTTACTTTTTCGGCTTCTGACCGTGTTGTTACTTTAAGTATTTGGTCAGCCTTGGCAGTTAAATTTTTCAAATCTGATACATCTATGCGGGATTGGGCATCCGCTACCTAGTTTTCTTTTCCTGCAATCTACTCCACCACAAAATCATATTCTTCTAAATCTAATCGCATTCATTGAAAATAAGTATGTTAATGGGCGATGATCGGTTTTACCAGAAATTTGGTACCGTATAGGAATGGTCTGAAATATTTCAAACAACCACAGATTTCCCTGCGTTGCTGAATTAAAAAAATAAACATTTGAAATGAAAACGAGAAAGAACGTACGGAGTCGCTGTAAACGCGACTCTACTTTTATACCCGTACTCAGTCAGTACACATGTGATTTATGTGGAATTTTCAAATGTTGCATCAGTTTTTACATTTTACATTTAACATTTGTTTGCTGCATCTGTCATCTACATCTACATCATCACTTCTCACAACGACACACGGACACTGCAGCGTGGGGCGGGGCGAAATTTTACACTTGTTCAGGTTTGGTATCACAGGGTGTTGACAGATAGTTTGGTTGCTCTAGCTCTTATAGTCTCTGGAGATCCAGGTGTTCATTTGTACGAAAACCAAATCGACTCGTTTTTGTGTGAGTGCGAAAGAGAGGGAGCGAAGTTTTTGCTTATGTTTTTGTCTATTGTGGCTATATTAATGATCCGATCCGATTCAGATTTGGGCCCCTGATAGATATGGGCTGTCTCTATGATTCTGCATTTTTAGTTTTTGTTATTTTCAAAATTGTGGCCGCCACAGATGTGCGCCTTTTGTGGGGGGCGGAAGTGGGCGGGGCGAAATTTTGAAACACTTTTCTAGGAGTGAGATATCACATCAGACTGGATAAAAAGTTTGTTTGCTCTAGCTCTTATAGCCTTCGAGCAATGGGCGACAAACAAGACGGACAGACAGACAGACGGACAGACGGACGGACAGACAGGGCTATATCGACTCGGCTATTGATGCTGATCAAGAATATATATACTTTATATGGTCGGAAATTACTCCTTCTCTATGTTACACACATCCACTTTTTACCACAAATACAATATACCCTTTTACTCTTCGAGTACGGGTATAATTAAGAGAATTTAGTTGTTTATACTCAATATATCAAATAATACTGCAGCGTTCGGTGTAAAAAGGGGAGGTATTTGTTAGCATTGTTACATAAATTTAGGATCTTCAAAAAATGGAACTAATCATCGGATAAGTATAAAGAAGTTATGCATAAGTATGTTCCTCTGGTTGGGAGGTTGGAAAGGCGGGGGCCGGTGATGGTGCCCCGTTCCTGTGTGTGTCTGCTGCATCATGGGGCTGGTTTTTGGCCCTGGTTGTGGGTCTGAGGTTGTCATCTTTGGGGACGCCATATCGTGCAGATACAACAGCTAGACACGCACATTCAGAGCTTACCATGCTTGAAGAAAATGAGCACTGGAATGCTTTGGGTATTGATTTCGCGGTACTCCACCAAGGAGACCATGCCATCGCAGTCCATGGACTCGTCGGTGAAGAACTGCAGCCCTTGAAGCGGCACAAAATATCCTTCAGGTAGAGGGTGCACGACTTCTTGTCGCCGAAAGCGAAGCATTGGTTCAGCACCTCGTCGACACCGCACTCCACGTTGGTTTTCTTGCCCTCATCGACATCCTCAGCAGATGCATTGGCGCCCTCAAATTTAATTTCGTCGCCAGTATGGCTGATCAGCTTTCCATACACCTTGTAGATAACATCATCCACCAGCTTTATTTTGTTGGTTTTGGCGAACATCTCGTCCTCGGTAATGATATCCTTGTAGATTTTCATGTTGGCACGCGCTGTGTATATTATATATGTATAGTGAATATTATATGTGTATCCGGCGATAAAACGCCACTGATACACATATAGTACTGGCAGGATTGCCATGTACTACGTTCCGAGGTTCGCGATTAATGATTAATGTTTATCGAAATCAAACTTATATTTATACAAAAATCGTTAAGGCGAGTTGCCTCCATGCAGGTGTTCTGTCGTGGGAAACAAAGCCCCGTTACGTAAGTTTCCCACAGTCAACATGCAATATGAGGCGTCAGGCGTGCCAATGCCCGTTACGTAAGGTTCTCACGGCTTAGGTGCAGACGCATCACTTTTGGGCAGCGACAATGACCGCCGCTGGAACTGCATGATATTGCAACTTGGCCTTGGGAGTGGTGCTTAAATTGACTAGGCCAAACACACTGCATGAATACACTGCAAATTCCCAAATTAATTACGTTGAGACAAACATACTGTTAACTTGGAACCTTCCCAAATCGAAATTAAATCAAATTAATAAATTAAATCAATTAATAATGTTGGTTTCAAACCAAAACGGGGGAGGTGTATTGACGATCGTTAATTATGAGTAAAAGTGACAAGTAGGGTGGGGGAGGTAGTGATTGATCGTTAATTATGGTAAAAGTGACAGGTGGTAGTGGGGGGAGGCAATTATCGATCGTTAATTAGGGTTAGGTGGGAGGAGGTGGGAGGAGGTGGGAGGAGGCGTAATTAATGACCCATAAAAGTCAAAAGGGTCATCGTTGTCATAGCCGCAGGTGGTTTTGTGACCCAGAAAAATCAAAAGGGTCATCGCTGTTATAGCCGCCGAAGGTTTTGTGTGCCAGAAAAAACAAAAGGATCATCGCTGGCATAGCCGCAGGTGGTTTTGTGACTCAGAAAAATCAAAAGGGTCATCCTTGTCCCAGCCGCCGGTGGTTTTGTGACCCAGAAAAATCCAAAAAGGGTCATCGCTGGCATAGTTGCAGATGGTTTTGTTTATCAGCTACTCTGGGTTACATTACTATGGTGATAGGTGAGGAGGGTTAATGAACGACCCATAAATATCAAAAGGGTACATGTGCTCATGCGTAAGTGGTTTACACGGTGATAGGTGGCGGGGGGGTTTTTTTTCCATGGATACGCCATGGTGGGTGAGAATCTTTAAAAGACGTGACCGGCCCGTACCAGTCAACGAACTGGACTACACCTCCGGGGCTTCCAAGCTAAACTCACCACACACAGCTGCACACCTCATTCCCCGCGGGATCACAGCAAAGTATTACTTCGCGAAGATAGGTTGCCTACTTTAGGCACTCTCCGCCAAGCGTCGCTCCCTTTCGCATTTTCTCAGATTGCTCTGGCCGTGTTCCACCTTGCCTGCCATGTTGCTATCGACGTCTTGCCGATGTACATTCTTCCCAACCTGGGCGCGCTGCGTCATCTCCATCGCTAGGATGTCCACCGGTATCATACCCGCGAGGAACAGGGCAGCATCATCCGTCACCGTTCTATATACGGACACGACTCGAAGAGCGCTGAGCCTGTAGGGTACTGACAGCTTCCTTCGGAGACTCTTGTTGCCGATTAGGGCTGACGACCACACCGGCACAGCGTACAGCGGAATCGAGGCCACTACTCTTGCCAGGAGTAGCCGCCGACCTGCTTTTGGACCCCCAATGTTGGGGAGAATCCTCAACAGGGCTGCCTGCATTCTGGAGACTTTCTGGCTGACGTACTCGAGGTGGGAACGGTAGCTCAATCGGTTGTCCAGCATCATGCCAAGATACCTGATTGAGTCCTGCGACTTAATAGTCGCGTTTCCCACCTGAAAAGACGCATACTCCACCTTTTTCTGCTCGTGATGAGCACGGCCTCCGTTTTATGGCCGGCCAGGTCCAGTCTTGCACTTTCCATTCATCTGGACACGATCCGACCGCCTCGCTCGTCGTCGCCTCTACCGCCTGAACCTCCTTGGCCACCACGACCAGAGCTAGGTCGTCGGCAAAGCCAATCAGCTGGCATCCCTACGGAAGTTGGATTCTCAGGACGTCGTCATACATCATGTTCCACAGAAGAGGTCCGGGAACTGACCCCTGTGGCTCTCCGGCTGTCACCTTGTAGAGCTTCGGTCCTTCCTCCGTTTTCGTTTTTTCCTATTTTCAAAATTGTGGATTTTCGTATTTTGGGGGCGGAGTGGGCGTGGCAAAAAATTTTGAAATAAACTTGCACTGAAGCGATATCACAGGAGTCTAGGCAAAAAATTTGTTTGTTCTAGCTCTTATAGTCTTATAGTTTATACGAAAAACCAAAGCGACTCGATTTTGTGTGAGTGCGAAAGAGAGGGAGCGAAGTTTTTGCTTATGTTTTTTGTCTATTGTGGCTATATTAATGATCCGATCCGATTCAGATTTGGGCCCCTGATAGATATGGGCTGTCTCTATGATTCTGCATTTTTTAGTTTTTTGTTATTTTCAAAATTGTGGCCGCCACAGATGTGCGCCTTTTTTGGGGGCGGAAGTGGGCGGGGCGAAATTTTGAAACACTTTTCTAGGAGTGAGATATCACATCAGACTGGATAAAAAGTTTGGTTGCTCTAGCTCTTATAGCCTTCGAGCAATGGGCGACAAACAAGACGGACAGACAGACAGACGGACAGACGGACGGACAGACAGGGCTATATCGACTCGGCTATTGATGCTGATCAAGAATATATATACTTTATATGGTCGGAAATTACTCCTTCTCTATGTTACACACATCCACTTTTACCACAAATACAATATACCCTTTTACTCTTCGAGTACGGGTATAATTAAGAGAATTTAGTTGTTTATACTCAATATATAAAATAATACTGCAGCGTTCGGTGTAAAAGGGGAGGTATTTTTGTTAGCATTGTTACATAAATTTAGGATCTTCAAAAATTGGAACTAATCATCGGATAAGTATAAAGAAGTTATGCATAAGTATGTTCCTCTGGTTGGGAGGTTGGAAAGGCGGGGGCCGGTGATGGTGCCCCGTTCCTGTGTGTCTGCTGCATCATGGGGCTGGTTTTGGCCCTGGTTGTGGGTCTGAGGTTGTCATCTTTGGGGACGCCATATCGTGCAGATACAACAGCTAGACACGCACATTCAGAGCTTACCATGCTTGAAGAAAATGAGCACTGGAATGCTTTGGGTATTGATTTCGCGGTACTCCACCAAGGGAGACCATGCCATCGCAGTCCATGGACTCGTCGGTGAAGAACTGCAGCTCCCTTGAAGCGGCACAAAATATCCTTCAGGTAGAGGGTGCACGACTTCTTGTCGCCGAAAGCGAAGCATTGGTTCAGCACCTCGTCGACACCGCACTCCACGTTGGTTTTCTTGCCCTCATCGACATCCTCAGCAGATGCATTGGCGCCCTCAAATTTAATTTCGTCGCCAGTATGGCTGATCAGCTTTCCATACACCTTGTAGATAACATCATCCACCAGCTTTATTTTGTTGGTTTTGGCGAACATCTCGTCCTCGGTAATGATATCCTTGTAGATTTTCATGTTGGCACGCGCTGTGTATATTATATATGTATAGTGAATATTATATGTGTATCCGGCGATAAAACGCCACTGATACACATATAGTACTGTCAGGATTGCCATGTACTACGTTCCGAGGTTCGGGATTAATGATTAATGTTTATCGAAATCAAACTTATATTTATACAAAAATCGTTAAGGCGAGTTGCCTCCATGCAGGGTGTTCTGTCGTGGGAAACAAAGCCCCGTTACGTAAGTTTCCCACAGTCAACATGCAATATGAGGCGTCAGGCGTGCCAATGCCCGTTACGTAAGGTTCTCACGGCTTAGGTGCAGACGCATCACTTTTGGGCAGCGACAATGACCGCCGCTGGAACTGCATGATATTGCAACTTGGCCTTGGGAGTGGTGCTTAAATTGACTAGGCCAAACACACTGCATGAATACACTGCAAATTCCTAAATTAATTACACATACACCTTGTAGATAACATCATCCACCAGCTTTATTTTGTTGGTTTTGGCGAACATCTCGTCCTCGGTAATGATATCCGTTCAGAGTGGGGACGGCGCTGGCGGGGCAACCGCTCTGTGGGCATTCCAGCCACGTCTCAGTGTTAGCACTCCAGCTACGCAAGCGGCTGCCCTCGCTTTCGCCTCATACTTAAGAGCATTTTTCGCCCCGGCGACGCTCTCTTCAATCTTAAATTCACCACGGGCACGCTCCGCCCACGATCACGCTCCCGCTCGCTGCCGACAGCCCTCGGCAGCTTGAGCGTACTTTCCATCTACGTGCGCTCCCGCTCCCGCTCTCGCTCCCCAGCAGCCCTCAGCAGCTGGAGCGTAACTTCACTTCACTTCGTTCCTACACTCAAAGCGACTCGGGCTACATTCGCACGCGAGTACAGCTGTACATTTACATATACCGACATATACAAAATAAATATATTGAAATCGACGACCCCGGCTTTTCTCTTGGACTTCTCTTGGATCTTTTTTTGGAACTCCCGACCTGGACATTTCGCGACGCCCCTTGGCTCAATCATTTGGTCCTTCGAGCCGGATTTACTGCTTCCCCAAAAGCTCTCCAGCCTTCGAGCACGGCATCGCCCTCACCACAGGAATTCTCAAGATAAGTACGCTTGCCTTCTTTACCATAAACCGCCTCCATTTAGCGGTTTATGTTCCATAGAAAAATTCCGCAATTTCAAGTGCCGCGACCGAAGTACATATATATAGCCTTATATATGTACTATCGCCATCTCCGTTATCCATAGTGCTTCTAACTTCGCCACCGCCATATTATCGGCAATTCCGGCCGTTCTCCGGTACTTCACTTCGAATTACCAGTAATACGGTAGTTTTCGTCGGTTTCTTTTTTGTCCGTCCATAACTCGCGGACAAATTATTTACCAAAATAATTAATTATTTAATACAATATATTAAATAAAAGTGTATTCCGCGCTTATGTATGTACGCACATTCCAGCCCATGAGAGCGGCTTGCGTACATACACACGCACATACATTAATACTTCTCTAGTGTGTTCCATCCGCGCCCCTACCCCAATAATATATATATTGGCACACTCCAAGTGCCAGTGAATTCACACACACATACACTAATATTTCTTCAGTGCGTTCTATTCGCGGCCTACCCCAATATATATATTGGCACGATCCAAGTGCAAGTGAAATCGCACACACCTACATTAAAATACAGGTCTCCAAGAGCATTCCATCCGCGCCCTACCCTAATACAATATACACTGGCACACCCAAGTGCCAGTGAACACACACACACATACCAACATATACACATTACAGCCGCAATAAAAAGTATACATCCAGCTACCTGTGTTTTCTTAATTAAATTTATTATTTATTTTATTTATTTATTTATTACATTTATTTGCATAGTTGGCTCCCAACTATATACATACATACACACATTCAACAAAAATACCAAACAATTAAATACCGCAATCCACAACTCCGCGCAAGTGCCATATTTGAAAATCCGCGATTAAGTGAAATTCGTGCCCTCCAGCCACTTTTCGCAAGGTATCCAATTTCTCCCACAATCTCCAGAGTCCAAATTAATTACTCGCGACCAAGGCACGGCGCATTTTCCGTAATTATTTGGCAATTTACCTTACAAATTGGCAAATAGTGTTTCGTGTTTTGATATTTTTGTTCCGAGAGTGAAAGGTGGCCCAAAACTATCGGCATCCGAACCCGGTGTTCATCCGAATAGAGAAAAATAAATTAATTAAATAATTAAAGATACCGACCACGTCCAAGAAAAACCTCCAAGTTTTTTTTGTTCACAAACAAAAAAAATTTTTTTTTGTTGTTTTGATAAAGAAATTATTGTTGTTCCGTTTCTGTGAGGTGTCCGTGCCTGCATCCATTGCTTCCTTCCATCCGATAGTAACCCAGTTCCGCTAACGACTGCGTCAAGAGGTAAACGGAGGAGCATCGCACAGTCAATATTTCCAAATATTGCTACTCCAGTGTGACCGTTCCTCTCCTCAGCTCGGCTCAATATAGGGTCACTCATTGTTTGAGATTTCTCACCTACAGGTGATCTCAAACAATCCGGAGTCGTTCCGATTATTGCCTTCCAGCTAGCTTGAGGCCTTTTGTCTGATAGTCCGTGTTTGGGTTACGGGTGTTTCCTGACGGTTCCGGAGTCAACTCTACTCAGACCAGTCTGCAGTCCTCACAGACTTCAAAAAAACGATTTTTTTCTTGCGTGGGTCCTTTTAAATTATGCCAACAGGTCACAAGGACGGCAAACAACTTTTGCCTGTGACCTCGTCCAACCGGCTACGCACCTCGTCCGCCTCCGGAACTACTCCGACACAGCCAATCAAGGCATCCCTCACTCCGAGAGCAGCCAGTAGCAGTCCTGCTACAAGGACCAAATCGGTCCTATTCCCGTCTCCGGTGACCCTTAAGGTTCCATCGGTGACTAAACAGGATCCGAAAGGCTGCATCACTAGTCCCGTCAGCTCTCGCCACTTCACCACAATGGCTCAATCCGCCACCTCTGCCGCTCGGACCAAATTGGTAGCCGCCATTGGCTGACTATCCCACCTGGCAGAGCGTATCACTTCCGCCCCATCCGCCCCTCTGTCCGAGGTCCGCCGAGGCCAAATCCTCAGCATGTGGACGGACGTCGAGGCCGAATACAAGGTCTGTTCCGCGGTGATGGCTGACGAGGATCCAGAAATCCAAGCGGACATCCGGGAAACATATGGCGAATGCTATGGGGTATTTGAGCAGTGTCTCAGCGACCTCAATGCCCAGCTGGCCCCTCCGCAGTCCTTCCTCCCGCACAGCCAGTCCAACAGGGCGGCTGTCGACTGCCTCCCGTCAATATTGAGGTTTTTCAGGGGACTACGTCCGCTGGCCCACATTCCGGGATCTGTTCACCGCAGTCGTGATAAACAATCCAAAGTTATCTCCGGTAGAGAAGTTATACTACCTCACCGAGAAGACCAGGGGCGATCCAAAGGCCATTGTAGAAAAGTCCCCCTCACGAATGACGGTTTCGAGTCCGCCTGGTTGGCTCTCCGCAGCCGATATGAGAACAATCGGCTTCTGGTGACTAACCAGATTAACATTCTCCTCTTCTTGCCCCCGCGTAACTTCCGAATGCAGTCGTGCTTTGAAGGAACTTCAAAGTACGATGCAGGGAGTCCTAAATACGCTAGCGGTATCCAACGTTTGCACGGACAATTGGGATAGTCTGCTTGTCACTATCTGCGCTTCAAAACTGCCGAAGCTAAGCCGCGCCTTATGGGAAGCGTCCGTGACGGACAAGAAGGAAGTGCCGCCCTGGAAGGAGATCGACTCCTTCCTCACTCAGCGCTATTTGACGCTCGAAGCTATTGAGAGCGACCCTTCCACTTCCCGAGTGGCTACGAATCCGCCACCCTCCCAAGGCGGCCAGAATCCATCCACTTCTTGCAACCGATCCAATCCATTCCGGTCGCACGGCAGTTCGGTGCCGAACAAGGTTCTTTCTTTCAAGAACCAAGTGAGTCCGAAGAAGAGGACGTGTGATCTCTGTTCCAAGGAGAATCACCCGATCCGACTATGTCCGCGCTTTCTTAAAATGTCCGCTGATGCTCGTTCCAATTGCATCAAGACTAAACAGTTGTGCCTAAACTGCTTCGCAAGGCCATCAGCTTCGCGACTGCTCAAGCAGCCACAATTGTTCCACTTGTGGAGCCAGGCATCATACGCTTTTGCATCGTTCCGCGCCTCCGTCCAACATGGCGGCTTCGACATCCGCCCAAACCCCCAGCTCGTCCATTCTCAGCCCAACGTACAAAGCTATTTCTCCTCCAGCACAAGTACCGTTCTTCTGGGCACAGCACTCATTAATATTTGCCACCTGGGGACCAATTTCCGTGCCCGCGCTCTGATCGACTCAGGCTCCGAAGCGACGTTCATCACTGAACGCCTCTTTAACATCATTAAGCCACCGTTCGAAGCTATCCAGGCTCAAGTCGCGGGTTTAAACCAAACCGTAGCGGCCAAGGCGCAAAAGCGTTGCCACTTCATGATCGGGGCCGCCTCCAGGCCGGGCCTCAAGATCGAGACCACGGCATATGTTCTGCCTCAATTAGCAGGCAACCTTCCTTCATATCCGATACCGCAGCACTTCTTGGATAACCTTCCAAACCTCCAATTGGCAGACCCTTCCTTCCACCGAAGCTCGCAGATTGATGTGCTTCTAGGCGCTGACATCCTTCCTTCTATCCTGTTGAGCGGCTTCCAGTCTGCCATTTGTGGCTCGCTGCTGGGACAAGAGACCATCTTCGGATGGGTCCTATCCGGTCCGGTATCAGCTGACTCGGCTCGGACGGTTTCCGCCTTCACCACGAAGCTCTCGTTTAACTCGGATGTCCGACTCGAGAAGCTTCTCACCAAATTCTGGGAGGTGGAGGACCTTCCGGGGAGACCGACGAGCGAGTCCGATTCAGTGTGCGAGGAAAACTTCCTCCAGACCACTAAACGAGCCCCCGATGGGAGATACATTGTTACTCTCCCTTTCAAGTGTCCAGAAAAAGTCGAGCTAGGCCACTCCAGAAACGCGGCCCAGGCCCAGTTCCTTAGAAACGAGCAGCGGCTGCAGCGGAACTTGCCGCTCAAGAAGCAGTACGACTCCGTCATTCAGGAATATTTAGAGCTCGGCCACATGACAGCGGTTACACCTAGTCATGATTCCGGCCATTTCTACCTGCCACATCACGCCGTGTTTAAACCCGACAGCACCACAACCAAATTGCGCGTAGTCTTTAACGCCTCCAGCCCGTCTTCCAACGGGAAAAGCCTCAACGACACGTTGCATGCTGGGCCAGTCCTTCAGTCTGACTTGACCATGCAAATCCTGAGGTGGCGCGTCTTTTGCTACGTTTTCAATGCCGACATCAACAAGATGTATCGGCAAATCAAGTGGCTTCCCAACACACGCCCTATCAGCGAATATTGTTTCGCGACCGTAACGGGGACGTGTGTGACTACGAGCTCACCACTGTCACTTTCGGAGTCAACTGCGCACCGTACCTCGCCCCTCCGCGTCCTCAAGCAACTCGCACAAGAGGTGCGTCCACAGCCGCCTATGGCAAGCGTCATCCCTAGAGAGCGACATGTACGTGGACGACGTGCTCGCTGGTGCTCACTCTCAGTCTCAGGCAATTTCCGCCATTGCTGAACTACGCGAAGCACTCGACTCTGCAGGGTTTCCGCCCGAAAGTGGACAGCTAACCATAAGGGCGTCCTACGCGACATTCCAGTCAACCACTTACTCCGCGCTGACTTCCCTAGAGCTGGAAGAGAGTAGCATCGCTAAGACGTTGGGAATCCGATGGCAAGCCAGTGCCGACGAGTTCTTCTTTTCGCCTCCCGCTCGAAAAACGAGCCTGCACGAAGCGCAATGTGCTGTCCCAAATCGCGCAGCTCTTTGATCCAGCGGGATGGCTTGCCCCTTCGTCGTCCAAGCGAAAATATTTATGCAGGAGATTTGGTTGAGAGAGTTAGGATGAGATGACGTCCTTCCTAACGATCTGTCTCAAGCGTGGGAGACATTCCTGAAAAGCTTTCCGGCCATCCAAGGGATCCGCATTCCGCGGTGGTTACATCGTCTGTCCGATGGCCAAGGTACAGATTCATGGGTTCTGCGACGCGTCTCAACGTGCCTATTGGGCAGCGATTTACGTCCGAGTTGAGCGTCCGCAGGGCATTGTGTGTACCCTTCTCACAGCCAAAACCCGCGTTGCCCCCTGTGAAAACAGTCTCGTTGCCTCGACTCGAGCTGTGCGGAGCTGTCCTTCTGACAGAACTCTCCGTGGCCATCCTTCCTCAAATGCCGCTCGACGCCAGCCAGGTGCACTTTTGGACCGATTCCACTATTGTGTTGGCCTGGTTGAACAGGCCGGCATGTGATTGGGGTTTTTTTGTATGGGGAATCGAGTCGCCAAAATCACTCGCTGTTAGCCCCGCGAACGATGGAGCCACGTCCGATCCGAGGACAACCCTGGCCGACCTCGCCAGTCGAGGGCTCGGACCCACTGAACTGGTCGGCAATGACATGTGGTGGCATGGCCCCCTGCGTGGCTGCGTGGTCCGCAGTCGGAGTGGCCCTGTCCACGAGGCTCAATCCTTGAGACCGACTTGGAGAAACGAGCCGTCAAGGTTCACCACGCCACTGACACCGCCTCGGACATTCTCAGCCGGTTTTCCGAATTCGGACGCGCTCTGCGCGTGATCGCCTACGTTCGGCGGTTCGTCCAGCGAGTCAGAGGGCAAGCAACGCCAGTCCACGTATCCACAGAGCTAGACAATAAAGAGGTCGCTGCAGCTCTCAAGCTGTAACCATCACGACCCAACGCTTCCATTATACGGCGGAGCATCGCTGTCTTGTAAACAAGCAGCCACTTCCGACTACGAGCTCTCTTCAGAACCTCAATCCGTTCCTGGACCAGAACGGAGTCATGCGGGCATGTGGCCGGGTCCAAGCCTCGGCCTCCATGACATACAACGAGCGGCATCCAATCCTGTTGCCACCAGCATGCCTCCTGGTTCGCCTGCTGGTTCGATTCACCCATCACGTATCCCTACATGGTGGGAACCAGCTGGTCATCCGCCTTCTCCGGGCAACATACTGGATCCCTCGACTACGTCACGTCGTGAGAGCAGTAATCCACTCCTGTAAGGTCTGCGTCATCCATCGCAAGCGACTCCAAACCCATTAATGGGCGACCTTCCTTCCTCACGAGTTACATTTTCGCGGCCGTTCACATACACCGGAGTCGACTTCGCCGGGCCGTTCGACGTGAAAAGTTTCACAGGACGCGCCTGTCGCATCTCCAAGGGGTATGTGTGCGTGTTCGTTTGTTTTACCACGAAGGCCATCCATTTGGAGGCTACATCCGACTTGTCCACCGACACTTTCCTAGCCGCCTTCGCCCGGTTCGTCGCGAGACGAGGCTGTCCCCACGAAGTCCACTCCGACAACGGGAGGAATTTTGTCGGCGCATCCCGCTCTCTGGCTGTGGACCTTCTCGAGGGCCCTCCGCACTCGGACCTCCGCGGTGTACAGCCAGCAGGGGCTAACGTGGCGATTCATCCCTCCAGGGCCCCCCATATGGGGGCTTATGGGAAGCGGGTGTGAAGAGCTTCAAGGCTCTTTTCCCAACGGTCGATGTGTACTTCCAAATACACATTAGAGGAGTTCGCGACCTTTCTCTCCAAGATTGAGGCATGCCTTAACTCGCGACCAATCGCTCCAATGTCTGAGGACCCAACGGACCCGTTGGCTTTGAGCCCAGGTCATTTTCTGATTGGTGGGCCGCTACTATCCGTGGCAGAGCCCGAAATTCAGGCGAGCGCCTCCTCCATCCTAAAACCGCTGGCAACACCTCAAGGCTCTCAACCAGCAATTTTGTTCGCGCTGGAAGACAGAGTACCTGCGAGAGTTGCACAAGCGCAACAAATGGCAGCATCCGACAAGAGACCTCGAGGTTGGAGACCTCGTAGTGATCAAGGAGGAAAACATCCCTCTCACGAATGGCGTCTCGGCCGTGTTCAGAGCACGTATCCGGGACCCGATGAAAAGGTTCGCGTGGTAGACCTACTCACCGCCCGCGGCCTTATCAAGCGACCGATCACGAAGGTGGTTCTGCTGCCTATGGATTCGGAAGTCCTTCCACCCACCCTCGCGTAGGCTCCGATCCATGAGAATCCGCCCAATCCAGCAATAGTATCCGTAGTTCCTAAGCAGTTCCGAAAGCTCCCTTTTCGAATCGTTGACAATCCGTGCCAACACTGTACTAATCCTTCCTTGAATCTTTTCTTCCATCGCAGTCATCTTCCGGAGTATAGCCATGGCTCCTAAGCATTCCGCGCAGTCCCGGGCAAGCCGCAAATCCGATAGCACACCGGCACGAGGTAGGAGTGCCTCGTTCAAGTGCCGAGTGTGCCCAGGAGTCCACCCGTTGAAAAGTTGCCGGACATTCCTGCGCATGAGCGGCGAGAAGAGGCTACGAGCAGTATTATTGCACAAATACTGCTCGAATTGCCTGGCTCACGCCCACTCGGGCAAGGACTGCCGCAGTGGGGATAAGTGCAAGACGTGCGCTAAAACCACCACACCCTGCTCCACCTTCCAGGACCGCGGCGCCCCGTCGGCTCCTCTTCGGCATCGACGTCACCTACTACCACCTCCCGCGCAGAGCGACGCCCCTCGTCGTCCGGTCAGCCGCCCCGTCCTCGGGGATCCGGCCCCGACAGTGCACTCCTTGCTCCAGCACCGGAGCATCAACGTCCTTCCGACGGCACGGGTGGTCCTCGCGGTGCAACAGAGGACGCACAGCATGGTCGCCCTCATCGATCCCTGTACGCCGGTCAGCTGCATAGACGCCGAGGTGGCTAAGGAATTGAAGCTGCCAACCACCTGCATCGGGGAGGAGAGAGTTTGCACCGCCATAATCCGGGCTAAGACGGAAGGACTCAAAATCCGTCTTCAAAATCGAGCCCCCGTCTCCGCGTCCGCACCCCGATCCGTCCACTGAGTGACACTGTCCGGCTCGGTTCGATGATCTGAAGCTGGCCAACACGGAGTTCCACAAGCCGGCGACCATTTCGCTCGTCTTGGGAGCAGATGTCTACCCGAAGGTCATCCAGCCGGGCTTCCTCGCCCGCGAAGACGGCCTCCCCGTGGCCCAAAGCACGGTGTTTGGGTGGATTGTTTCTGGTGCGTGCACGCAGACTTAAAAACTCTTTGCAATCCTGCAAGGGGGAGAATGTTCAGAGTGGGGACGGCGCTGGCGGGGCAACCGCTCTGTGGGCATTCCAGCCACATCTCAGTGTTAGCACTCCAGCTACGCAAGCGGCTGCCCTCGCTTTCGCCTCATACTTAAGAGCATTTTTCCCCGGCGACGCTCTCTTCAATCTTAAATTCACCACGGGCACGCTCCCGCCCACGATCACGCTCCCGCTCTTGCTGCCGACAGCCCTCGGCAGCTTGAGCGCACTTTCCATCTACGTGCGCTCACGCTCCCAGCAGCCCTCAGCAGCTGGAGCGTAACTTCAATTCACTTCGTTCCTACACTCAAAGCGACTCGGGCTACATTCGCACGCGAGTACAGCTGTACATTTACATATACCGACATATACAAAATAAATATATTGAAATCGACGACCCCGGCTTTTCTCTTGGACTTCTCTTGGATCTTTTTGGAACTCCCGACCTGGACATTTCGCGACGCCCCTTGGCTCAATCAATATCCTTGTAGATTTTCATGTTGACACGCGCTGTGTATATTATATATGTATAGTGAATATTATATGTGTATCCGGCGATAAAACGCCACTGATACACATATAGTACTGTCAGGATTGCCATGTACTACGTTCCGAGGTTCGGGATTAATGATTAATGTTTATCGAAATCAAACTTATATTTATACAAAAAACGTTCGTTGCCTATGCAGGTGTTCTGTCGTGGGAAACAAAGCCCCGTTACGTAAGTTTCCCACAGTCAACATGCAATATGAGGCGTCAGGCGTGCCAATGCCCGTTACGTAAGGTTCTCACGGCTTAGGTGCAGACGCATCACTTTTTGGGCAGCGACAATGACCGCCGCTGGAACTGCATGATATTGCAACTTGGCCTTGGGAGTGGTGCTTAAATTGACTAGGCCAAACACACTGCATGAATACACTGCAAATTCCCAAATTAATTACTGTTGAGGGCAGCAGCGCTGTTAGCGGAGGTAACAGCGCGCTGTTAGCTCGCGCGCTCTCTCGTGGTGTTCGCTCTCGCGCTCTTGAGCGCGGTCGACTCGTCTCTTCACCTGGGGCTCTAGCCGTAGGCCTGGCTTGAGCTGTCATTCGATCTACACAGACGAACTCAGCCGCAATACCAATACCACTTGTGAACCCCGTTTTACCCGCAATAAATATAAGCCACATTGAAGTGACGCCCCCGATCGTTTTTACTGGGAATACTGCCGGGATATCCACCCTCCTACAAACATTGGTCCTTCGAGCCGGATCTTCGCCTTCCCTATAAGGAGGAGTCCAACCTGCAAGCATCGGTGGATTACATCGCTACTTCCCAAGATAAGTACGACTTCGTCTCCCGGTTGGGTTTATTCCCCGCAAGTCCGCGTTCCGTTTTATATGTATATATATTCTTATATACATATCTTCTTTTTGAGTTCCATCCTCTTTTCGCCAGCGCCATATTCTTGGCGATTCCGGCTGCTCTCAACTTCTTTATCTACCACTACCAGTGCTACGGTAGTTTTTTCCGATTCCGTTTTTTTGTGTTTGTTTGTGCGTGCAGTGTGTTTAATTAAATTAAATTAATTAAATAAAAATCAAAGCACCTATATCCAGGTGCACCCCAGTGCAGTGCAGCATATGTGCATTCAAAGTCGCAAGAGCGGACCCGCAGCGACATAATTACATACATCGCTACATGCATTACACACATATATAAATACATCGGCACACTCCGAGTGCAAACATAATAAAATTAAAGTGTTTTATTTTTACATATACACCCATTTACATATATACATTTATTTCCATAGTTGGCCGCAATATATTTATATTGCCAACTATATATGTATGTACCTAAAATAACCCTACGCACATACAAGAAAATACCACGCTACGTATTTAAATACCGTATCCCACACATACATTCCGCGCATATCCACATACATTTAACAATAAATTCTGCGATTCCGAACAGTTTACGCGTTCCAGCAACACCTTTGGTCGCCACAAGATATAATATTATCTCCAATTCCGTAATAAATTATCCTGAACCCAGGCACAGCGCATTTCCATAGCTATTTCGCATTTTTTTTCGTGCCAATTTGTTGGAATTGTCTGCCTATGTATATGTTCCGAACTAGAGGTGACAGCGTGTAAGGACAACTATCGGTATCACGAACACCGACAAATAAAACAAATAAATTCAAGCCGCTGAATTATCCAAAAATAGAAAGTGTTACGTTGGTTCCGCTTCAATTAAAAGCCGACTTTACAAGGAATAATTATTTTTGTTAATTCATATCCAGTGGCAATTAGTTTTTTGGGCCCATTCCTCGTGCTTGTGATTCCTTTCGGCTCTACAGCCGCCGCAACTGAACAAGAAAGATAATAATTTCGTACGCAATCCTTCCGAGAAAAAAAATATTATTTGCCAACTGCACAAGTCCGTCAAAAGGTAAACGGAGAAGCGCCGCACTAACAATATTTTTTTAAATATTGTCACAATCAGTGTGAACGTTCCTCTCCTCGGCGTGTATCAATTGATCCACTCATTGTTTGGGAACCTCGATCCAGAGCGACCCCAAATAATCCGAGTCGGTATTGAAAATTGTTGTCCAACACAGAGCGAGGCCTTTTCGTTTCCATTCACCCAGCAGTGGGTTTCTCTTTTTGCGTATTTACGGAAGTTATTGCCTTCTGTTGTGGTGCCCTGCCCAGCCTAAGTTTTTTTGTTTTCCTTCCGTCAATCCGACTTCAGCTTCAGACTTCGCAGCCACACTCTGCGCGTGGGCGTACGTAGTATGCCAACGGGTGACAAGGACAGCAAAGGGTTTCTGGCTGCGACCTCTCCACGTCGGCTACGCGCCTCTTCCGCCTCAGGAACTACCCCCCCACTCAGAGGGATCAAGTCGCCAGTCACTCCCAGAGCAGCCAGTAGCAGCCCTGCTGCCAGGACCAAATCGGTTCTCTTCCCGTCTCCCGTCACTCTCAAGGTGCCAGCTCGGATCCAAGACGATCTCACCAGCTCTTCCGTTTTCAGTCCCATCAGCTCGAGACCCGTTATTACAATGGCTCAATCCGCCACCACTACGGCACGAGCAAGATTAGCCGCCGCCATCGGCCGTTTGGCAAATTTGGAAGCGCGCTTCACTGCCGCTCCATCCGCATCTCTTTCCGAGGTTCGCCGAGGACAAATTCTGAGTATGTGGGCGGATGTCGAGGCGGAGTACAAAGCGTGCTCCGCAGTCAGTGATGGTTGACGAGGATCCAAGGGTCCAAGAGGACATCCGAGATAAGTACGGCGAGTGTTATGGGGTATTTGAACAGTGCCTCGCTAATCTCAATACTCAGCTGGCACAAACATCAGTCCATCCGTCTGCACCGCAGACTTACCAGGGCGGCTGTCGACTGCCCCCTGCGACATCGAGGTCTTCACAGGAGATTACGTCCGTTGGCCTACTTTCCGAGATTTATTTACGGCAATTTATATTAACAATTCTATGCTGTCTCCGGTAGAGAAGCTATATCATCTCACCGCTAAGACAAGTGGCGATCCGAAGGCCATAGTCGAAAAGTCCCCGCTGACAAACGATGGGTTCGAGTCGGCATGGTCGGCCCTCCGAAACCGATATGAAAACAATCGGCTCCTGGTGACCAACCAGATCAATATTCTGCTCTTTCTGCCTCGCGTCGAGTCGAGACCAGCCGAGCTTTGAAAGAGCTTCAAAGCACGATGCAAGGGGTCCTCACCGCTCTTGCTCACTCCAAAGTCTGCACGGACAACTGGGATAGCCTCCTTGTGACTATCTGTGCCTCCAAGTTGCCGAAGTTGACCCGGTCCCTGTGGGAAGCATCCGTCACCGACAAGAAGAGGTTCCTCCATGGGCGGAAATCGACGCCTTCCTCACTCAGCGCTATTTGACGCTAGAGGCCATGGAGAGCGACCCGTCCACTTCCAAAGGCCATACGAACCCACCACTGTCCAAAGGTACCCTGAATTCGCAGCCCTCCGGAAGCAACTCCAACCCATTCCGGTCTCAGGGGAGTCCGTGCCCAGGAAGTTTCACTCCTTCCAGACACAAGTGAGTCCAAAGAGAAGAACGTGTGATCTCTGCTCTAAAAGAGAACCATCCGATCCGACTCTGTCCGCACTTCCTACAGATGACCGTGGATGCGCGGGCCAGTTGCATTAAAAAGGCAGCTGTGCTTGAACTGTTTCGCGAGAGGGCACCAGCTCCGGGAATGCCAAAGCGCCCACAGTTGCTTCACTTGTGGAGCCCGCCACCACACGCTTCTGCATGCATCGGGGTACCTCAGCTCCCAGCGAATTGACTTCCGCGACCGCGGAGGAGTCCGGTTCCTCCGTCGCTCCAGCCAACGTTCAGAACTATTTTTCCTCGGGAACAAGAGCGGTGCTTCTCGGCACTGCAATGATCAACATTTGCCACCGAGGGACAAATTTCCGTGCCCGCGCTCTAATCGACTCGGGCTCCGAGGCAACGTTCATTACGGAACGTCTCTTTAATATCATTCAACTACCATTCCGCCTTATTCAAGCCCAAGTTTCAGGCCTTAATCATACTGTAGCAGCTCAGTCCAAGAAACTCTGTGATTTTTCCATTCGCTCCCTGGTTACGCCGAGCGTACAGTTAAACGCCACGGCCTACGTCCTGCCAGAGATCGCCGGCAATCTTCCGTCATATCCGATCCCGCAGAACGCGCTGCGAGACTTGCCGAACCTGCCATTAGCAGACCCTACGTTTTATGAGAGCTCACAGATAGACGTTCTGATCGGAGCCGATCTCCTTCCGTCCGTATGGTTAAGCGGCTCACAGACCGACATCTGTGGCTCCCTCCTCGGACAGGAAACTATCTTTGGGTGGGTGCTTACCGGTCCATTGCCAAGTGCTGTTCCTGACCAGATTGCATCCTTCTCCACTCGAATTTCCCACGTCCGCGACGCTCCGTTAGACAAACTTCTCACAAAGTTTTGGGAGGTGGAGGATCTACCTATCAAGGTAGTAGGAGAGTCGGACTCCTTTTTGCGAAAGCCATTTTGTTCGAACCACGTCAAGAACGTCAAGCGGGAAGTACGTGGTAACACTGCCGTTTCGTGACCCCGCTCATTGTGGGTCAGGCCTGGGGCATTCAAGGTCCATTGCTCTAGCTCAGTTTCTCCGAAATGAGAATCGGCTAAAGAGAAACGTTCCATTTCACGAGCAGTATAACTCGGTGATCCGTGAATATTTAGATCTCGACCATATGACAGAGGTTTCGTCCACTAATGATTCCGCCAATTATTATCTCCCGCACCATGCGGTAATCAAGCCGGAGAGCACTACTACGAAAGTCCGCGTGGTATTCAACGCGTCCAGCCCTTCTGCGAACGGTACGAGCTTGAACGATCTGCTTCATGCTGGTCCGGTCCTCCAATCCGATTTAACCATCCAAATCCTAAAGTGGCGCTATTTCCGATACGTCTTCAACGCCGACATTACAAAGATGTATCGCCAGATTTGGGTACATCCGACGCACACCCCCTTTCAGCGAATCTTATTCCGGAACCAGGCGGGTGAGATTCGGGATTACGAGCTGAAAACCGTGACTTTTGGAGTCAATTGCGCTCCGTTTTTAGCCATCCGGGTCCTGCAACAGCTTGCCGACGACATCCAGTCGCGATTTCCAAGGGCAAGTCACATTGTGCGGCAATTCATGTACGTCGACGACGTCCTAGCCGGAGCAGACTCCGTCAAGGAAGCTCAGCTGGCCATTCACGAATTGCAAGCCGCCCTCAGCTCCGCAGGTTTTCCACTGCGTAAATGGACGTCCAATACAAAGGAGATTTTGGACGGTCTTCCAAATGACCACCTCCTGCACACCGATTTTCTGGAAATCGATGCCGAGAGCACGGCAAAGACCCTCGGAGTTCGCTGGAAGGCGACGTCAGACGAGTTCTTCTTTGTTCCTCCCGTGTTCACGCTCGAGTCATCCTTTACCAAGCAAGCGAGAAGTTCTCTCTCAGATTGCGAAGCTGTTTGACCCCGCGGGGTGGCTAGCCCCATGCATCGTCCGGTCCAAGATTTTCATGCAGGAAATCTGGTTGCAAGAATTGGGATGGGACGAACCTCTGCCCAGTGCGTTGTACCAGCGCTGGCTGGACTTTCTGCAGAGTTACGCTGCACTCCCCGAAATCCGAATTCCAAGATGGATTTGTGCCCAGCCATCGGTAAAGGTCGAACATCACGGTTTCTGCGATGCCTCCGAAAAGGCGTACGGTGCAGCAATCTACGTGCGCGTCGAGTGTGGCCATCATATCACGGTGCATCTGCTATCAGCAAAAACACGAGTTGCTCCCGTGAAAACCGTCTCACTTCCTCGGTTAGAGCTGTGCGGTGCAGTGCTCCTTTCCGAAATGGCGACGGCTATCCTGCCAAGCATGCCGACAAAAGATCCTCAATGCTACTACTGGACCGATTCGACTATTGTGCTGGCCTGGTTGAGCAAGCCAGCGTGCCACTGGACTACCTTTGTGGCCAATCGAGTAACCAAGATAGCTCAGACTACCGACACCACGAATTGGGCTCATGTTCGGTCCGAACATAACCCCGCTGACTTAGCGAGTCGGGGCGTAGCGTTACCAGAACTGGTGTGTAACCACCTCTGGTGGCATGGACCAGCTTGGTTGCAATCCCCACGGGAACAGTGGCCACCTCAAGCCAACGAAGCTCCACCTATGACTCCAGAGCAGCGGGCCGTGAAGGTCCATTTTGCTGCCGGCCCTTCCCAAGATTTCCTGGAGCGTTTCTCCCAACTTGAGAAGGCTCTTCGAGTGCGGGCGTATGTGCTCCGTTTTATTCAGTGTTGCCGGAAGGTAACACCCGCATGCAGGGGCCACCTCACTAGTGGGGAAATTAACAACGCGGAGCAGACTCTTATCCTAGAGGCTCAGCGCCGGGACTTCCCCAAGAATTTCACTGCCTGAGTGGTAAACGTCCCGTGCCAAGTTCAAGCTCTATCCTGAACCTGAACCCCTTTCTAGACCGACATGGGGTCATGAGATCCTGTGGCCGGATCACAGCGTCACAAGATTTGAAGTATGACGAGCGTCATCCAATCATCCTTTCCTACAGTTGCCGCCTGTCTCGCCTGCTGGCGCATTTCACGCACAAAATAACTCTCCATGGCGGTAGTCAATTGATGACTCGCCTCATCCGCGGCAAATATTGGATTCCGCGAATCCGGAACCTGATGAAGGGGTGGTGAATTCCTGCAAAATATGCATCATCCAAAAAGAAGCTACAGACCCAACTAATGGGTGATCTCCCAACAGACCGATCTTCTTTCTCCAGACCATTTACCCATACCGGTATTGACTACGCCGGTCCTTTCGATATAAGGAACTATACCGGGAGAGCGTGCCTAATCACCAAGGGTTATGTGTGCGTATTTGTCTGCTTTTCCACGAAGGCCATTCACTTGGAGGCCACTTCCGACCTGACTACCACCGAGAAGTTTCTGGCAGCTTTCGCCCGTTTCGTTGCTCGACGAGGCTGTCCGCAGCGTATTCATTCCGACAATGGCAAAACTTTCGTGGGAGCTGTAACTATACTTTCTCGAGACTTTCTAGCGGCCTTCCAGGATTCGGTCACTGAAGCATATAGCCACCAGCGAATTGCGTGGCGTTTCATCCCGCCAGGAGCTCCACACATGGGAGGCCTGTGGGAAGCCGGTGTAAAGAGTTTCAAAACACTCTTTACAAATCCACGGCTACTCGAAAGTATACCTTTGAGGAGCTCTCGACGCTCCTCGCTAAGATTGAAGCGTGCCTCAATTCCAGGCCAATCTCACCGATGTCCGAAAGTCCGACGGAGTTGCTGGCCCTCACTCCCGGGCACTTCCTTATCGGAGGACCGTTAATGGCGACCGCACAGCCCGAAATAAAGGGGAACCTCCAGTCGATGATTAATCGGTGGCAGCATTTAAAGGCCCTCAACCAGCAGTTCTGCCAGAGATGGAAGGATGAGTACCTCAAGGAACTCCACAAACGCAACAAGTGGCAGACGGATATGCCAAATCTCCAGATCGGCGATTTGGTGATCATAAAGGAAGACAACCTGCCTTCCAACGACTGGCGACTCGGGAGAGTACAGTCCGTGTATCCCGGCGCCGACAACAGGGTCCGTGTGGTAGACATCCTTACTGCCCGCGGGGTGCTCAAACGCCCGGTCGCTAAAGTCGTTTCTCCTTCCGGGGAGCTCCTCGTCCCGCACAACAGTAACGGAATGCCTAGTCCGTTGAAAAAGGGCCTGTCCTCGTCCACTGTTCCACCCCGTTTCTGTTGTTGTTTTGTTTTCGTCTCTAGAACGCCCTCGTGCATTCTGCCAACTGTACGGCGAGAGTGCCTGTCACCTGTTCCTATCACGAACTAATGCGTCTCCGCTTCTTCTTTTCCATAACAGCTGTTTTTTTGCCTCCAGATTAAGATGGCTCCACAACCCCGGGACACCCACACCTCAGGGAGCAGACGGGCACGAACGAAGGCTTCCTACAGCTGCCGTGTCTGTTCCGGAAGCCATCCGCTACGGGACTGCCGCAGCTTCCTCAAGCTGAGCGCGGCCAAGAGGCTCCGAGCTGTGTTGGCGAACCGGTATTGCCAGAACTGCCTGGCTCATCAGCACTCCGGCAAGGATTGCCGAAGTGGCGGCCGGTGCAAGGTGTGCCACAAAAGCCACCACACGTTACTCCACATGCGACCGTCCCAGCGTCCAGCTCGCTCGGAGTCCCCACGTCCGGTGCGAGCTCCGTCTCCAGCTCCTGTGGCCCGAGCCGCTCGCCGCCCCCGGATTCCCATCAGACGCGCAAAGGCAGGGTCCGCCAGCCGTCGAGCCCGCTCAGAGTCGTCAGCGGCGGCTCCGGGTCCGCCTACCGCTCCGGTGCCCCGAGCTGATCGCCGCCCCATCGTGGAAATCTGGCGCCATCGGTCGACACGCTGCTCCAGCACCGGAGCATAAACTTTCTCCCGACGGCCCAGGTGGTCGTGCACATGGGACAAAAGACCCATGAGATGACGGCGCTCATCGACCCGTGCACGCCGGTGAGCTGCATTGACGCATCCTTGGCCACCGACCTGAAGTTGCCCAGCACCCGCATCGGCGCTGAGAAGGTCGCCACCGCCATCATCCGCGCCAGGACAGGCGAGGTTCAATTGGACGTGGTCCTCAAGATGGAGCCCCGTTTGCGCGTCCGCACACCGCTGCGACCTTTGAGCGAGGCGACTCGGGCCAGGTTCGACGACATCCGCCTTGCCAATGAGCAATTCCATCGCCCGTCTACCATCTCTCGTGTTGGGAGCGGACGTCTACCCGAAAGTGATCCAACCCGGGTTCCTCGCGCGAGGAGACGGCCTTCCGGTGGCCCAAAGCACGGTCTTTGGATGGATTGTGTCGGGGCCTGCACGCTCCCGTAGGATGGGATGTTGCAGTCCTGCAAGGAGGGGAGGATGTTGAGGGCAGCAGCGCTGTTAGCGGAGGTAACAGCGCGCTGTTAGCTCGCGCGCTCTCTCGTGGTGTTCGCTCTCGCGCTCTTGAGCGCGGTCGACTCGTCTCTTCACCTGGGGCTCTAGCCGTAGGCCTGGCTTGAGCTGTCATTCGATCTACACAGACGAACTCAGCCGCAACACCCAATACCAGCCCCACTTGTGAACCCCGTTTTACCCGCAATAAATATAAGCCACATTGAAGTGACGCCCCCGATCGTTTTACTGGGAATACTGCCGGGATATCCACCCTCCTACAAACAATTACGTTGAGACAAACATACTGTTAATTTGGAACCTTCCCAAATCGAAATTAAATCAAATTAATAAATTAAATCAATTAATAATGTTGGTTTCAAACCAAAACGGGGGAGGTGTATTGACGATCGTTAATTATGAGTAAAAGTGACAAGTAGGGGGTGGGGGAGGTAGTGATTGATCGTTAATTATGGTAAAAGTGACAGGTGGTAGTGGGGGAGGCAATTATCGATCGTTAATTAGGGTTAGGTGGGAGGAGGTGGGAGGAGGCGTAATTAATGACCCATAAAAGTCAAAAGGGTCATCGTTGTCATAGCCGCAGGTGGTTTTGTGACCCAGAAAAATCAAAAGGGTCATCGCTGGCATAGCCGCAGGTGGTTTTGTGACTCAGAAAAATCAAAAGGGTCATCCTTGTCCTAGCCGCCGGTGGTTTTGTGACCCAGAAAAATCCAAAAAGGGTCATCGCTGGCATAGTTGCAGATGGTTTTGTTTATCAGCTACTCTGGGTTACATTACTATGGTGATAGGTGAGGAGGGTTAATGAACGACCCATAAATATCAAAAGGGTACATGTGCTCATGCGTAAGTGGTTTACACGGTGATAGGTGGCGGGGGGGTTTTTTTTCCATGGATACGCCATGGTGGGTGAGAATCTTTTAAAAGACGTGACCGGCCCGTACCAGTCAACGAACTGGACTACACCTCCGGGGCTTCCAAGCTAAACTCACCACACACAGCTGCACACCTCATTCCCCGCGGGATCACCGCAAAGTATTACTTCGCGGGGATAGGTTGCCTACTTTAGGCACTCTCCGCCAAGCGTCGCTCCCTTTCGCATTTTCTCAGATTGCTCTGGCCGTGTTCCACCTTGCCTGCCATGTTGCTATCGACGCCAGTCTTGCCGATGCTCGAATGGTCTCTGGCATTCTTCCCAACTCTGGGCGCGCTGCGTACAGCTGCGTCATCTCCATCGCTAGGATGTCCACCGGTATCATACCCGCGAGGAACAGGGCAGCATCATCCGTCACCGTTCTATATACGGACACGACTCGAAGAGCGCTGAGCCTATAGGGTACTGACAGCTTCCTTCGGAGACTCTTGTTGCCGATTAGGGCTGACGACCACACCGGCACAGCGTACAGCGGAATCGAGGCCACTACTCTTGCCAGGAGTAGCCGCCGACCTGCTTTTGGACCCCCAATGTTGGGGAGAATCCTCAACAGGGCTGCCTGCATTCTGGAGACTTTCTGGCTGACGTACTCGAGGTGGGAACGGTAGCTCAATCGGTTGTCCAGCATCATGCCAAGATACCTGATTGAGTCCTGCGACTTAATAGTCGCGTTTCCCACCTGAAAAGACGCATACTCCACCTTTTTTCTGCTCGTGATGAGCACGGCCTCCGTTTTATGGCCGGCCAGGTCCAGTCTTGCACTTTCCATTCATCTGGACACGATCCGGACCGCCTCGCTCGTCGTCGCCTCTACCGCCTGAACCTCTTTGGCCACCACGACCAGAGCTAGGTCGTCGGCAAAGCCAATCAGCTGGCATCCCTACGGAAGTTGGATTCTCAGGACGTCGTCATACATCTTGTTCCACAGAAGAGGTCCCGGAACTGACCCCTGTGGCTCTCCGGCTGTCACCTTGTAGAGCTTCGGTCCTTCCTCCGTTTCGTACCTCAGTACCCTATCCGACAGATAATCGTCTATTATCTTGAGCAGGTAGATGGGCACTCCTATTCTTCCGACGGTCTCCTTGATCGGAGTTCAGTTCACCGAGTTGAACGCATTACGGATGTCCAGTGTCACAACCACGCAGTACTCCTTTGTGCGAAATCTCCATTGGGTCCCCTCGATCGCTTTAGTTGCGATGACGGTGACCGCTCTGATGGCGTCGACCGTGGATCTGGCCTTCCGGAATCCATACTGGGACTCTGATACGGCTTCCTTTTCGTCGATCACTGTTAGTAGTCTAACGTACAGGATCCTCTGCAGGACTTTACCGACGGTATCCAGCAGGCATATTGGGCGGTATCCTGACGGTTCCTCCGGGGGCTTGTTTCCTTTAGGCAAAAGGATTAGGCGCTGCACCTTCCAATGCTTGGGAAAAACTCCTTTCCTTAGGCATCTGTTGTAGGTGTCTACAAATACCTCCGGTCTGGTGGTTGCTCCAAGCTTCAAGGCCTTATTGGGGATCCCGTCTGGTCCTTGGGCCTTCTTGTCACCGACTCTCTGGATGGCTTGCATCACCTCCTCTGCGGAAATCGGCTGCCACAGATTGTGGTCTTGGCGCGAAAAACTTCCATTCTTGTGTGGGTGTTGTGGAAAAAGTGCCTCCACAATGTTACGAAGTAGCGTCGGGCACGTTACTTCTGGCGTTTCCTGTCTTCTGATCCTCTTGGTGACGACCTTGTATGCTGTCCCCCAAGGGTTTATATCCGCCTCCTCGCATATCTGGTTAAACTTACTTCTTTTGATGGCTCGCTTGGCTGCACGGAGATCATCTCCCAACGTGTCAAATTATGGGCGACCCCGCGCTCTCTGGTAGCACCTCCTGGACCGTAGGCATGCTTTCCTGAGCTGGCCGATCTCTTCGTTTCACCAGTAGCAGGGGGCTCCTCGTCTGCTCGGCTTCCTTCTCGGCATTGACGCGTCGCACGCCTCTTCTAGGCTTTTTGCAAGTTGCAGAGCCAGGTTATCTGCCGTTTCCCTCGTTGGGCTCCAGTTGGCATCGCGCAGACACTCCTTGAACGTTTCCACGTCAAAGTGGTCTTCCTTCCTTCTGGGCCCGGTCGTCTTTGCTCGCTGTCTCTTTCGTATTTCTCCGCAGTCAGAATGGATCGCCTGGTGGTCGCTAAACGTGAACTCCTCACTTACTCTCCATGTAGCTTTCCTACAGAGTGAGCTGCTCATGAACGTCTATAATAGACCCACGTCCCGCCGTGAAGTACTTTAACTTCCTTCCGTCGTTTGCAAGCACCACATCCAAGGACGCAAACTCCTCCAGCAGACACGTGCCTCTGGCGTTGGTCTCTCTAATACCCCACTCCACTGACCACGCATTAAAGTCGCCCGCTATCACTAGGGGCGCTCTGCCGTGCGAGTCTTCTGCTATGTCTGCTAGCATCCTCTGGAAGCGCGCTTGGTCTCAGCTCGGCGGAGCGTAGCAGCTGTAGAAGGTGACCCCTCTCAACTTCGCTCAGACGAAGCCGTCTTTGGCGGCACATATCTCCCGTGTGAGTGTTTTTACAGCCCAGATGGCTGCCTTCCCGCATCTGCTGTTGGTCCAACCGCTTCCCGGTATCGTCCTGAATGGCTTGCATGTGAGTACGACGTCCGTCTTCCTTTCTCTAATATTCTGTCTCAGGAGTGACTGTGCCGCTTCGCAGTGGTTGAGGTTCTGTTGAGTACATCTCATGCTGATCCCTTTGACAGGGCGCTCCTAAACAGGGGCATCTATCGCTGCCGGTCACGTGCTTCCAATCGGCGCTCTTCCCTTTACAGAGCATACACTGAGGCCCAGCCCACCACTTAGTACTCCCATCTTAAGCGCTTTCTGCGCGCTCTCCCCTGGTAGCTGATTGTGGCCGTCTGCGTTCCCCCTCCGCAAATCGATGTCCTCTGCAGCTAGCTCCGTGAGGCTTACTTGGCTTCTCAGTGCGTCCACTATGTCATGCCTGGTGGTGATCTCGTCGAGGTCCCTGCATTCGAGACTCACCCAATGCGACAGGGTACGGACTTCCACCTAGCGTCTCGACTACTAGACTCTTGAAAACCTGAGTCTCCTGCCCCGACTCGTTGAGCTGCAACAGGAGCTCTCCTTTCTGCGTCCTCCTGATCCTAGTGACCGCGTCTCCAAGTCCATGAAGGGTTTCGTCCGTCTTCACTTTACGCAGTATTTCAGCGTAGCTGGTTTCGCCTTTGGTGGATATTATTATGGCGTCCTGACGTGTCTTCTCTACGAGGGCTCCAGGAGGTTTTTCCGTCGTCTTCGCGCTCTTCGCGCGCTTCGTTGCTCGTTTCGATGGGGGTGTCGTTTCCGACTGCTACGCCTGGCGTGGTCTGTGCTTCGGCGCATGCCTTGGTCCTCTTAGTCCAAGGTGTTGGCGCGCCTGCAGCCTGCTTCCTCTTTGGCTCCGGAGCCTTTCTAAAGAACGGCGAGGTCTGAGAAGACTGGTGAGTTCTGATCGCAGCCTTGGCTCCTTCGTCGTGCTGCTGGATGGCTTCCAGCTCATAAAGCACCCGTATGCTCTCGATCGAGTCCCGCGTAGGCTGGTGTATCGATCGCCTTTTCCCGTCATCGAGCATTTCCACAAGCTCCGTGATCTCTCGTCCGAGCACTTGCTGCTCTGCGGGTCCTGTTGTTGCACCGGGCCCTTGCGTGCCGTCGGGGGCGCGTCTGACCGCTCGCCAGTCGGGGTTCGTACCATTTTATCGCTTTTGGTAAAGCCGTCTACCGTCTCCTTCATAGTTGGTGTTTGTGTGCTCATTTTGTTGGGTCCCAACTCATAAGCCGTTTGAAACCTTAGAATCGTTTTTCTAAATTTATTTTAATACAAAAACCGAGTTTGGTGGCTGCAAATTTATATATATTTAAAACCGAGACGAGGGTGACTAAAAGACGTGCGTTCGAATTCAATGATATTTTTCGACTTCTTTTTCTTTTCGTTATAAAATATTCTTAAGCCTAACTTATCTAGGGCGGCGAAGAAGGGCGAATTGGCGAAGAGCGAGAGAGAGCTTTATTGCGCTCCCGCTTCGCCCTAAACTATCTTAAACTAGACTTCAAATTTTTCCAAAAAATCATGCGTCTTGACGCGACACCGGCCCCGTTGAAGGCCTGTGGGACTTCAACCCATCGGCAGAAGCGCCAATTTATGGAGCGGCCTCCTGTAGACCGCTCCGCTGCTCGTCCTGAGGTCGACCACCCTGACCTTTCCGTCCTGCCCGGCGTGTGTTTGCGACGACCCTTCCGAGGAGCCACTGTTGGGGCGGAAGGTTGTCCTCTGCGACGATGACGAGGTCACCTTCCTCGACGTTGGGCTGCTCCTGGTGCCACTTGCATCTTATTTGCAAGACCAGCACATACTCCCGGGCCCATCGCTGCCAGAACATTTGCCTGGCTGACGAGACAAGCCGCCATCGCCTTAAGCAACTCAGACCCTCCTGGTCCGGGGTCCGGGGTGCTGGGGGTGCGATGAGGGGGCCCGTCTGTCAGCAGGTGCCCGGGAGTCAGGGCGTCTCCGTCGCTTGGGTCGGGGCTTAGTGGTCCCAGAGGACGCGAGTTCAGCACCGCCTCGATGCCCACCATCACGCTCTCCAGCTCCTCGGCGGTGAAGAGCGCGCTTCCGGCCGACCTCAGCAGGAGGTTTTTGTCCGACTTCACTCCTGCTTCCCACAGCCCGCCCATGTGCAGGGCTCGAGGTGGCAGGAAGGCGAACTCGCAGCCGCTTCTCGCTGCGAACTCTCAAATTGAGTCCGCTTCCGTCTCCAGCGTCCTCCTCAGTTCGTCGAAGTGGCGACTTGCTCCGACGAAATTTGTCGCGTTGTCGCAGTTCACGCGGAGCGGACATCCTCGACGACCAACGAACCTTAGATTTCCCATCATTTGGGTCTGGAGGCGAGGCTTGCATTTAAAGCAGCGAATGCACGACCTGACCATTGCCCTGCAGACCTCCTGAGCGTTTACAATCCAAACACGCTGCCTATGGATGCTCACAAGTGCTCGTGGGCCGGCATGAAAATTCGTTCGATGCAGATGGCGAACATAGGTCTGCACAAACTGAGAGCGTTTTGTCAACAGCAAAGGAAACTTGGCATGGTATGACATAAGAGCGTTAACTAGTCGCCCCCCAACTCGCAACTACGAAAAGGAGCACCAAGTCCCCATTTCTTCGTTGATGAAGGGATTCAATCGCTGAAGACTGGGGCCTAACCTGGTGCCTTTACGAACCCTTTCGATCTCTTCCTGATACTCGTTTTTGGATCAGCTCGACAATTTTGTGAAAAGCCTCATCGTACTCTACTGGTGACGGAGTGACTTCAAATTTAAGACCTTTGTCTTTACATTTTTTCGGATGAAGCGGAACACGTAAACGAACACTCTTAGCAGCTTGAGGTGTGACGAGTATCCTCGATAATTTCTACTAAATCATTTGATTTAGCGGCCACGGTCAGTCCGACCGCTGTCTTTCTGGTTTCCAGCTTCAGCTCCTCTTCAGAAAGCTCGAAGTGGGGATTTCTGGGCCAGCTCTCTTCTTCTTCCTTCAAAAACGCTGGTCCACTAAACCAGATCGACTGCGAAATCTCCTCAATGTCACAACCTCTCGAAACTATGTCTGCTGGGTTCTGTTTAGTTGGAACATGCCGCCACGTAGCATCATCTGACCACTCCTGAATCTCAGCTACTCGGTTCGCATCGAATGTTGATAACGACGAAGGGTGGGATAGGATCAATGAAGGGTCACTTCCGAATCCGACCAACACACCATTCGTTCAATCGGCACCTCGAGTAGCGATTTGAGTCGGTGACAGAGATCTGCGAGAAGGTGAGCGGCACATAACTCAAGCCTTGGAAGCGTTTTCGTCTTGAGCGGCGCTACTTTCGACTTTGCGGTCAACAACGAGACCTTGAAACCTTCTGCAGTCTTACTACGGATATAGACGCATGCTCCATAAGCTCTCATGGAGGCGTCGGCAAAGGCATGTACTTGTATCGGTGACATGGGATCAGTATGCACAAAGCGAGGTATGGCAGTCTTCTCCAGCTGACTCAAGGATTCTTTTAGAAAGTTCCAAGATGCTTCCAGATTCATTGGAATTGACTCATCCCAATCTAGTTTGTTAAGCCACAGCTCCTGCAGTAGGATCTTTCCCTTGATTACCAAGGGGCTTAACAAACCAAGGGGGTCAAACAGCTTTGATGTCACCGATAATATGTTCCGTTTTGTCGCTCGGAGACCCATGACTGAACTGTCAATTTGAAACCTAAAGACGTCTTCATGCGGTAGCCACGATATTCCCAACGCCTTGGTTGACTCGAGTCCGAGATGGTTATTGGTTTAACTGTGCTCTCGGATGCTGAGACTTCAGCTGAGTTCGAGAACCACTTGGACAGCTCAAACCCTGCGGTTTGAAGAACCTGAGCCACATCAAACTTAATTGTTTTTAACTCCTCCACGCAACCAGCACCAGTCAACATATCATCGACATAAAAGTCGGACCCGATAACTTTAGCAGCCCTTGGGAATGAGAGCTTTGCAGACTCACTCAACCTTTTCAAACACCGAATAGCCAAAAATGGGGCAGGTCCAGTCCCATATGTTACAGTGTTGAGCTGGTATATTCTCAAGGGCTCAGATGGGTCTCTTCTCAACACGATCAACTGAAACTGCCTGTCCGCTTCATTCACCATCACTTTTTACATCTTTCACATCTTTTTTACATCGGCAGTCTGGGCGAACCTGTGCAGACGGAAGCGAAGCAGCGTTGAGTAGTCCTCTTGAACAGTCGGTCCGACCATCAGAATGCCATTCAAGGCCACCTGATATGACGTCTTCGACGACGCATCGAACACGACGCGAAGCTTCGTAGACGTACTTTGGGGCCGAAGGACACACTGATGTGGAATTACGTAGTGTGGAGCAGAAGGACAAGTATTGTCAGTCGGCGACATATGACCTAAGGAGAGGTACTCTTCCATGAATTCCAAGTACATTTTCTTCAACTCAGGGTCGCGGGACAATCTTCTTTCGAGCGACAAAACCGCCGTTTAGCAATCTCGAAGGAATTGCCTGAGCAATTTGGATCGGATTTAAACGGCAGCCGTACTCAAACCGACCTGAAGGCAAGACTTGAGTAGTCTTTCTATAATGCTCCTCACATAACTTGTGTTCAGGAGTTAAAGGCTTTTAGAAGATGGAAATTCTTCTAGTGACCAAAACTTTTGTAGTGTGTTGTCGATAGACACCACTGACTCTTCTCGACAACTCAGACAGTTCCTCGCTTCCTGGGTGACAGTCACCTTTGGACTGTATCTTCCAGACACAATCCAACCGAGAAGCGTTTTCTGCAGAGTTGGATAGTCAGGACCTTGTCTAATTTGACCAACCGATAAGAGTTCGAAAAATGACTCTGCACCTATCAACATATATATTCTTTGTGGCTTGTAGAAATATGGGTCTGCAAGAGGTAGGTTCTTCGGGATTTTCCAGTCACTCACATTAAGTGCGTGATCAGGGTGGTATCCTGAGATTGACTTCAGAATCCAGAAATCGACCGAGAACTCACTACCATTGATTCGCGACTTCACCACCGTGTATCTTTTTCTTGACTTGTGAATTAGATTCTCCAATTCCAAGCAAGTTGATGCACGACTCCTCCCTACGGATCTGTAAGCGCTGTGCCAGGTCCTCAGTTATGAAGTTAGTTTTTGACCCAGAGTCAAGCAGTGCTCGGGCCAAAACATACTCTCCATTTTTAGTTCGGACGCTTACGATCGACGTTGCCAGAATTACTCTATCCAAAGCTGTCGCATGGAGTGCATGCGAAGTGGAAGGGTTACTCTGACTAGGAGGGGGAGAAGAATTCTCTGGGGGTGATGGTAACGCTAAACTTTTATCCACAACTGTGTACCTATGCAATAAGGCATGATGTGAGCGGCCACACACTCGACACTTGCCAGCTTTGCATCGTACCACAGTGTGTCCTTGTTGCAGACAGTTGATGCTGAGCGATGCCGATTTGACAAACTCGAATCTTTGCATCACTGCAAGCCGCGCAAATGGACTGCAAGTAGTCAACAAATGGTCTTTTGCATTGCAGTAACTACATTGTTGGTTTTAGCATTCGCAGTAGAGCACGCGAATGAGCTCCGATTGTGAGGCTTGCTTGGCACAGCTTTCTGCTCCTGCTTTGGTTTTGCCGATTCTGCGGCCGAAAGATGCTGATATCTGCGATTAAGCAATTTTTCGCAGTCAGCCCAAAGCGGCAGCTTCTCATAATCGAGCTGTTCTTCCCATTTTGTTTGGTCACAGGATCGACTCTGTTCAAGACGAGATGAATAAGCATTGCATTCGAGATCTTTTGGTCATCGCCTATCGACAACAAGGAACCATATATCGATGAAGTGGTATCGATTAGGTTCCTTAAGGACGATGGAGATTGCTGGGTCATTTTGGGAAGACTAAATAGGGCAGCAATATGGTTCATAAAGATCAGACATTCGTTATCATAGACCCGTTTTAAGCTAGCCATGGCTTTCTCATAATTGCTCTCGGTTACTTGGAACGCCCTTACCGTTCCCAACGCTTCACCAGAGAGGCATGAAAGCAAATGGTTAAACTTTTCGATAACTGGAATGCTTTCGTCATTGTGAACAAGAGTCTCAAATAATGTAATGAAGCCTTTGAATTCCGAATATTTTCCGCTGAACTTTGGCAGGGCTAACTTCGGAAGTCGAGCACGAGTTGGGGCTACAGAAGCTGATACTGAAGGTATTGTATCACTGGCTGTCTTCAAGGCGTCGATAAGCGACAGTATCTTTGCCTTGGTTACAATCGAGAGTTCTTCCAACTCGGCTCCAACGTCATCGTCACTATCTATTTCTTCGATTGAATCTTGAACTTGGCTTGCCTTGGCTATAGTTGCTTTCAGTACGTCGAGTCTGCACTCGAGCTCTGTCAACTGCAGCGGAATCTTCCCAGCTTCCAGCCGGTCCGCTAGTCGGCGAATGCCTTTGACACGGGAGCTGAGCTTCTTTTTCAGCTCTTCAAGAATAGGCTTATGATCTGATTTGGGATTCATCTTGACTCTCGATACTTAAGTGAATCACTAATCAGGGCTTTTCTCACGATAATATTATTTGCTGCGGCGCAAATTGTCGAAGCAGGAAGGTGTACCAAAATTAGGTCGAAAACAATATACCCGACGATAAAAGGGTATCGAGGCACTTGGCGATCTGTTTAATACGGACCTAGGGTGTCGATGCCAAATGCGGCAAAAACCGATATACCCGACGATTAAAGGGTATCGAGGCACTTGGTGATCTGTTGGCGCAGGCGTGCCAACACAAAGCACACAAGAACAACAACAAACAGCAACGGTGACAAGCGAAAGCGAAAACGAAAAATTCACCGCTGAAGCTGTGAACATATGCATGTGTGTGTGTGTCTAAGCTGTGTTGGCGCTTGTGTATGCTGGGCCTGGCTGACCGACCGATAGACACCCAATTGAATTTCGAGGCACGCTTTGACAAATTGACAGTTGGATCCTTTGCACCAAAACTATATACCCGACGATTACAGGGTAGCGCGTCGCTTGGCGAACGGTTTGACTCAAAACGCGCCAAACACAAGAACACACCAACAACAACGACGGTCAGCAACGGTGCCGAGCAAAAGCGAGAACGAAAATTCACCGCCGCAGATGCTACGTTGGTATGTGTGCGCTTGGCCAATGACCCAACAATATATTTGCGCAACGAAAACGAGAAAGGGGAAAGGGGCGACAGTGATTGCAGTTATAAATTATATGTATATATGTTCTGCGTCCAAGATGGTTTGATGTATGTGAATATGTGATATATGTAATATATGTACAAACTCTACTAAATACATGCAAATCTAGCTCTACTATGTCATACGGATGTGCCAAGAATTGAAAGCGAGGTGCACTTATTTTCGCACAAGACAGTAACTGCGAGATTTTAATGATTCTGTCTTTACTCGAGCTTTCAATTTTTTGCACAAATACCTCTAGTATGTATGTAATTCGATCCTGGGAATCCCACTTTCCTATGGCAGGTGGCAAATGTCTTTCGGAATGGATATCCCTCGGTGGTTGAGATCGCTAGGTATTTTGTTGTATGTTTGGTAGCCGTCCGTCGCGGTAGTTTTAGGTGTGTTACTTTTGGGGTTGATCTTGCACACACACACGCGACGCGGGCAGATGTATATTATATACACTTAAATATTCAATTTTATTAACATATATTTTTCACCATTCGTGTCACTGTCACTTTCTGCCTTTTTTTTTTGCTATATTAATTTGTAAGTCCACCCGGGGGCGCCATGAAATTTTAGAATCGTTTTTCTAAATTTATTTTAATACAAAAAACCGAGTTTGGTGGCTGCAAATTTATATATATTTAAAAACGAGACGAGAGTGACTAAAAGACGTGCGTTCGAATTCAATGATATTTTTTCGACTTCTTTTTCTTTTCGTTATAAAATATTCTTAAGCCTAACTTATCTAGGGCGGCGAAGCGGGGCGAATTGGCGAAGAGCGAGAGAGAGCTTTATTGCGCTCCCGCTTCGCCCTAAACTATCTTAAACTAGACTTCAAATTTTTTCCAAATAAAATCATGCGTCTTGACGCGACACCGTTGTCCTTGTCCGTTGTACAGTCGCGTTCTGATCCCATGGTTGTCTATGCAAGCAGGGAGGCCATGCGAGGGTTGGTTCTCGCCCTTATGGGGTCGAGAGTTCAGAGCCGGCTCCGCGCTAGTCAGGAGTAACTCAATTGAGCCTGTACGCAGGTGGATGGGGAGGGGGAGTGTGCTTGCACGATCATGTTTCTCACGTGCTCATGCGTAACAGTGGTAAAGTAGCTGTCATCGCCGTCGGTGGTTTTGTTTATGAGGTACTCTTGTGTGTCTGAAGATATTAATTGATTGTTTATGGGTAAAGAGTGGGTAATAAAGGAATGTGTTGAAGATGTGTACCTTTTTTAACACTCACGCACACACACCTGATCACTAACAACCCAGATAGATCTTATAGGCTAGATGAGATGGCACGTCACTAGATTGCTAGGGAGGGAGGGATCTCCCCGCACAGAATACCTTTTTGTTAGGTAGTCAAAGCGAAATCAGGAGGGAAAGAAGAGAGGGGGTAATGGTATCTGGGGATGGTGCAGCCTGTTTTTGGCTTTGCTATGCATTCAAAAGGAAAGAAGGTAAGAAGAAAAATGCAATCGAATTTTTTTCTTTTGTTTGTTAGACAAGTATTTGTTTATTTAGAAAATTGTATTACAATTGTATTATGTATGTATGCATGTGTATGTGTCTCTATTTTCTAGTTTTTATAATCAAACGTTTATGTAACTTGTAATATTTCGAAATTAAATCCTTAACGTCTGATCGGTCTCTTCCAATGTAGTGGCAGCTACACACTAGATTGCTAGGGAGGGAGGGATCTCCCCGAACAGAATACCTTTTTGTTAGGTAGTCAAAGAACGTTCTATCGTATATTTTATTCAGATTCAAGGTAAGAAGCCAAGGCAAGAAGCCAAGCTGGCTCTTTGTTACCTTTCGACAACGCAGACCACCAATTTTTGCAATTATATTTTATCGGGAACGCGGAAGACGAAGCTGATAGTCGGTGCGCCATTATTACCAACACGCGAAGAAAAATTATTTTCGATTTGCAAGATATGTTTCATGAGTAT
The DNA here is from genome assembly GCA_009664405.1 of Drosophila bifasciata. NCBI lineage: Eukaryota > Metazoa > Arthropoda > Insecta > Diptera > Drosophilidae > Drosophila > Drosophila bifasciata. The sequence goes on from CM019044.1 coordinate 26,285,345, forward strand.
AACGAATTGGTTCAGTTATTCAAAACGTCGTTTGATTGAATGCCATCGGACGATATTTTTATTCGAGCTAAAAAAACACCGGTTGGCCAACATGCAAGGCGTTTCAATGCACAAACAGTTAACGAAGTGGCAATAGTCATAGTTGGTGACCAATATAATAATCGTGATATTGTGCTTCATCGTAGAAATGAGCAACGAGAATCGAGACTCATTGCTGTTATGATGCATTACAATATCCGATATTGTTTTGGAGCGGCCAAGATGGCTATCATTTCAACATTAAAATGATAAATTCAGTAAACGGTAAATTGATGAAAAATTTATGATTGATTTTAATATTAATTGAAATTGAATTTAATTGAATTGTATGTCGTTAAAGAACACAGAAAGTTAGTGCTATGAATAATTACGCATACAGGCTGCAGATACGGCACAATCAAGAAAACCACATATTGAAGTGTCCAGCACCCTTCCACCAGTATATTATTGACAAGTATGCCAAAAATTTAATCGGAACGGTTGAATTTCCTTCGATTCAACCAAGCCCAATTACGTTCCGAGGAGTATGTTCATTTGCGTGATGCTATTAACAACGATGGAAATGCACAAAACGTTGAAACTATATGATAATATTACCGTCATCGTATGTTGGAAGTCCACGTCATATGTTTGAGTACGCGCAAGATGCGATGTCATACGTTCGCCGTTACGGTCGACCAGACAGACCTCTTCATCACCTTCACGTGAAATCCCCAATGGGAAAAAGTCTCGGAATTATTGTTTTTTGGCACAACATTAAAAGATCGCCATGATATTTTAGCTCGTGTTTTTATACCCGTACTCGAAGAGTAAAAGGGTATATTGTATTTGTGGTAAAAGTGGATGTGTGTAACATAGAGAAGGAGTAATTTCCGACCATATAAAGTATATATATTCTTGATCAGCATCAATAGCCGAGTCGATATAGCCCTGTCTGTCCGTCTGTCCGTCCGTCTGACCGTCTTGTTCGTCGCCCATTGCTCGAAGGCTAACAAAGATAGAGCAACCAAATTTTTTTTCCATACTGATGTTATATCTCACTCCCAGAAAAATGTTTCAAAATTTCGCCCCGCCCACTTCCGCCCGCACAAAAGGCGCACATCTGTGGCGTCCACAATTTTGAAGATAACAGAAAACAAAAAATGTAGAATCATAGAGAAAGACCATATCTGTTAGGGGCCCAAATTTGAATTGGATCGGATCATTAATATAGCCACAATAGAGAAAAACATATGAAAAAACTTCGCTCCCTCTCTTTCGCACTCACATAAAATCGAGTCGATTTGGTTTTTCGTATAAATGAGCGCCTCGATCTCAGAGACTATAAGAGCTAGAACAACCAAATTTTTTGCCTAGACTCCTGTGATATCGCTTCAGTGCAAGTTTATATCAAAATTTTGCCACGCCCACTCCTGCCCCCCCAAAATACGAAAATCCACAATTTTGAAGATAGGAAAAAACGAAAAACGCAGTATTGTAGAAAATGACCATATCTACCAGATTCCCAGATCGGATCATTATTGTAGCCACAATGATCAAATGAATTTTCAGCAGCAATTCCCCACCCGCCTCACCCACCTCCCCCCTCACCCACCTCTTGCAGCGTAAGACAATTATTGGGGTTGATTCTCTCACACGCACACTCACGCTCAAACATGCTGCCTCGTGCGGTGTACGTGTGTTGTTGTGAGAACTGATGTAGATGTAGATGACAGATGCAGCAAACAAATGTTAAATGTAAAATGTAAAAACTGATACAACATTTGAAAATTCCACATAAATCACAGTGTACTGACTGAGTACGAGTATAAAAGTAGAGTCGCGTTTACAGCGACTCCGTACGTTCTTTCTCGTTTGACATAAATTGAAATTAAATCACTCATGGATTTAATTTTCAAACACGGTGCATTTGGGTCTGTTCAATGTTGGCTGAATCAATTGAATATGCTTATATTCTGATTTGGCTGACATAAAAAAATAAGGCCTAATCAAACTGACGATGTGATTTCGGTCGAAATTCTAGATCGGACAGTGGATCCTGAATTGTTTGAAGTGGTCACCAAAAATATGATGCACGGTCCATGTGGTGCGTTTAATTTGAATTCACCATGTATGGTTGAAGGAAAATGTTCCAAACGTTTTCCAAAACATTTGGTCTCCGATACAGTGACGGGCAACGATGGATATTCCGAATATCAGCATCGATCAACTGAAGATAATGGCCATTCGGTAAGTTTGAAAGTTCAAAATCAATTTCGAATTGGCACTTCAATTCAAATGAAGCAGTATGGTGTATATTATCATTTCCGATCCATGATAGGCATCCAACTGTTTATTTAGCTGTTCATCTTGAAAACGGTTAACGCTTTTTTTCACACCCGGAAATGCAATGCGAAGACCAGCAACAACTTGAACTGCATTTTTTGCGTTGTGTCAAGCAGATGATTTTGCGAAAACATTGCTTTACGCTGAAGTACCCGAATATTATACGTGGAATAATTCGTCAAAAGTTTTTCAAAGGCGAAGACGCGGAGAATCCCTTTATGGTGAGCCAAAATTGTTTAACTCAGATTCGATAGGACGAATTTATATAGTTCATCCTAATAATCAATCCTAATATTATTTTCGATTGTTGATAATAAATGTTCGTGGACCAACATCATTTGAATCTATTCGAACTGTTGATGAAGAATTGTGTGGGACGTATCGCGAAGCATGCGAACGATTGAATTTGCTTGAGAATGACATGCATGGGGATCTTACACTTAAAGATGCAGTATTGTCATCAAGTCCACATCAGTTTCGGACACTTTTTGCAATTATTATAGCCATGTGCAGTCCAGCAAAGCCAATTGAATTGTGGCAAAAAACATCAAAATCATTTGTTAGAGGATTTTTTACATAGACTGTGCCGTCAAACGGGTGATATAAACCAGGACTATACGCCGGAAATTTACAACGAAGCATTGATCGCTATTGAAGACTTTTTCTTGATAATGGCAAGCAAAGCATTAGCTCAATTATGTATGACAGCGCCTAATCGTGAAATACACGATCTTTTCAACAATAAACTGGAGCGTGAACAACAGTATGATCTTACCGAACTTAATGCGTTTGCGCAAAACAATGAGCCAAGGTTAAAAATCAATCAAAGAACGGTTTACGACCAATTATTGTGAGCTATCGAAGAACAACATGGTGTACTGTTCTTTTTGGATGCAGCTGGAGGTACCGGAAAAACGTTTGTCATTTCGATTATTTTGGCTACCATTCGAGCACAAGGTAGGATCACATTGACTCTGGCTTCGTCTGGCATTGGTACCACATTCTTATATGGTGGTCGCACGGCGCACTCTGCCCTTAAGTTGCCCTTGAACTTGCACGCTGACGATAATGCATTGCAACGTTTAAAAAGCAATGGCGAGAGTGCTGCAGCAATGCTCTCTTATTGTATAGGATGAGTGTACCATGGCCAACAAAAGTCACTGGAAGCACTTAATCGTACGTTGAAAGATATTCGTGGAGATAATAGATTGTTTGGTGGTGCATTGATATTGTTAGCAGGTGATTTCAGACAAACATTGCCTGTAGTCAAACAAGGAACTGCTGCTAATGAAATTAATGCGTATTTGAAAACATCTAATTTGTGGCACTCTGTGAAAACACTTAGATTGACTACAAATTTACGTGTTCAATTGCAAAGCGATGCTTCAGCAGATTTTTTTCCAGACAAGTGACTCTTAATGTAAGGATTACTTCGAAGGAATACATGATTTAGAGTGTGTTTCCAAATCTGTACTAAAAATCTGTGCGTATGCATCTATCTCCTCAACGTGTGTTTGAACGCCTATTTCATTTCATTTTGTGTCATTCTGTAACAGAAATTTTATGATAGTTTTTATTTCTTATAACTTTTTTATGTGAAACATTGTTTTCTGAAAAATTGCAATTTGTGTAAGTATATTTGTTGCTGTTGAAAATGGATTTCATTGGATTCATTGGATTTACCAGGATTGTCACCATACAATTTACAAGGAAAAGTTGGAGCCACCATAATTATAATAATTATATTATATATATTATATTATATAATAATTATCTAAGGCTATCAACTCATGATCACGTTCATTAGAAACATAATCAATATCAAAATTGGCTTTCTCATCTTCTACAAACTACCCCTCTTTCCGTATTGTTAAAGGAATTTCTAGTATATTGTATTTTGCACATTTCCTGCTGATTTAAGAAGAAATATAATAAGAATCAATTAAAAAACGAGAAAGAATGTACGGAGTCTCTGTTGCCGCGACTCTACTTTTATACCCGTACTCAGTCAGCACACATGTGATTTATGTGGAATTTTCAAATGTTTTATCATTTTTTTTACATTTTACATTTTTTTTTGCTACATCTGTCATCGACATCTACATCTACATCAGTTCTCACAACAACACACGTACACTGCACGAGGTAGCTTGTGTGAGCGTGAGTGTGTGTGTGAGAGAATCAGTAGCAGCCGCTGCAGCGCTTGCTGCTTGCTTGCTGCTGAAAATTCATTTGATCATTGTGGCTACAATAATGATCCGATCTCATTTTCTACCATACTGCATTTTTGGTTTTTTCTATCTTCAAAATTGTGGATTTTCGTCTTTTTGTGGGGGCGGAAGGGGCGGGGCGAAATTTTGAAATACACTTGTTCAGGTTCGGTATCACAGGAGTCTGGGCAAAAATTTGGTTGCTCTAGCTCTTATAGTCTCTGAGATCCAGGCGTTCATTTTTACGAAAAACCAAATCGACTCGATTTTGTGTGAGTGCGAAAGAGAGGGAGCGAAGTTTTTTCGTATATTTGCCTCTATTGTGGCTATATTAATGATCCGATCCGATTCAGATTTGAGCCCCTGATAGATATGGGCTGTCTCTATGATTCTGCATTTTTAGTTTTTGTTATTTTCAAAATTGTGTCCGCCACAGATGTGCGCCCTTTGTGGGGGCGCAAGTGGGCGGAACGAAATTTTGAAAAACTTTTCTAGGAGTGAGATATCACATCAGACTGGATAAAAAGTTTGGTTGCTCTAGCTCTTATAGCCTTCGAGCAATGGGCGACAAACAAGACGGACAGACAGACAGACAGACAGACGGACAGACGGACGGACAGACAGGGCTATATCGACTCGGCTATTGATGCTGATCAAGAATATATATACTTTATATGGTCGGAAATTACTCCTTCTCTATGTTACACACATCCACTTTTACCACAAATACAATATACCCTTTTACTCTTCGAGTACGGGTATAAAAATCAATGAATATAGACCAGGTGATAAGTTCCAAGTGTTCCCACTTGATAATTGAATTTTATTATTTCTTATATTTAGTGTGCTGCTACCCAACATATGTTGTAATTTGGAGGCTCCCTTACTAGGACCATACGCCTTATCTAAAAGTTTATTTCCTGATAGTTGACTGATATTAAGAATCAAACTGTCACTTGTTGATCTCTCAACTTCAATCTCTTCTATATTTGATTGAGAAAAGAATTCATCATTGTTATCGTCTTCATCATCCTCATCATCATCATCATCATCATCAAGAACATTTTCATTTTGATCAAAATGAATAATAGTACTAGTGTCAGCATACATGGGTTCTCCATTCGAATTTCGTTTCTTAATAGAGACATTTATAATATTATTCTTAAAATCATTGACATTAAAAGTCTGCTCCAGCTTCTGCTTCTTCTTTTTCTTCTGATGACTGAGATCATGTTTACTATCTTGAATTTCGGATTTCTTATTCTTGTTAACAAGTTTCCTCAATTGAAATGCATTTTCATTTTTCAGCTGCTTAAGCTCATGAAATTTTCTCTTCAATACGAGTCTCGTACGTTTCGAGTCTTAGTCAATTGTTATAAAAACATGACAACTTATTCAGTCTATATGTAACAACAACCAATACAAAAGTTATACTGTTCAATATTAAAATGAAGCAATATTTATATATCAATTGTTTTCAATAATAGAAATTAATAGATATTAAAAAAAAAATGCAAGATAAAATTTGGTTGTTAAGTATATATGTTTTTTATTTATTTATTGTTTTTCAAATGAAGATTATTGTCTTCACTTTTTTTAATGACACGATAAAGCTTATTTTTTAAAGATTAGAATCTTTAGTGTTTCGTCACTAATACTAGTATACCTATCTGGTAGATATAACATGAATTCCTCCAGCTCCAGGGCAAGGGAGTTTCCAATCCTGGACATCCTACGACTCACTTTTAAAATTGTTAGTTTTGTTAGCAGTGGCTTAAGCACTGTAGACTGTAACGAACCGTTTCTCTCCGGTCTGATCAGCAGAGCTGGCTCAGCGGCCGACGAGTTCGTTGCAACAAAATTTGTATATGTTGCCTCGCAGACAACAATGAAACACACAGATTGGATTTTGGGGGAAGTTTACAATCTCTTTATTGGTATCTTATACCTAGGGCTCTTATGCGCTACTCTTACACTAGGCTACCTGCTGGGCCTCCGCTGGCCTTCCGCTGGCGACTTTGGCTCCGCACTACCACCGCTTGGTCTCTTGGCTTAGCGTGGCTCCCGCGTGCTACGGCTGGGGGTTCTGACGCGGCAACCGCCTCGTCCGCCACTCACAGCTCCGCACACTCTGGGCTCACCCTTTGCTGGTACTCACCCTAAGCGGTGAGTAATATCCTGCGTGCCACTCGTCTTTGTATTCCAGCTCCTTGCTGAAATATCCCGTGATTCTTCCACTTTCGTCGCACGTTCACTCCGTTTCACTGCGGTTCCCGGCACTCGGTTGTATTCGCGCACTTCTCCGTTCACTGATCCTCGGCGTAATGTCCCGCGCCGCTGTCGCCGGGTTTCTTTTATACCCTCAGGTGACGCCGGCGCCCGTGTCGCTGCCTAGCAACAACGGGACAACCACGCGTTCCGTCGGTACTTTTCCATCGCGCCTCCGCGGGTTTCCACCGCTTTCTTAACGGGACCAAACCGGTGGCGTGATCTCATGCCCGTATTTGGGCATGCGCTGGACCGCTGCCGGCCCGATCCCGCCGTCTCCTGAGCGGCGTGAGCGCTGCTCCTGGGCGCTCCTCCATTCCCGGCGTGCTCTCACGGCCACCATTGGCCATGGGCTGGGCTACCGCCCGCGCGTCCCGCCAACCACTCCTTGTTCTGGTCGGCTCTCTGGGCCGGCCGAATTCGCCGTGCTCTCTCCGGCTTAACCCTATACCGGCCCCTGTGAGGAAATTCAATTCCTCACAAGACTTAAACATTCCAGTGAACTCCTTGAGTACTCGATCGTTAGTCTGAGTCATATTTCTTCTGGTGTTAGAACAGGTGCTGGACCAGGTACTGTACAGGAGCTGATACACAAGCTGTTGTAGCTGGTTCTGAAGCTGTTAAGCCAGTACACGAGCTCTTTTTGGGGCTGTTGTACCTGGTTTTGTTGATGCAGGAGCTGTTGGAGCTGGTTTTGGAGCTGTTTTTTAGTGGATGCAGGAACTGGTATTGTTGCTGTTGTTGTTGCAGGTTGTCTAGGTAATAACATAATATATTTTTCATGGAAAATAATATCGAGTTATTTTACACTCACGAAGGTATAATGTGCTTTTAATTTGGGGGAGATTTCCACTCCACCTCTCTCTCTCTCTCTCTCTATGTGACTCTATGTGTCTATGTGAAGTGATTAATGATGGTTGATGTGTATTATTGCTCTAATGGTTGTGTCGACTTTAATTGGTCGCGTTATTGGCGTAGGTTATTGGTTGTGTATTTTCCATTCACTTTATCAGAGAGAGAGAGAGAAAGATAGAGAGATCACGCCCTCTCTCTCTAGGAAATTGAGAGCCAGGTGTCCACAGTTGAATGTATTAAATCGTTGAACTCTCTCATAGTTGTATTGAATTTACGGACCCAAGTATTTGACTACTTCTTTTAGTGGTTGCAAATTCCCGAAACTATTAAAGTAGTGTATGATCTTTTTATACCCGTACTCAAAAGAGTAAAAGGGTATATTGTATTTGTGGTAAAAGTGGATGTGTGTAACATAGAGAAGGAATAATTTCCGACCCTATAAAGTATATATATATATATCAGCATCAATAGCCGAGTCGATATAGCCCTGTCTGTCTGTCCGTCTGTCCGTCTTGTTCGTCGCCCATTGCTCGAAGGCTATAAGAGCTAGAGCATCCAAATTTTTTTTCCATACTGATGTTATATCTCACTCCCAGAAAAATGTTTCAAAATTTCGCCCCGCCCACTTCCGCCCCTACAAAGGGCGCACATCTGTGGCGTCCACAATTTTAAATATAACAAAAAACGAAAGATGCAGAATCATAGATGAAGACCATATCTATTAGGGGCCCAAATCTGAATCGGATCGGATCATTAATATAGCCACAATAGACAAAAACATACGCAAAAACTTCGCTCCCTCCCTTTCGCACTCACACAAATCGAGTCGTTTTGGTTTTTCGTATAAATGAGCGCCTCGATCTCAGAGACTATAAGAGCTAGAACAACCAAATTTTTGCCTAGACTCCTGTGATATCGCTTCAGTGCAAGTTTATTTCAAAATTTTGCCACGCCCACTCCCGCCCCCAAAATACGAAAATCCACAATTTTGAAGATAGGAAAAAAATGCAGTATGGTAGAAAATGACCATATCTACCAGATTCCCGAATTTGGTTAAGATCGGATCATTATTGTAGCCACAATGATCAAATGAATTTTCAGCTGCCAGCTTCCCCACCCCCTTGCAGCAGTCGTCGTTTATGGGGATGATTGTCGCACAGATTCTCTCACACGCACACTCACGCTCACACAAGCTACCTGAGAGAAGTTTTGCTATTTTTCAAGTGCGGCTGTGTTTTCATGCGAGCTCCGAGTTTTCGACGCAAAGAATCCGTACCACACCTGGAAAGCAGAAGGAGAACGGGTTAGAGCAGCGCACTGTTTGCGACGGTACGTACTGCGCATTGTGGCTGATCTTGCCGACGTCCCGCCGGGTGGCAGGGGCACAAACAGTTGTGCTACACACAGGAGGGGGTGAACCTCTGTTTTGGCGCCTTCCATCGTCCATCGCGTTAGTGGGAGGAAAACAGAAACAATTTTCACTCATCCTGATTGTTTTTGACTGGAGCTTCTTCACTGAGCAGCTGATCGGGCAGAGTTGCTTCCAGCACGGAGTTGCCAGACAGCAGCGAATCGACGCAGGGCTGCCAGACCGGCCAACCGGTTAGAAGTTGGGCGCCAACTTTAAAAAATAATTAAGGCGTAGCAATGGAAGAGGAGGAAAGACGGGCATTTGAGCGGAGGTCGAGCCTGCAACGCTCACCACCGCAGTGGCAGACGCCTAGAGGCATTTGGCCCAGAGAGCAGGCAGCCGAGAAACGACCGCACCTAGGCCTCGGAACGACATCCCCAATAAAGGAGCAACTAAGGGTGATGCAGCAGCCAACTCTGACACTATCAGCCCCAGCGGAAATCCCAGTCAATCCCTTTGACTTCAGCGGCGCTACAGTAGACAATAGTTCCACAGGGTCGGCGGAATGCGGAGATCTTCGGGAAATCCTGACGACTCTGGTCGACAAATCGACGGAATTATCAAAAATGATGAAGGACGCTCGTTACCTCAACAAGGAAATGAAGGAGCTGGCGCAGAAAGTGGCCAGATTACAAAAAGAGCGCGCTTTTCAGCCTGGACGCTAAGTCCCGGAGGAGCGAGGATGTAGAGCGGCAAGACCAGGAAACCCAGTGCTCCCCAGAACCGATCGGGCACAAGACGCACGTAGAAAGGAAGCCAAGGCGTACACCAAAACGCAAAAAAGGACCGGAAGGACTCCCTACAGAGCAGCCTCACCAACAGACTGCCCGACGGACCGTGCCAGCCGCTCCCTCTGCAGATGACTGGACCGAAGTCAAGGGTAGGTCGCATGTCCGACAGCCTAGGGCACGTCCCGACGCCATCATCATCGAGGCAAAGGACAAGATGACCTACGCGGAGATGCTGAACCTGGTCACTCGGAGCCAAAGCGAAGAGCTAAAGAGTGTCGGCGAGAACGTGCGCAGGGTAAAGTGCACAGCCAAAGGCGCGCTCGATTCGAGATAACATCGATGCAGACGCCATCAGACGAGATTAGAGGAGTCTGCGCCCTGGGCATTTCGGCGGCACTCAGCGGGCTATTATCAGCCTCCCGGCCACTCTGGCAACGAAGGCGCTTTCCGTTGGTAAGGTCAAGGTTGCCTGGTCCGTCTGCCGTATCCGGGAACGCAATCTCCCAAACCGCGCTTCAAGTGCTTAGAGCTGGGTCACATCGCAGCGAAGTGCAAGAGCACAGTGGATAGAAGCGGGTGGTGCTTCCGTTGCGGAGCTGCGGATCACAAGATACGCGACTGCCACAATGAGGCTAGATGCTTCTATTGCGCCAGCAAGGGTCAGCCAAATAAACATGCAGCAGGAAGCGCCAGGTGTCCAATGGCACCCACAGCTCAGGAGAAGGTGCGAAACAACCGTCATGATTAGGTTCTACCAAATTAACCTGAATCATTGTGAGGCAGCCAGCGACCTGCTCACCCAGTCGGTTCGCGACCAGAGATCGGATGTCGCCATCATCAGTGAACCATACCGATCCCCAGCTGATGGTTGCTGGGTCCAAAGCGCGTCAGGCAAAGCAGCGTTATGGTCCTGTGGTAGGCCGCCGATGCGGCCAACATCGTGTGCAGCATATAGGCACTTCGTCCGAGCAAAGCTTGCGAGCCTCTGGGTCTACAGCTGCTATTTTCCACCGAGCCTGAGCCGCCAGAGCTTCGCAGCAGCCATGGACGAATTGGCTGACGATGCCAGAGACCACAAGCCTACCATAATCGCAGGAGATTTTAACGCATGGGCCCAAGAATGGGGCAGTGACATCACTAGAGGTAGCAGCTCCGATGCCATCAATAAGGGACAATCACTTCTGGAAGCCTTTGCGACCCTTGACGTGGTCTTGCTGAACCAGGGCACAGCAAACACGTTCAACAGGGGAGGCGCCGGCTCAGTTATAGACCTTACCTTCGTGACGAGCTGCCTTTCCCCACGGGCAAACTGGCGCCTAGGAAAAATCTACACGGCCAGCGATCACGAGGCGCTACTCTTCTCAGTCGGCGGAGGAACTGCACGAACCTCGAACCACACAGCACAGAGGACGGCATACAAGCCCGAGAGCATGCAGGTCCAACGATTCCTGGACGAGGTGAGGGACCTGACAGTCGGAGGATCAGCGCAACAGATGGCCACACAGCTCACGGCCCAGCTTCGACTCGCATGCGAAGCAAGCAGGACCCGTAGAAAAATGTTCAGGGGCACGCAATCGCCGACCTACTGGTGGAACAACGAGATCGCGGATGTCAGGCGCACCTGCCTGTCAGCCAGAAGGAGTTACCAGAGGGCTCGCAGAAGGAACGACAGCGACTGGCCGAGTCTCCACACGGCCTATTGCGTTGCCAGGAAGACACTGAAGACCACCATTAAGATGAGCAAACGGGAGTGCTTTCTGCAACTCTGCGACTCAGCCGAGCACGACCCTTGGGGAAGAGCCTACAAGACGGTGATGAAAAGGCTGCACACTAGTAACGCAGCTCCCTCCGACCCGCACCAACTCATGGCCATCGTGGAGGCGTTGTTCCCACCCAGGACGCATAACCTCCCCCAAAATGAGGAAGCGCTGCGGCACCCATTCGAGGTGGAACCGGTAACGGCAGACGAGGCCATCATAGCGGCCCGCAGGTTGAAGCCAAACAAGGCCCCAGGTCCCGACGGAATTCCCAACAGGGCAGTGAAACTGGCAGTCTCGTACAAGCCACAAGAGTTTGCGACGGCGTTCACGAAATGTCTCCAAGAAGGCCTATTCCCCTGCGCAATGGAAGACACAGCACCTTGTGCTCTTACCAAAACCGGGCAAGCCGCCAGAGGACCCCTCTTCGTTCCGCCCGATATGCCTGATCGATGCATTAGGGAAGACGATGGAGCAAATAATTTGCACACGGATGGAGAGGGCGGTGGACGGAGCCGGGGGCTATCTGCCAACCAGTTCGGCTTCCGAAAGGGCAGCTCTACAGTGGATGCCATCGGCAGAGTCGTCCGGATAGCAGCCGAGGCCGCAGAGGGAACGCGATGGAAGGGTGGCAATAAGGAATATTGTTTAATTGTCACCCTGGACGTAAAGAACGCATTCAACACGGCGAATTGGGACTGCATTGTCAACTCACTGAGTCAGATGGGCATCCCTCCATATCTGCAGGCGATCGTAGGCAGCTACTTTGACGGGAGAACGCTGAACTTCGGCACAGCGGCTGGCATGCAATCCCACCGTATTTCGGCAGGCGTTCCTCAAGGCTCGGTGCTGGGCCCGCTACTCTGGAACATAGCGTACGACGGAGTTATGCGGCTGACACTACCAACCGGTTGTCAGGTCACGTGCTACGCGGACGACGTAGCCCTTACAGTGGTGTCCAAACATCTACAAACGGCAGAAGAAACCTGCAACGCGTCCATACAGATGATAGCGGACTGGCTTCGTTCTGTGGGGCTGGAGTTAGCGGCTCAAAAAACGGAGGCAGTGTTGGTCAGCACTCGATCAACTGTGGAGACGGCGCACGTCCGTATAGGAGACCAGACCATAGCGTCGAAGCGAGCCATCCGCTACCTAGGCGTGATGATCGACACCAGGCTCTGCTTCCGGGAGCACCTGAGCTTTATACAGGAGAAAGCGGCCAACACAAGCCGAGCCCTGTTTCGCCTGCTACTAAACACCCGCGGACCGAAGCAGGAGAGAAGACTACTGCTGACCAGCGTTGTTCGTTCAGCCATAACGTACGCGGCTGCAGTATGGGCGGACGCCATCAAAATCGCCAGCTACGCCAGGGGCGTCAAGTCGATACATCGGCTCTGCGCTCTGCGAATATGCTGTGGCTTTCGGACGATATCAGACGACGCTGCGCTGGTCATAGCAGGAGTTCTCCCCATCGATCTCCTAGTCGTCGAGGAGAAGTACGTTGCATTGGCAATCAAGGCAGGAGTCGAACGTAAGGCGGCGCGAGAGCAGGCAAGAGAGGAGAGCCTCAGTGCGTGGCAAAGTCGCTGGGATAGTTCGGAAAACGGCCGGTGGACCTACCGTCTTATCCCAGATGTGAGAAGCTGGACTAATAGAGGCCACGGCGCGGTGAACTTTTATACCACGCAACTCATCAGCGGACACGGCTGCTTTGGCCAGTACCTGCATAGATTCGGGCACGAAGTTTCGCCACATTGCAGATGGTGCGGCGCCGGTACAGAGGACGCGGAGCACATCATGTTTGTCTGCGGGCGTTTCGACCAGACGAGGAGAGAACTATGGCAGTCTGTTGGCAGGCGGTTGTCACCCAGCAACCTGGTGGAAGCAATGACAGGAGACGAAGCGGTATGGTCAGCAGTAACCAATTTTGCTGCCGCCGCGTTGAAAGAGCTCCGGAGATGCGAGCGCCGTAGAAGGGAGGCAGTATAGGAGGAATCACCGTCCCTGCGAAGCAATGCTTCGCGGCCGTCCCGCGTCCACACTGAACTTCCTCTGACTCTCCACATACCCTGGCGGCAAACTTAATTTAATTTTTATCCTACCATCTAATACATAACATTTATTAAGCTTTTAGTAAATAGTCTCAGTATGCGTAATTTTTAAAATAAACGAGATAAGGAATTTAAAAAAAAAAACACAAGCTACCTCGTGCAGTGTACGTGTGTTGTTGTGAGAAGTGATGTAAATGAAGTAGATGTAGATGACTGATGTAGCAAAAAAATGTAAAAGTTAAAAACTGATAAAACATTTGAAAATTCCAATTTGTGCTGACTGAGTACGGGTATAAAAGTAGAGTCGCGGCAACAGCGACTCCTTACGTTCTTCCTCGTTGTTTTTATTATATGCTACCCAATGAGTTCCAGGCAACGATGAGTCATCCAGATTTATTATTCCACACTCATGTATTCGAGGTGTTTTTGGAAGTGCGTCTCTCATAAAGACTCCTCGAAAATGTTTAATGTTTTTCTCAGCAAACTTCTGAATATCTAAATTTGTTAATGCTCTTTTGGGTAGCAAGCTAATTAGTTTATATTTTTATTTCCATATGGCATAAGATACAAACCATATCCCTTTCGATATGGTTTCAAATGCATACCCTCACCCACACTAATGATTTTATTCTTATCACTTTGATCTTTGTTTGTAGACAGTTTTTGTTTTGCTGATCTTGCGCTTTCAATTATCTTTGCAATGGGTGCACCACTTGAAGCAATAATACCTAGAGTACTGAGTTCTGTGAGAATGGGCACAAGCGGTAAGAAACCACCCATCTTTGGTACAGTTATTACACGAGGACTGCTGCGCTCTCTCTGTTAAAGGGCGCTCTGCACCTGCCGCTTCGGCTCTAGCTTTGATCGGCCGTCGTTGCCTAAGTAGTTCTATGCTAATCTCTCTCCGCATAGGTTGCATACCGAGCCCGTGTGTACGTTTATCTGGCCTGGCAAAAGAGCGAGCAATTGGCTTTCGCTAGCCGCCTGTATAAATAAGCATTTTATAACGTTTCGAATCGTGCTGTTTTAATTGATTTTGAAAATAAATAGGTGCTAAAAGCTTGGCCCCTCAAACATTGGTGACCCCGACGTGATTTAACTGCAATTTGAATCGTGTTTTGTTAAAACCATTAAAAAATCGAACAATATATTCTTTGCTGTGCAGTGTAACTACAAACAATTACATTTTGTGCCAATAAAAACAGTTAAAGTGCAAGGTCAGTGAGACTGCGGTTGTCGAATATTCCGTTGCCTAATCGCCTAATCTCTATTGCCCTGCGCCGCTGCAGTCGCGGTTCTTGACTTTTCATTCTGCCATTCTCGCTCCCGCTCTGTTCGACGTCGCTTAGGCGGTCTTACATTTTCCGATGTTTTATTTGCATTACACAGCTTAGCATGGACAACGAGCCGAATACAGCCGCGGGTGAAAATATTGCGATGGGTGAAAAAAGGCTGAGGCTTTACAAACGTAAATTTCAGTCCCTGCATGATCGCCTGCACCGTCTTGGCGCTTCAGCTTAGGAGAACTCAATCGTCTGCCCTTGTCTCTGGTCTTGGTGATACTAGCGTGTCCACTGAGGGATCCACCGTGAGCATTTGCATGCAGTCCCGCACTTCAGACTATTCGACCACGCTCACTGCTCTCATCGCCCCCACAATCACAGATAGCCAACCAAGTCTGGCAGTTAATGTAGCCGATTGGAACATTCCCTCCAATATTCAGCTTGCCGATCTTGCGTTCTTTAATCCTCAGCGAGTAGATCTCCTCATTGGCGCGAGCATATTTTATGACCTTCTCTGCGTAGGGAAAATCAAGCTCATAGACGGATTGCCGCTTCTGCAGAAGACCCGGCTTGGGTGGATCGTATCTGGAGGTGGACAGAGGGTATCAAGTTCGTCGCTTTTGGGAATTCAAATTTCTTCGGATTCGGAGGCTAGAATGAATGCAAGGTTGAATCAAACTCTTCGTATGTATTGGGAAGTCGAGGATTGTGTGGAGGCTGCTTTAAGTACAAAGGAAGAAGTAGATTGTGAGGCGCATTTCGTAAGCCACCTTTCACGTTTGCCATCGGGGAAGTACTCCGTTAGGTTGCCGTTAAAGCATGACGCTGATCGCTTAGGAGAATCTTATACTCAGGCTTACCGACGATTCCTCAGTTTGGAACGAAAACTGGATCGTAATCCCACGCTCAAGGAGCGTTACTCGGCTTTTTATGAAGGAGTACATTGACTTGCAGCATATGTCCGAAGTCTATCCTGACTCACGTAACCGCTGCAGGTATTTTTCTGCCTCATCACTGCGTTTTAAAGGAGGACAGTACCACGACAAAACTCCGTGTCGTTTTCGATGGCTCTGCAGCTACATCAACTGGATGCTCTTTAAATGATGTGATTATGACAGGTCCTGTTATTCAGCCTGCATTGTTTACCATTCTGATCCGGTTCCGCACATATCCCGTCGCTCTGTGACATTTGTAAAATGTACCGCTGCGTAAGGGTATCTCCGCCTGACAATTATCTCCAGTGTATCCTTTGGCGAGATTCCATCCAGTCCGATGTTCAGGTCTACACATTGAACACCGTCACATATGGTACGAGGGCTGCATCGTTTTTAGCTGTCCGCTCAATGCACCAGCTGGCCATCGATGAAGTTGAGCCCTACCCTCTGGGCTCAGCTGCTCTGAAACAGGAGTTTTATGTCGATGATCTCATCTCTGGAGGCATCTCGGTCGCAGAGGTCAAGGAAAAGATGCGCCAAACTTCAAGTTTACTTTCGCGCGGTAACTTCAAGCTTAGAAAATGGTGCTCGAGTAGCCAGGAGGTGCTTGATGGAATTCCGGAAGGTGACGTGGAGAAGTTTCTGCGGTTTCATGATGGAAGCGACATAACAAAACTCTTGGTTTAGCGTGGACCCTGCGACAGATCAGCTGCTGTTTGCCCTGTCTGCGCTGGACACTAATTCAAGGCCCTCCAAGCGCTCGGTGTTATCGACGATTGCCCGGTTCTACGACCCTCTTGGATTAATTAATCCTGTTATTGTCAGGTGCAAGATTTTCCTTCAGCAGTTTTGGAGAGAAAGCTTGGACTGGGATGAGAGTCTACCGGCAGCGCTGCATTCAGCTTGGATGGACCTAAGAAACAGCTTGGCAAGCATCTCTTGAATTTCATTTCCTCGCCTTGTCCATCCTTCCAGTGCAGTTTTGGAGATCCATGGATTTTGTGATGCCAGTATGGAGGCATATGGCATATGGCACATGGCATATGGAACCCTGGGACCAGGGCCCGTTACATTCATATACATATTCATATTCATAGCACTAAGTTACTTTGTCATATATATAATCTATACACCAACAACTCAAACACCATACACCTGACTCTGTAAATTTCCAAGTCACACGCGCCGATCGATTTCTGCGAAATCGACACACGCGCCCCAGTTTCCCCCGAATTTCAAAACTACACTCAAATCATTTCCCGGTGCAACCGAGTCAATGACCAAAGTGCCAAAACTACACTCAGCTCATTTCCCGGTGCAACCGAGGCAATGACCGTGTCAGTGGGACAAGTGGAGAACTCGACACCACTTTCGTAACCACAAACTTGCGGACTCAGCCATCGAGATCAGCTTTAAATAGCCCGAGCCCTCGATCAATCCGGGCAGTCCATCAGCCGACCATCAGCCGATCGTCAACAGTAACGGCAGTCCATCGCCTATTCTACACAGTAACGGCAGTCTATCAGCCAACAGTAACGGCAGTCCATCAGCCGAGCACCAAACGGCAGTACATCCGCCGCGGCTACCAGCACCACGCCTCAGCAAGAACACAATACGAGACCCCATTACACGACACCAGAACCACGAGAAACAATGCAGAACACAAATAAAACCATTTAATAACATCAAAACAAAACTCAACGAAGTGTCGTCATTTCTTCGCCGAACGCGAATACAAATCAGGTGACCCAAAGAAAAACATATTACCGCACACACCAAAACTCTGGTGTCAGCGTTTTCCTTTCATCGCCAAGCGCGATTACCAAACTACCTACACGGTAACCAGACTCTACGCCCGCTCCACTTTTCGGTCTCACGGCCAAGCCCTACCCTAAAGTTCCAGCAATACTACAAAATTTCTTGTAGAGCACCCTGGGCAGACTGAGCTTAGCTCAGTCTGAAATAGGTATCATTACAAGTGGCGCCCGAGCAGGGACTTACGGAAACTTTAAGGAGATTTCAAAGCCAACTTTCTGGCAACTTTGAGGAAACTTAAAGAGAAAACCTTAACACGGGGCTACGTGGATTAAAGATCCACGGCCACCGAGAAAGAATAGTAGAGCTAACCACGGAACCCAAGTCCGGTACAAAACCAAATCCGCGCACCCACCCGAATTCAGTCGCGAGTGCCACCGGGAAAGTATACGCAGTGACCAAGTACTAAAACAGTGAAAAGTGCCCAAAACAACACCGAGGAAAACTCAGTCCAATCACCATGGAAGCCTACAAAGACGACGCGAGCATGGATTTCCACACCAGCGAGCGAATCGCCAATCCAGGCGTCAGCCTCGGCTGGATCTGCAAGCGCCGCCGAGACGAGCTGGAGGCCTTCGCCAAGGAATTCGAATTTGACACCGAAGGAACTGGTGAAGAGTTGCGCAAGAACTTTGCCATACTAGTCGCCGGACCACTCCCGCCGGGTGCCTGGACTCGCTTGGCAGAACTCGAGAGACAATACGCAAGACCAGCAGGGCGCTCCAAGTCCCCGCTGCCCACTACCCAGGACCATCAGGCACCGGAAGATGGGACCCCAAAGCCGGCTTACAAGTTCCCGCAGCCCCAGAGCCCACGCCCCGACCACCAGTGGTCACAGCCGGCGATCTTCCAAGGCCGCCCACTATGGAAACCTCCCGTTCGCCCACACAGAGAATTATACCATCGATTGACGCACCCATAATCGGGCCCGACTATAACCACGTCGCACGCACAGCAGAACGCATCTGCGGATGGGGCATCCAGTTCAACGGAAAAGATGACCAACTATCGTTTCTGGAACTACTCGAGGAACGCGCACGCGCCTTTGGAGTGGACACCAACCAACTGCCTCGAAGCATGGCCGAACTACTCACCAACCGAGCCAATCGCTGGTACCGTACCAGTCAACTACAGGGCAGTTCCTGGGTACATTTCCGCCAGGAGTTTCTGACATATTTTCTGCCGTCAAGGTATTTCGAACAATTGGACGACCAGATTCGAGGCCGCAAGCAAGCGGTGGGAGAACCATTCAAAGACTATCTCATCGAGATACGGCTACTCATGCACCATGCCGAGTACGACCTAGACACGGAGCTTTACCGTATCTACGACAACGCCCTGCCAGGACTCCAGCTATACGTGCGACGAGACGAATTGAAAAACTTGTCACAGCTAACCCGATTAGTGGCAGAGTACGAGCTTATTCACGAGAGGAAACCCGCAACGGCCCCCGCACCCATGCGAAGCCCACCAAGAGACACCAGGCCGGCAAGGCATCCAGACCGCAGAAAGAGTGACGCCTACCGAACACCCCTTTCGCAGACCCCATTGGGATTCAGCAGACACACCTCGCAGACAGTCATCGAATCAAAATAGTACAACGAACCAAGACGTCGCCCATCGAATGGTCACCACTTCCATTGCCAACCCACGCGCAGCCTGTCGCCGATGTGGTCAAGCTGGACACGCCGCCTACGACTGCACCAACGCTTCGACCGATCCTATTCTGCTGGGAATGTGGAAAGCGCGGCACTCGGACCGTCGACAGCTGCCGCCGGGCCACGTCGGGAAACGACGCGCGTCCTCGACTGACACGAGACCAGCCGAGAACGACGCCTCCCCAGACCCGCACTTAAGCAACGCACTACACGTGAACGACGGCCGAATAGTGGCGATAGTGACAATAGGAGGACAAACAACGGAGGCCACCATCGACACCGGGGCGTCCCGAAGTTTCGTCAGCGACAACCTGGCCCGACAACTAAACAACAACTCCAACCTGCAAGATGCATGCGTCCGCATACCCCTGGCTGACGGCTCAGTCATAGAGATCACACAAGTTCTACTGGCGCACATCAAGCTGGATCAAATCAAATCCCACTCCTGGTCCTACCAAACATGCTGGAGCAAGTTATAGTCGGCATGGACTTCCTATGTGCTATCGAAACGACGATCCAATGCGGCACCACGCTGCTAAAGCTACAAGATCGCCACCTCACGCCAACGCCACCGTCAGTTCAAACCAATGACGTACAAATCCACAACCTCAGCAACAAGAAATCTAGGTCAACCACCGCGAATACACGTCCCCGACCTACCACAAAATATACGGCACCCAATACCGCAACGAAGAATACGACCTCGAAACCAACCACAGCGAACACATTTCCCCGACCAACCGCAAAGAAGACGGCACCCAATAATGCAACGAAGAATACGATACCGAAACCAACCACAGCGAAAGCGAAGAACCGGCCCACAACGGAAAACACGAATCCGAAGCAAGCAGCGGTAAACTGCAACCAAGCAAACGGGAAAACGAATCCCACGGCCACTACGGAGCACCCGCGTCCTAAGCCAACCACAGGGATCACACATCCCAAACACACCACGAGGATCTCACACATGAGACAAGAATCAACACACTTGAACCAGGCGCTCGGCACAGGAAGCCCAGGATCAAAACAAACTACGGGGCACACGCACCCCGAACCCACCACAAGGATCTCACACACGAGACAAACCCCAACGAACTGGAACCCGCTCGACACAGGAAGCCCAGGTCCAAGTTCAGCCACAGCGCACACAGGCACAATTCCCTCAACGGAGAAGGTGTACCCACGGACACCCTCAAAGACGACAACCAGCCCCGAACAACGACAACGACAACGGCAGCAACAGTGCAACAAACCGAACCACGAGGGAAACAGCCACGCAAATCCCCTGCTGGTCGGGTCCAACCATCGAACTAATATTGTAACGAACCCTGGGACCAGGGCCCGTTAAATTCATATACATATTCATATTCATAGCACTAAGTTACTTTGTCATATATATAATCTATACACCAACAACACAAACACCATACACCTGACTCTGTAAATTTCCTAGTCACACGCGCCGATCGATTTTTGCGAAATCGACACACGCGCCCCAATATCTCCCGAATTTCAAAACTACACTCAAGTCATTTCCCGGTGCAACCGAGTCAATGACCAAAGTGCCAAAACTACACTCAGCTCATTTCCCGGTGCAACCGAGGCAATGACCGTGTCAGTGGCACAAGTGGAGAACTCGACACCACTTCCGTAACCACAAGCTTGCGGACTCAGCCATCGAGATCGGCCTTAAATAGCCCGAGCCCTCATTCAATCCGGGCAGTCCATCAGCCGACCATCAGCCGATCGTCAACAGTAACGGCAGTACATCCGCCGCGGCTACCAATGCCACGCCTCAGCAAGACAACAATACAAGAAACCACTACACGACACCAGAACCACGAGAAACAATACAGAACACAAATAAAACCATTTAATACATCAAAACAAACTCAACGAAGTGTCATCATTTCTTCGCCGAGCGTGAACACAACTCAGGTGACCCAGAGACATATTACCGCACACACACCAAAACTCAGGTGTCAGCGTTTTCCTTTCATCGCCAAGCGCGATTACCAAACTACCTATACGGTAACCAGACACCACGCCCGCTCCACTTTCGGTCTCACGGCCAAGCCCTGCCCTAAAGTTCCAGCGAACTACAAATTCCTTGTAGGGAAAAATCCTGGACAGACTGAGCCTACCTCAGCCTGAGATAGGTATCTTACAAGTGGCGCCCGAGCAGGGACTTTCTGGCAACTTTAAGGAAACTTCAAGAAAACCTTAACACGGGGCTACGTGGATTAAAGACCCACGGCCACCGAGAAAGAATAGTAGAGCTAACCACAGAACACAAGTCCGGTACAAAACCAAATTCGCGCACCCACCCGAATCCAGTCGCGAGTGCCACCGGGAAAGTAAACGCAGTGACCAAGTGCTAAAACAGTGAAAAGTGCCCAAAACAACACCGAGGAAAACTCAGTCCAATCACCATGGAAGCCAACGAAGACGACGCGAGCATTGATTTCCACACAAGCGAGCAAATCGGCAATCCAGGCGTCAGCATCGGCTGGATCTACAAGCGCCGCTGAGATGAGCTGGAGGCCTTCGCCAAGGAATTCGAATTTGACACCGAAGGAATTGGTGAAGAGTTGCGCAAGAACTTTGCCATACTAGTCGCCGGACCACTCCCGCCGGGTGCCTGGACTCGCTTGGCAGAACTCGAGAGACAATACGCAAGACCAGCAGGGCGCTCCAAGTCCCCGCTGCCCACTACCCAGGACCATCAGGCACCGGAAGATGGGACCCCAAAGCCGGCTTACAAGTTCCCGCAGCCCCAGAGCCCACGCCCCGACCACCAGTGGTCACAGCCGCCGATCTTCCAAGGCCACCCACTATGGAAACCTCCCGTTCGCCCACACAGAGAATTATACCATCGATTGACGCACCCATAATCGGGCCCGTCTATCTGCGGATGGGGCATCCAGTTCAACGGAGAAGATGACCCACTATCGTTACTGGAACTACTCGAGGAACGCGCACGCGCCTATGGAGTGGACACCAACCAACTGCCTCGGAGCATGGCCGAACTACTGACTGGACCGTACCAGTCAACTACAGGGCAGTTCCTGGGTACATTACCGCCAGGCGTTTCTGACATATTTTCTGCCGCCAAGGTATTTCGAACAATTGGACAACCAGATCCGAGGCCGCAAGCAAGCGGTGGGAGAACCATTCAAAGACTATCTCATCGAGATACGGCTACTCATGCACCATGCCGAGTACGACCTAGACACGGAGCTTTACCGGATCTACGACAACGCCACCGTCAGTTCAATCCAACCACGTACAAGTCACCGAACCCAGCACCAAGAAATCTAGGTCAACCGCCGCGAATACACGCCCCCGACGTACCGCAAAGAAGACCCAATAATGCAACGAAGAATACGACACCGAAACCAACCACAGCGAAAGCGAAGAACCGGCCCACAACGGAAAACACGAATCCGAAGCAAGCACCGGTAAACTGCAACCAAGCAAACGGGAAAACGAATCCCACGGCCACTACGGAGCACCCGCGTCCTAAGCCAACCACAGGGATCACACATCCCAAACACCCCACGAGGATCTCACACATGAGACAAGAATCAACACACTTGAACCAGGCGCTCGACACAGGAAGCCCCGGATCAAAACAAACTACGGGACACACGCACCCCGAACCCACCACAAGGATCTCACCCACGAGACAAACCCCAACGAACTGGAACCCGCTCGACACAGGAAGCCCAGGTCCAAGTTCAGCCACAGCACACCCAGGCACCATTCCCTCAACGGAGAAGGTGAACCCACGGACACCCTCAAAGACGACAACCAGCCCCGAACAACGACAACGACAACGGCAGCAACAGTGCAACAACCAAACCACGAGGGAAACAGCCACGCAAATCCCTTGCTGGTCGGGTCCAACCATCGAACTAATATCCACGGAACCGGAACCGATCTAGCCCGATGACCCCCGAAACAACGACCGCAGCCCTGTCGTACCCACGGCCGACGCCACCCCGATCTTCGCCAACCCACTGGAGTACCTTCCGCGTACTGACGTGCCCACTAGCGCCATGCACCACGCCATGCCTAACACCACGTCCGAAATCTTCGTCGCCCAAACAAGTCGTTGCTGCGAAAACAGAGTCGTCACTGAGACCCGCCTGGCCATACATCAATCTGGAGACATGACGACCCAGGCATACCGCCAGACCCACGAAACTACGCCACTCACGGCCAACGCTACCCCGATCGTCGCCCACATAAGCGACTACCCACGTAGGATCGAACACCCCAGCGCGTTCGACACTACCATCCTCCCAGAAGACCCAAGCCAGCCAATGGACCCCGACACGCCCGATCTCACCGAACCCGATCCAGAACTGATCTCCGATCCCTGGCCGCCGGACATAGCACCACAGATTCAAGAATTTCTGGACACAGAACTTCCAATGTTCAATAATCTCCACGGGACCTCCAACATCGCCGAGCACACCATCGTCATGAGGGATAATCGACCCATCAAACAAAGGTACTACCCAAAGAACCCAGCCATGATGCGGATTATCGACGAGCAAGTCGACCAATTGATTCAAGAAGGTCTCATCGAACCCTCACTAAGCCCGCACAGCGCCCCCATCGTACTCGTACGTAAAAAGAACGGGAAATGGCGCATGTGCGTGGACTACCGACAACTCAACGCTCACTCTATTCCCGACGCATACCCACTGTCCAGAATCAACTACATCTTGGAGCGCCTACAGAACGCACGCTTCATAACCACCCTGGATCTGAAGAACGGATACTGGCAAATACCCATGGCCAACGGAAGTCGAGAAGCCACCGCCTTCACGGTCCGCGGCAGAGGTCTCTATCAATGGAAAGTGATGCCCCTTCGGATTACATTCTGCACCAGCAACATTCCAACGGGCCCTTGATACCGTGATCGGTGCCGACATGGAACCCTACGCATTCGCCTATTTAGACGACATTGTCGTCGTCGGACGAGACTTCAAGGACCACATACACAACCTGGCAATAGTCCTCTCTCGCCTTCGAAAAGCGAACCTACGGATAAATGCGGAAAAGTGCACATTTTTCCAAAGCCGGATCAAATATCTTGGTCACGTCATCAGCGAAGAAGGTATCCACACAGACCCCGACAAGATTGCTGCCGTCAAAGAACTCAAGCCACCCACGAACCTAAAGGAACTACGTTGGTGCATCGGAATGGCATCATGGTACCGAAGATTCGTTCCAAACTTTGCTACAGTAGTCCAACCAATGTCTCAGCTACTCAAGAAGGGGCAAACATGGACATGGACCGCAGATCAACAATCAGCCTTCGACCAACTAAAAGAACTACTCACGACCGCTCCCGTACTCGCTTGCCCCGATTTCAACGTCAAGTTTTCGCTACAAACCGATGCGAGTAACCTCGGCATAGGCGCCGTACTCACGCAGGAGATCGAAGGAAAGGAACGCATCATCGCCTATGTCAGCCGATGCCTGAACCAGGCCGAAGGAAACTACTCCACCACAGACAAGGAATGCCTCGCCGTCATTTGGGCAATCCGAAAACTCCTTCTAGGTAGCAGAAGGATACCGGTTCGACGTTACAACCGACCATCTCGCGCTGAAATGGCTGAATACTCTGGAAAGCCCCTACGGAAGAATAGCGAGATGGGCGCTCGAACTCCAACAGTATCAGTACGACGTCCACTATAGAGCAGGGAAACAAAACGATGCCCTATCCCGACAACCCTTGCAGACGCTAGCCAGAATCAAAGAGGACGCAACAACTTGCCCCTGGCTCGCACGAAGGATTCAGCAAACCAAAGAAGAACCCGATAAATACCCCGACTACGTCTTCGAGAATGGAGAACTCTACAGACATCTGGGCCACGGAGCCGACGATCACGACTACGTATCATGGAAACTTTGCGTCCCAAAAAGACCGACGCCAAAGAGTCCTCAAGGAATGCCATGATCAGCCCACGGCAGGCCACCTCGGCATTCTGAAAACCATCACACGGATCGCACAACGATATTACTGGCCTATACACGGCCTGTACCGCGATGTAAGGAAGTACGTACGCAGCTGCTTGCGCTGTAAAAAGTTCAAGGCACTGCAGCGCAAGCCCGTGGGTAAGATGCTCACCCGCAGGGCAGAGGAACCTTTCGCCGACTTCGTTGGGCCACTGCCCCGATCCAAACGAGGAACCACCATGCTACTGGTATTCTTCGACACCTTCTCGAAATGTACCGAACTAGTGCCACTTAAGAAAGCTACCACAGCTACCCTAGAGCTAGCCTTTCGGGAACGCATTCTAAGCCACTTCGGCGTGCCAAAACGATTTGTCTGCGACAACGGAACGCAGCCGGTGTGAATTTGCAACACACCGCACCGTACTGCCCCCAGGAAAACCCAACGGAACGGGCCAATCGGACGGTGAAGACCATGATCGCACAATTCGTGGATGACCATCAAAACACATGGGATGAGCTGATACCCGAGATTTCACTGTCAATCAACTCCACCGTCTCCGAAACCACTGATTTCAGCCCCTCATTCCTGCTACACGGGAGAGAACCTCGCTTACCTGGAGCACTTGACGATGAAGTCATACCAGGGACAGGAAGCCCCCCGGACACAGCACACGCGAAGGCAACGCGACTAAAAGAAGTATTTGCAATAGTACGAAACAACATCCAGCGGCAAGTCAAGAACAATCCCGGCACTACAATCTCCGCCGCCGACAATGGCGTCCCACGGTGGGCTCGCTAGTACTAATCCGCCAACATCATCTATTTAAAGCAGTCGACGGTTTCGCGGCAAAATTTGCCCCAAAGTATGACGGGCCCTACAAAGTCAAAGGCTTTACGTCAGCAAATATCATGAAATTACAGCACCCCGGAAGCCGAAAACAAAAGGTGGCGAACATCAACGACCTTAAAGAATTCCACGACGCAGTGGACAGCGGGTCCGCTGATGAAGCAAACGACACCAACAGTACTACTGACCCACTCCCGGGTATGCCAAACGACGATTCCGCTGATGGAGCAAACGAAGGCAACAGTACTACTGACCCACTCCCGGGTATGCCAACCGGCAATTCCGCTGATGGAGCAAACATAGGCGACAGTACTGCTAACCCCGGCCAAAATACGCCAAATTCCGCTGACGGAGCAGACGTCAGCAACCGCACCATCAACCCCAACCAGAACACCATGATACGCCGACCCGTAGAAACGCCGACGACAACGGAAATGGCAAACAAGTCGCGAAACACCAAGTATCTAATAGAAAGAAGATCACCCCGGGCCGGTATATAAATCTGGACCCCAGAGCAACAAGCCACCAGAAGACAACCACCAGCAACGGCAATCATACCACCGCGAACACCAACCACACCCACCACCTTTCATCCGCCCGGAAAAAGGGGGGTTTAACGGACCATCAGCATGGCCCCGATACTACACCTTAAAAAACACCATCATCAACATGGCCCCGATACAACACCTTAAAATAAACACCATTAAACTACACTGCACATAACCCTGATCCATTTCCACGTTAGGCACTCCGAAACTTGGTCAGCTGCATAGCCAGCAAAGCCACTCACCCAACCTTAGCCCCAAAACCCACTCACACAATGGCCCACTTCCCCAAAACCACTATCACACTGCAGACTCAGCAGTCCCCTCAGACCAAGTGCCGGCTTTAAATAGCGCGGACTGCGGATCAATGGGGGCAGTTAAACTAAGAGCGTCAACCCGGGGCAGTTGACTCAAGACCGACAATTAAATATCGTTACATATAAATAACATACCATTCGTAAATAAAAAAAAAAACCAGCAAAACTCAACTACCCAGGTGTCATCATTTCTTCGCCGACCGCCAACACAAAGCAGGTATTACCGCACCCAAGAACTCCGGTGTCAGCATTTTTCCCATCGCCAAGTGCAATCGCAAAGAATTACCCGCACGGTAACCCGACTCTCGCCCGCTCCACTTTCGGTCTCACAGCCAAGCCCCTGCCCTAAAGCCTGGACAGACTGAGCCTACTTCAGCCTGAGATAGGTATCTCACAGGGAACACTTGGAACTTATCACCTGGTCTATATTCATTGATTTTTCATAGTCAGCCTATTGATTAATTGTAAGGGAGCGATTCCGCTGGGGTACATCTCTCAGTCCAGCCAGGGTCGAAACTACAGAAAATTTGTAATTTTCCGGGACTCCGAGTCGTGAATGGCGCCTTTCGGGGCGGAGGCTCGTCTAGGGGAGGGTCAGGGAGCGGCAGGGATCTACCGGCGGATGTCGAAATGGCCCGGACGGTCCCTCTGGAGGGAGTACGAGCCACGGGGAAGCGAGGAAGGAGGCAGTGTCTGCAAAGGGGGTGGCGGCTATCGCCGGGCGACACCTTCGGGCAACGACTACGGGGTTGGGAAGTGGGTAGTCAAGATCGACAAAGGTGACTAGGCGATCGCCGGACGTCACCTTTGGGCACTACTGGTCTCGGGAGGAAGGGAGCGGTGTTCTGAAAGGCGACTAGGCGATCACCGGACGCCACCTTCAGACAACTACTACG
Organism: Drosophila bifasciata; assembly: GCA_009664405.1. NCBI lineage: Eukaryota > Metazoa > Arthropoda > Insecta > Diptera > Drosophilidae > Drosophila > Drosophila bifasciata. The sequence goes on from CM019044.1 coordinate 26,313,264, forward strand.
GGGGTGGGAAGTGGGAAAGGTTTTCTGAAGGCGACTAGGCGATCACCGGACGCCACATTCAGACAACTACTACGGGGGTGCGGAGTAGGTAACCGAGATCAACAAATTCAGACGCGGAGTTCTTTTCTTTGATCAAATCTTTATTCTGCACTATGTAATTTTCCCTACCTAACCGCACCGCTAAGCACCCTTCTTCTCACGAAGGTGAGACTCCCTTACCCCAATGTCTCCTTCGTTGCGGCGTAGTTTGGTCCCGTTATGTTACGGCAGCGTGGGCGTCGCTCACTTCTCGTCACACACTTCTCTTGGCACGACCGGCTCAAGCTTTGGTTCCCGAATGACTGACCTCGTTGTTTCTGCTGCGCGATCGTAAGACCTGTTGCCGGCTTCCAAGGCTCTCTTCGCCTCGGTTTTAGTCGCCGGCTGCTCTCTGCGTCGTTGATATTCTCGGCTGTTGCTCTGGTTCCAGCGCTCTCTCTGCCTTGGGTTTCCGTCGTTAGCTGCTCTCTTTCGTCTGTGGTGATCTTCGTTGCTATGGTTTCCAGCGCTCTCTCTCTGCTTTGGGTTTTCGTCGCTAGCTGTCTCTCCCGCCGTCGGTGATATTCATGGCGCTCGTTGCCACGGTTTCCAGCGCTCTCTCTCTGCTTTGAGTTTTCGTCGCTAGCTGCTCTCTTTCGTCTGCGGGATATTCATAACGGCCGTTGCTAGTGTTGGCCGTGGGTCACCGTTTTCCCCTTTTCCCCTCGAAATCACGAGATTCCCTTGCTGATTATTGGCCTCGGCCGTGTAATTGTGATAAATGGTGGTTTTACTTACGAACTAATTCTTAACCTAAAAAAGATGAACTTAACACTAAAAATAATAAAGAAATACAATGAAATAAAAATAAATAACAAGCGGGGTAGGGGAAAAGGGGAAGATCCCTTCGTGGGAAACTAAAGGAGGTGGTTCCCTTCGTGGGCCGATCGGGGGACAAAAATGTGGGGGAAGCGTCCGCTCCTTCACATCCCCTCCTCACTTCGGTGGGCCCGCAGAGTGACTGTGACTGCGTTGTTGCTCGTAATCCTAAACCGAAAGGTGTGCCCGTCGTGGAACTCCAAGCGCCGTACTCCTGGACGTCCCGTGGCCATCCGCAAGTACACGGTGATGTTCGCGATGAGGTCCAGGGGAGTCCCCGTTCGTGCGTGGTGGTGCGCCATTCCAGGGGAGCTTCGGCCCAGCCCGCCTCGTCCTGTACGGATGCGACCTCCGGATGGAGTCGGTAGACTTGTAGTTCCGCCACTTCCTCGAGCCCCAGCGGCAGGCTGCACTCTGACTCCATCGGGTCGTCGTCGGCGTCCATGGGTGGTGGAGTGTCGTCTCGGGCAGGGATGCCTGCTGACTCCTCTCCCCTCCGCCAGGCCCTCCTGCTCCGGTTCTTCCGCCTTTGGCTCCACGCCGGGTTCGTTTCGGCCATGGCCCATCAGCCCGTAGTCCGCCCACAAGCAATCTTCCCAATTGTCTGGGCGAGTCACCGTGCTCAGGCCGCAGCTCTCGGCACCTGTCGGGTCGTCCGACTGGGTGTCCTCGCAGGTCGAGCATGGGCTGCTTGGGCCAGGGACAATGGTGTCCTGCTCATCGGGGTCGGTGCCGATGTTGTCATCATCGAGGGTTGTCCCGTTCTGCCCGTACAGTCGGCGGTTCAATATGGTGAGGCTGTGGCGCGGTGGAACCCGCACTCTTCCGGTTGCGAAGCGGCCGTCGGGCTCAAACTCCCGCTCAGACTCGGACTCGGACGCGGACTTCGGGTTCTGGTGAAGCCAGCCCGTCATGGCAGCCATCCGCTGGTACAGAGGGATGCGCCGGGGTTCCCCGTGTAGCTCCGGCTGGATTCGGAAGAGGCCCGAGAGTTGTTCGCGGGCGTGGAGGCGCGGCCGATCGGCGTCGGACCTCCATTCCGAGGTTGGAGTCGGGCGAATCTTCCATTCCTCAGGCGTTTCATGTCGAACGTCTAGGGAGAAACTCCTTGTGGTTAGTAACCACCCTGAATATACCTGACCATCCTACCCTCCCCTTTATCTTGCTTGAGCGGTGCGGTTGAGAAAGATTAATACATTCGATCTTAACTTATCCTATAGGGGATATATACGTAGGGGGCTTACGGCTTTTGAGTTTTGCCCCTTTCGGGGCGAGGACGTTGCGATAGCGCGCTACCGTAAGTGGCGCTCGTGAATCGGTGCTCGTTCGGGGAGTCCTCGGGGTCGTCTCAGCGTCTCCGTCGCCTTTCATCTCGTGGAATTCCTTGAGGTCCTCCAAGCTCGCGGTCTTCCTTCCGCCATCGGGATCTGCCAGTACCCGTTCTTCAAATCCAGGGGTCGAGATGTAGCGGGCGTCGCGCAGTCTCTCGAGGATGTGGTTAATCCTGGGAAGTGGGTAGGCATCCGGTATCGACCTGGCGTTAAGTTGCCTATAGTCGATGCACATGCGCATCTCACCGGTCTTTTTCCCTACCAGCACAATTGGCGCGCTGTGGGGGCTCTTGGAGTCTTCGATCCGTCCATCCCGCAGTAACTCGTCGACTTGGTCGTTGATGATCTTCTGCATGGCTGGGTTTTTTGGGGTAATACCTTTGCTTCACGGGCGTATCATCCTTCATGTAGATAGTATGCTGGGCTATGTGCGAGATTCCTGCCAGTCCCGCAAATTTGGCCAACTCTTCCTCCAGGAACTAGGCTACCCACGGTGTAGGTAGTGGTTCGTCGATTAAATCTCTGATTAAATTTTCACCTATATTAAGAATAAATTGTTTTGAATTTGCAGAAGTTCTGAGTCCTACTGCAGTGTGTTCATGCAGTGTGCTTGGCCTAATCAATTTAAGCACTAATCAATTTAAGCAGTTCCAGCGGCGGTCATTGTCGCTGCCCAAAAGTGATGCGTCTGCATCTAAGCCGTGAGAACCTTACGTAACGGGCATTGGCACGCCTGACGCCTCATATTGCATGTTGACTGTGGGAAACTTACGTAACGGGGCTTTGTTTCCCACTACAGAACACCTGCATGGAGGCAACTCGCCCCAACGATTTTTGTATAAATATAAGTTTGATTTCGATAGACATTAATCATTAATCCCGAACCTCGGAACGTAGTACATGGCGATCCTGCCAGTACTATATGTGTATCAGTGGCGTTTTATCGCCGGATACACATATAATATTCAATATATATAATATACACAGTGCGTGCCAACATGAAAATCTACAAGGATATCATTACCGAGGACGAGATGTTCGCCAAAACCAACAAAATAAAGCTGGTGGATGATGTTATCTACAAGGTGTATGGAAAGCTGATCAGCCATACTGGCGACGAAATTAAATTTGAGGGCGCCAATGCATCTGCTGAGGATGTCGATGAGGGCAAGAAAACCAACGTGGAGTGCGGTGTCGACGAGGTGCTGAACCAATGCTTCGCTTTCGGCGACAAGAAGTCGTACACCCTCTACCTGAAGGATATTTTGTGCCGCTTCAAGGAGCTGCAGTTCTTCACCGACGAGTCCATGGACTGCGATGGCATGGTCTCCTTGGTGGAGTACCGCGAAATCAATACCCAAAGCATTCCAGTGCTGATCAGCCATACTGGCGACGAAATTAAATTTGAGGGCGCCAATGCATCTGCTGAGGATGTCGATGAGGGCAAGAAAACCAACGTGGAGTGCGTTGTCGACGAGGTGCTGCACCAATGCTTCGCTTTCGGCGACAAGAAGTCGTACACCCTCTACCTGAAGGATATTTTGTGCCGCTTCAAGGAGCTGCAGTTCTTCACCGATGAGTCCATGGACTGCGATGGCATGGTCTCCTTGGTGGAGTACCGCGAAATCAATACCCAAAGCATTCCAGTGCTCATTTTCTTCAAGCATGGTAAGCTCTGAATGTGCGTGTCTAGCTGTTGTATCTGCACGATATGGCGTCCCCAAAGATGACAACCTCAGACCCACAACCAGGGCCAAAACCAGCCCCCATGATGCAGCAGACACACAGGAACGGGGCACCATCACCGGCCCCCGCCTTTCCAACCTCCCAACCAGAGGAACATACTTATGCATAACTTCTTTATACTTATCCGATGATTAGTTCCAATTTTTGAAGATCCTCAATTTATGTAACAATGCTAACAAATACCTCCCCCTTTTACACCGAACGCTGCAGTATTATTTGATATATTGAGTATAAACAACTAAATTCTCTTAATTTTCATTTCAAATGTTTATTTTTTAAATTCAGCAACGCAGGGAAATCTGTGGTTGTAAAATCATATATTTCAGACCATTCCTATACGGTACCAAATTTCTGGTAAAACCGATCATCGCCCATTAACATACTTATTTTCAATGAATGCGATTAGATTTAGAAGAATATGATTTTGTGGTGGAGTAGATTGCAGGGAAAGAAAACTAGGTAGCGGATGCGCAATCCCGCATAGATGTATCAGATTTGAAAAATTTAACTGCCAAGGCTGACCAAATACTTAAAGTAACGACATGGTCAGAAGCCGAAAAAGTAAAAACAAAAAACACTCTTAATACGAGTGGTAAAGTAAGTCTTAAGGTCCCAAAAATATATGAAGCGCTATATAAAAAGAACTAAAACGACATGTCGAGCTCATTCTGACCCTTCCGAATTTACTATTCAAAAAGGAAAACGAATTTGTAGCCAATTTATATTGAATGACCTGATTATTAACGAGAAAATTGACTTAGGACAATTCTTCAAGAGACAGAATATTTAAATATACCCGGGTAGAAGAATTTAAAGAAATGGGAAATAAAAACCTGACAGACATAACAATTGCGTTAACGCCAAAAACAACATACTTGCAAGACAAAAAATCGATCGATAAAATACTATAAAAATTCCACGACGACCCAATTACTGGAGGCCACCAGGGAGTCAATTGTACAATTAACAAGATTAGAGAAAAATACAACTGGAAAAAAATGACAAGGGATATAAAAAAGTATATCAAACACTGTGAAAAATGTTTGAAGAACAAAACTCTCAAACACAACAAAGAAGAAATGCAATTAACTGCAACGTTCAGATCGACACAATAGGACCCCTACCAAGGTCAGACAATAATAATGAATACGCCGTTACAATCCTATGCGATTATACCGATCCCTAGCAAGCATGCTAAAGTCGTAGCCAGTAGTATCTTTAATAATTTTATTCTTATCTATTGTCCTATGAGGACGCTCATAACGGATATGGGTACCGAATATAAAAACAGCATTTTTTTTGGTCATCCAACCCCAGTATGTAAAGGCATAGAAATATGCATAAACTGTTCAAAAGCAAAACATACAAACGAGAACGAGCTTTCCACAAATGGAAAAAATTGCCTAAATTGCAACAACAATCCGGATATCAACCACCAACACAGCCCCCTCGACCGCAAATGCCCCCAATTCTTAAAACAACAAGAACTAACAGCTATAAAAATAACAGAAAAAACAGACCACAAAACTGCACTTAACATCTATAACAACAGACACGGCCAACACATCAGAACATCTTATGCAAATACGCTCACCAATACAACACAACACTCATCACGCAAGCACCAAATACACATACGCCAACAAACACATCGTCAATCACAAAACTCACACCCCTTACTAAAACAACACACCAAAGCATCTCAGCTGCACTGCACGCTCAAAGCACAGTTATTGCAGCCTCTCACACAACATCACCAACCAAAAGACCATCATCACCAGCATCTGCAAAGCAACCTAACTCGATAGAACCAGAATACATGGATACCGGCAACACCAAACTGTTTGCTAAAAATAAGTTTAACAACCTTTCTACCACCCTCAAAACAACCAAATCAAACACTACAATAAAATCCAAACCATCAAGCAAGAGCAAATACACAAACAATAGCAAAAGCGATTCCATTTCAAAAAAAAAAAAAAAAAAAAAATCTAATTTAACACTTAACCTAAACTTAATTTAATTTAACTTAAACCTTTATCAACAACAAACAACTGGCTCTAAAAATGACTATGAGGATTATACAATGGAATATGAATGGATATATCAACAAATATTGCGAACTTCAAACAATCATTAAAAAACACACACCACTTATAATATCTTTACAAGAAACACATATAAAATTTACCGGTCACATTCCCATACCCATTAACTATACACTTATTTCAAAAAACACCTCATCTTCCCACGGTGGCGTAGGTCTTCTAGCCCACAAATCACTGCAAGCTCGAGAAATAATCCTTAGCGAAGATTTTGACGCGGTATGCATTGAACTGAACTCCAAACTCAAATTCAGAATTATCTCAGCCTACATCGCACCTAACAAATCTTTTTCACTGCAAAACCTTGTAATGATACCTATTTCAGACTGAGGTAAGCTCAGTCTTTCCAGGGTTCTCTACAAGAAATTTTGTAGTATTGCTGGAACTTTAGGGTAGGGGCTTGGCCGTGAGACCGAAAGTGGAGCGGGCGTGGAGTCTTGTTACCGTGTAGGTACTTTAGGTGATCGCACTTGGCGATGAAAGGAAAACGCTGACACCTGAGTTTTGGTGTATGCTGTAATATGGCTTGTGGCGTCACCTGATTTTTGTGTTCGCGCTCGGCGAAGAAATGATGACACTTCGTGAGTTTGTTTTGGTGTTATTTAAATGGTTTTATTTGTGTTCTGTATTGTTTTCTCGGGGTTTGGTGTCGTGTAGTGGTTTCTTGTATAGTGTTCTTGCGGAGGCGTGGTGCTGATAGCCGCGGCGGATGTACTCCCCGATATGATTTAGAATAGGCGATGGACTGCCGTTTTGGTTTATGATAGGCGATGGACTGCCGTTTTGGTTTATGATAGGCGATGGACTGCCGTTACTGTGTAGAATAGGCGATGGACTGCCCCGATTGATCGCGGGCTCGGGCTATTTAAGCCCGATCTCGATGGCTGAGTCCGCAAGTTTTTGGTTACGGAAGTGGTGTCGAGTTCTCTACTCGTGCCACCGGCCCGGTCATTGCCTCGGTTGCACCGAGAAATGAGCTGAGTCTAGATTTGGCACTTTGGTCATTGACTCGGTTGCACCGAGAAATGACCTGTGTGGAGTTGTGTAACTCGGGGGGGGGGGGGGAGACTGTGGCGCGTGTGTCGATTCTGCATGAATCGATCGGCGCATGCGACTGTAAATGTCCGGTGTATGGTGTTTGTGTTGTTGGATTATATATGACAACGTAACTTAGTGCTATTAGTACGAATATGTATATGAAATGCAAAGTAACTTAATGCTATCAGTATAAATATGTATACGAATATAACGGTTCGTTACACCCCCCCCCCCCCCCCCTTTCTTCCGGGTGGGGTTGCAATTGGCCGCTTTGGTTACTCCTGGGTCGGCAAAGTTTCTTGCCAACGTGTTTTGCCGTTTCTATTGGTGGTTTTCCGTCGTCAGGGGGTCGTTGTGATCGCAGGTGTCGTTTGCTTCCTCAGCAGGGTCGCTGTCCAACGTGTCGTGGTACTCTTTCAGGTCGTTGATATTTGCGACTTTCAGTTTCCGGCTTCCGGGATGTTGTAACTTGACGATATTTGTTGACGCGAAACCTTTGACTTTGAATGGCCCATCATATTTTGGGGCCAATTTCGCAGTGAAGCCGTCGGCTGCGTTGGAGAGGTGGTGTTGTCTGATCAATACTAGTTGACCCACCGTGGGGCGCCATTGTCGTCGGCGAAGATTGTAGTGACGGGATTGTTCTTGACTCGCCCGCTAAATGTTGTTCCGCACTATCGCGAATACTTCTTTGAGTCGGGTTGCCTTAGTGTGGGCTGTGTCCGGAGGGCTTTCTGTCCCTGGTGTAACTTCATCGTATAATGCTCCAGGTAAGCGAGGTTCTCTCCCGTGTAGCAAGAAGGCGGGGCTGAATCCAGTTGTTTCCGAGACACTGGAGTTAATTGCTAGTGATATCTCGGGTATGAGTTCGTCCCATGTGTTTTGATCGTCCTCCACGAATTGTGTAATCATGGTCTTCACTGTCTGATTGGCCCGTTCTGTAGGGTTTTCCTGGGGGCAATACGGTGCGGTGTGTTGCAGATCCACGCCGGCTGTTTGCATAAACGTGCGGAATGAGCGGCTGGTGAGCTGTGTTCCATTGTCACAGACGAATCGTTTTGGTACGCCGAAGTGACTTAAAATGCGTTCCCGAAAAGCTAGCTCTAGCGTGGCGGTGGTAGCCTTCTTAAGGGGCACTAGTTCGACCCATTTTGAGAAGGTGTCGAAGAATACCAGTAGCATGGTGTTCCCTCGTTTTGATCGGGGAAGTGGTCTCACGAAGTCGGCGCATAATGTTGCGAAAGGTTCCTCTGGCCTGCGGGTAAGCATCTTACCCACGGGCTTGCGTTGCAGTGCCTTGAACTTTTGGCAGCTCAAACAGCTGCGTACGTATTTCCGCACATCGCGGTATAGACCGGGCCAATAGTATCGTTGTGTTATCCGTGTGATGGTTTTCCGAATGCCGAGGTGGCCTGCCGTTGGCTGATCATGGCATTCCTTGAGGACTCTTTGGCGTCGGTCTTTTGGGACACAGAGTTTCCATGACACGTAGTCGTGATCGTCGGCTCCGTGGCCCAGATGTCTGTAGAGTTCTCCATTCTCGAAGACGTAGTCGGGGTATTTATCGGGTTCTTCTTTGGTTTGTTGAATCCGTCGTGTGAGCCAGGGGCAAGATGTTGCGTCCTCTTTGATTCTTGCTAGCGTCTCCAAGGGTTGACGGGATAGGGCATCGGCAACCACGTTTTGTTTTCCTGCTCTGTAGTGGACGTCGTATTGATACTGTTGGAGTTCGAGTGCCCATCTCGCTATTCTTCCGTAGGGGCTTTCCAGAGTATTCAGCCATTTCAGCGCGAGATGGTCGGTTGTAACGTCGAACCGGTATCCTTCTAGGTAGCAGAGTAGTTTTCGGATTGCCCATATGACGGCGAGGCATTCCTTGTCTGTCGTGGAGTAGTTTCCTTCGGCCTGGTTCAGGCATCGGCTGACATAGGCGATGATGCGTTCCTTTCCTTCGATCTCCTGCGTGAGTACGGCGCCTATGCCGAGGTTACTCGCATCGGTTTGTAGCGAAAACTTGACGTTGAAATCGGGGCAAGCAAGTACGGGGAGCGGTCGTGAGTAGTTCCTTTAGTTGGTCGAAGGCCGCTTGTTGATCTGCGGTCCATGTCCTTGCTTGTCCTTTCTTGAGTAGCTGAGACATTGGCTGGACCACTGTAGCAAAGTTTGGCACGAATCTGCGGTACCAGGATGCCATTCCGATGCACTGACGTAGTTCCTTTAGGTTCGTGGGTGGCTTGAGTTCTTTGACGGCAGCAATCTTGTCGGGGTCTGTGTGGATACCTTCTTCGCTGATGACGTGACCAAGATATTTGATCCGGCTTTGGAAAAATGTGCACTTTTCAGCGTTTATCCGCAGGTTCGCTTTTCGAAGGCGAAAGAGGACTATTGCAAGGTTATGTAGGTGGTCCTTGAAGTCTCGTCCGACGACGACAATGTCGTCTAAATATGCGAATGCGTAGGGTTCCATGTCGGCTCCGATCACGGTATCAAGGGCCCGTTGGAATGTTGCTGGTGCAGAATGTAATCCGAAGGGCATCACTTTCCATTGATAGAGACCTCTGCCGCGGACCGTGAAGGCGGTGGCTTCTCGACTTCCGTTGGCCATGGGTATTTGCCAGTATCCGTTCTTCAGATCCAGGGTGGTTATGAAGCGTGCGTTCTGTAGGCGCTCCAAGATGTAGTTGATTCTGGGCAGTGGGTATGCGTCAGGAATATAGTGAGCGTTGAGTTGTCGGTAGTCCACGCACATGCGCCATTTCCCGTTCTTTTTACGTACGAGTACGATGGGGGCGCTGTGTGGGCTTCGTGAGGGTTCGATGAGACCTTCTTGGATCAATTGGTCGACTTGCTCGTCGATATTCCTCGTAATGGCTGGGTTCTTTGGATAGTATCTCTGTTTGATGGGTCGATTATCCCTCATGACGATGGTGTGCTCGGCAATGTTGGAGGTCCCGTGGAGATTATTGAACTTTGGAAGTTCTGTGTCCAGAAATTCTTGGATCTGTGGCGCTATGTCCGGCGGCCAGGGATCGGAGATCAGTTCTGGATCGGGTTCGGGGAGATCAGGGGTGTCAGGATCCTTGGGCTGGCTGGGGTCTTCTGGGAGGATAGTGGTGTCGAACGCGCTGGGGTGTTCGATCCTACGTGGGTAGTCGCTTATGTGGGCGACGATCGGAGTAGCGTTGGCCGTGAGTGGCGTAGCTTCGTGGGTCTGGCGGTATACCTGGGTCGTAATGTCTCCAGATCTACGTATGGCCAGGCGGGTCTCAGTGACGATTCTGTTTTCGCAGCAACGACTTGTTTGGGCGACGAAGATTTCGGACGTGGTGTTAGGCATGGCGTGGTGCATGGCGCTAGTGGGCACGTCAGTACGCGGAAGGTACTCCAGTGGGTTGGCGAAAATCGGTGTGGCGTCGGCCGTGGGTACGACAGGGCAGCGGTCGTTGTTTAGGGGGTCATCGGGCTAGATTCCGGTTCCGTGGATATTAGTTCGATGGTTGGACCCGACCAGCAAGGGATTTGCGTGGCTGTTTCCCTCGTGGTTTGGTTGTTGCACTGTTGCTGCCGTTGTCGTTGTCGTTGTTCGGGGCTGGTTGTCGTCTCTGAGGGTGTCCGTGGGTTCACCTTCTCCGTTGAGGGAATGGTGCCTGGGTGTGCTGTGGCTGAACTTGGACCTGGGCTTCATGTGTCGAGCGGGTTCCAGTTCGTTGGGGTTTGTCTCGTGGGTGAGATCCTTGTGGTGGGTTCGGGGTGCGTGTGTACCGTAGTTTGTTTTGATCCGGGGCTTCCTGTGTCGAGCGCCTGGTTCAAGTGTGTTGATTCTTGTCTCATGTGTGAGATCCTCGTGGGGTGTTTGGGATGTGTGATCCCTGTGGTTGGCTTAGGACGCGGGTGCTCCGTAGTGGCCGTGGGATTCGTTTTCCCGTTTGCTTGGTTGCAGTTTACCGGTGCTTGCTTCGGATTCGTGTTTTCCGTTGTGGGCCGGTTCTTTGCTTTCGCTGTGGTTGGTTTCGGTGTCGTATTCTTCGTTGCATTATTGGGTGCCGTCTTCTTTTGGGGTAGGTCGGGGACGTGTGTTCGCTGTGGTTGGTTTCGGGGTCGTATTCTTCGTTGCATTATTGGGTTCCGTATTCTTTGGGGCAGGTCGGGGACGTGTATTCGCGGTGGTTGACCTAGATTTCTTGTTGCTGGGTTCGGTGACTTGTACGTGGTTGGATTGAACTGACGGTGGCGTTGGCGTGAGGTGGCGATCTTGTAGCTTTAGCAGCGTGGTGCCGCATTGGATCGTCGTTTCGATGGCACATAGGAAGTCCATGCCGACTATAACTGCTCCAGCATGTTAGAGAGGACCAGGAGTGGGATTTGGGCCTCTCGTTGATCCAGCTTGATGTGCGCCAGTAGAACTTGTGTGATCTCTCTGACTGAGCCGTCAGCCAGGCGTATGCGGACGCATGCATCTTGCAGGTTGGAGTTGTTGTTTAGTTGTCGGGCCAGGTTGTCGCTGACGAAACTTCGGGATGCCCCGGTGTCGATGGTGGCCTCCGTTGTTTGTCCTCCTATTGTCACTGTCGCCACTATTCGGCCGTCGTTCACGTGTAGTGGGTTGCTTAGTCGCGGGTCTGTGGAGGCGTCGTTCTCGGCTGATCCCGGGTCAGTTGAGGACGCGTGTCGTTTCCCGGCAGCAGTCGACGGTTCGAGTGCCGCGCTTTCCACATTCCCAGCAGAATAGGATCGAAGCGTTGGTGCAGTCGTAGGCGGCGTGTCCAGCTTGACCACATCGGCGACAGGCTGCGAGTGGGTTGGCAATGGGAGTGGTGACCATTCGATGGGCGCTGTCGTGGTTCGTTGCATTATTTTGATTCGATGACTGTCTGCGCGGTGTGTCGGCTGAATCCCAATGGGGTCTCCGAAAGGGGGTACGGTAGGACTCACCTTCTCTGCGGTCTGGGTGTCTTGCCGGCCTGGTGTCTCTTGGTGGGATTCGCATGGGTGCGGGAGTCGTTGCGTGTTTCTTCTCGTGAATAAGCTCGTACTCTGCCGCTAATCGGGTTAGCTGTGACAAACTTTCCAGTTCGTCTCGTCGCACGTATAGTTGGAGTCCTGGCTAGGCGTTGTCGTAGATCCTATAGAGTTCCTTAACTAGGTCGTACTCGGCATGGTGCATGAGTAGCCGTATCTCAATGAGATAGTCTTTGAATGGTTCTCCCACCGCTTGCTTGCGGCCTCGGATCTGGTCCTCCAGTTGTTCGAAATACCTTGGCGGCAGAAAATACGTCAGAAACTCCAGGCGGAAATATGCCCAGGAACTACCCTGTAGTTGGCTGGTACGGTGCCAGCGACTGGCTCGGTCGGTGAGTAGTTCGGCCATGCTCCGAGGCAGCTGGTTGGTGTCCACTCCATAGGCGCGGGCGCGTTCCTCGAGTAGTTCCAGAAACGATAGTGGGTCATCTCCGTTGAACTGGATGCCCCATCCGCGGATGAGTTCTGCTGTGCGTGCGACGTGGTTATAGTCGGGCCCGATTATGGGTGCGTCAATCGATGGTATAATTCTCTGTGTGGGCGAACGGGAGGTTTCCATAGTGGGCGGCCTTGGAAGATCGGCTGCTGTGACCACTGTTGGTCGGGGCGTGGGCTCTAGGGCTGCGGGGACATGCAAGCTGGCTTTGGGGTCCCATCTTCCGGTGCCTGATGGTCCTGGAGTAGTGGGCAGCGGGGACTTGGAGCGCCCTGCTGGTCTTGCGTATTGTCTCTCGAGTTCTGCCAAGCGAGTCCAGGCACCCGGCGGGAGTGGTCCGGCGACTAGTATGGCAAAGTTCTTGCGCAACTCTTCACCAGTTCCTTCGGTGTCAAATTCGAATTCCTTGGCGAAGGCCTCCAGCTCGTCTCGGCGGCGCTTGTAGATCCAGCCGATGCTGACGCCTGGATTGGCGATTCGCTCGCTGGTGTGGAAATCAATGCTCGCGTCGTCTTCGTAGGCTTCCATGGTGATTGGACTGACTTTTCCTCGGTGTTGTTTTGGGCACTTTTCACTGTTTTAGCACTTGGTCACTGCGTTTACTTTCCCGATGGCACTCGCGACTGGATTCGGGTGGGTGCGCGAATTTGGTTTTGTACCGGACTTGTGTTCTGTGGTTAGCTCTACTATTCTTTCTCGGTGGCCGTGGGTCTTTAATCCACGTAGCCCCGTGTTAAGGTTTTCTCTTTAAGTTTCCTTAAAGTTGCCAGAAAGTTGGCTTTGAAATCTCCTTAAAGTTGCCGTAAGTCCCTGCTCGGGCGCCACTTGTAATGATACCTATTTCAGACTGAGGTAGGCTCAGTCTTTCCAGGGTTCTCTACAAGAAATTTTGTAGTATTGCTGGAACTTTAGGGTAGGGCCTTGGCCGTGAGACCGAAAAGTGGAGCGGGCGTGGAGTCTTGTTACCGTGTAGGTTCTTTAGGTGATCGCACTTGGCGATGAAAGGAAAACGCTGACACCTGAGTTTTGGTGTATGCGGTAATATGGCTTGTGGCGTCACCTGATTTTTTTGTGTTCGCGCTCGGCGAATAAATGATGACACTTCGTGAGTTTTTGGTGTTATTTAAATGGTTTTATTTGTGTTCTGTATTGTTTTCTCGGGGTTTGGTGTCGTGTAGTGGTTTCTTGTATAGTGTTCTTGCGGAGGCGTGGTGCTGATAGCCGCGGCGGATGTACTCCCGATATGATTTAGAATAGGCGATGGACTGCCGTTTTGGTTTATGATAGGCGATGGACTGCCGTTTTGGTTTATGATAGGCGATGGACTGCCGTTACTGTGTAGAATAGGCGATGGACTGCCCCGATTGATCGCGGGCTCGGGCTATTTAAGCCCGATCTCGATGGCTGAGTCCGCAAGTTTTTGGTTACGGAAGTGGTGTCGAGTTCTCTACTCGTGCCACCGGCCTGGTCATTGCCTCGGTTGCACCGAGAAATGAGCTGAGTCTAGATTTGGCACTTTGGTCATTGACTGGGTTGCACCGAGAAATGACCTGTGTGGGAGTAGTGTAACTCGGGGAGGGGGGAGACTGTGGCGCGTGTGTCGATTCTGCATGAATCGATCGGCGCATGGGACTGTAAATGTCCGGTGTATGGTGTTTGTGTTGTTGGATTATATATGACAACGTAACTTAGTGCTATTAGTACGAAATTAGTACGAATATGTATATGAAATGCAAAGTAACTTAATGCTATCAGTATAAATATGTATACGAATGTAACGGTTCGTTACAACCTTCAAGCCGTACAGACACCTCCCACATACTCACCTTGATCACTGGCGACTTTAACGGTTGGCACAAAAACTGGGGCTCAAATCAGAACAACTTAAGAGGAAAAATATTAGAGAAATTTATAACCCAATCAACTATATTTTATTAAACGACATGTCTCCTACTCACTTTAGCACACACAACACACTCACAAACGTTGATTTTACTTTCAGCAGCCCAATACTACAAATCGACAGCACATGGCAAACAGAAGATAATCTGTTTTGCAGCCACCACTTCCCCATAATAATTACTCTCTTCACCTCCAAAATTTTGAACCGCCAAGTCACTCCACGTAAGCCTACATTATTAACAGACAAAGCAAACTGGCAAGAATTTTGCAAGCTAACTGAAGAATACTCCGCAAAAAGACAACCAAGCACAATCATAAACAAGGAAGCTGCAACAATTGACAAAATCAAAATCTCCAGCGCTCACAAGGCAATACCCCAAACACACCCGATAAGAAAGACACAAAATGTACCATGGTGGAACTATAACCTTAGCCAATTGAGAGTAGACAAAATGAAGAAATGGAACGATCTAAAAAGAAACATAACTACAGAAAAATCCTGAAGTACAAAAAAGCAAATGCCCTATTTAGACTTACACTAAAACAAGACAAAAAACAAATTATAAACAACTTCACTTCCCAAATCTCACCCGAAACACCCCCAAAAAAAATCTGGAGCAACATCCGACGATTTTGCGGACTTAACCCTCAAAAAAACATACACTGCATACTTAACCCAACCACAAGTTAAAACACCACAAACTAGAAATCGCAGACTTATTTTGCAAAAATTTTTCAGAAATTTCATCCGATACAAATTTTACCACTACATTCATACACCAAAAGCAAACATCACTAAATAACACACATACACCCTGTCATAAGAACGCGAATTTTCGAGTGCGGACGCGACACAC
The DNA here is from genome assembly GCA_009664405.1 of Drosophila bifasciata. Lineage (NCBI taxonomy): Eukaryota > Metazoa > Arthropoda > Insecta > Diptera > Drosophilidae > Drosophila > Drosophila bifasciata. Next base: position 26,328,595 of record CM019044.1, read on the forward strand.
AGTTGCTCTGCAAATCAAGGTCCGAAATCGCGAAAACATACCTGCGGAAAGACCCACAAATTAGCCAAAGCGTTTGTTGACATCGGGTGCTCACCTGGGAGATTCAAGGCGCTCACCTATTGGCCCCGGATCCGGACTGCTCGTCGTTCTTCACGGGCACCCAAAGGGGGGCAAGGAGTGCTAGGCCCCACTTTGAGTGCGTTGCATTTCACTCAACGCCCGGAGGATCCCGCCTTTTTTCTCCTTTTTTCTTCCTTTTCTTCCTTTCCAATTTTCTTTGGTGCCAGCACACATTTCACTCCAGGCATCGCCGCTGATCGACTGGTATACCAGGGCTGGAGAGTCCAGGCCACTAACCAGCTGATCGACAGCAGTGCTGTGAAAGGGCACTGGGTGCCAAAGCAGCCAGCCCCTTGACAGCGACCGTTGCGGAGGGACAGTGGATCCCACAGCAGCTAGCTTTTGTCAGCGACCTACTTCAAGGGATTTACTGCCTACCTCCTAGGCGGGAATATTTATACGTCTTACGCACCACCCAACCGTATAGCTTCCCACCCACTGGCGGAATCCTGGACGCCCCAAAATCTATTTCCCCCAATCTTGCTTTGCCGGTGGCACACTTGGCTGACGAAGCAAGTACAATGACAAGCAGCAACGGAGCAATGGCTTTCCAAAAAGCCTCAAAGGTGGCCCGAACACCGCCACACCAACCAGCAGCCCCAGCGCCGCCCATGAAGCAAAGCTCGATGCGCAACTTTGCCAGCGGGCCGCCACAGGACGACGTAAAGGATGCCGATACCCCAAAGAGGCCGCGGGACCCCCTTCTCCAGCGAGTAGCGTGAGGAAAACCCCCAAGAGAAGCAGGACCAGCGCACAAGACATCGATGAGATGGGAGCAATCTTGGATGATCTCCTACACCAAATCAATGAGAAGGGCCAGAGGTCCATTAACATGGCCATCAAGAAGTTGATCGGGCGTATGAAGGAGCTTCAAATGGAAGTGAGGTCCCAGCTGAAGGCGTCAGCGGAGGAAAAGGCAGAGGCAGAAGGGTGCCAATGCCATGGACAACCTGCAGGCCCCCCACCCAGGCTGGTCAATCCTGATCCACACCCCACGAAGCCCAGTGCGACTAAGGCGACACAAACCGAGGAGAAGAGCGCTCGCGCCAAGCCCAGGCAAGGCCATCCTGATACCATCCGGCAAGAGGCAACAACAAGCCCGATAAGCAAGGGAGAAAGCGCTGACCCAACTCAGAAGTGGAGCGAGCTCAGTGGTAGGCGTGCCAAACACAAGAAGACAGCCCGGCCAGACGCAGTGCTTGTCAAATGCACAGAGGAGGCATCATACGCCGACATCCTCAAACTGGTGAAGGCAGCACCAACTCTCCAGATCCTGAAAAATAAGGTTCAGGGCATCCGGAAGACTGCATCGGGTGAGCTGCTACTTAGGATGCAACAACCCTCCGACCCTGCCACCCAGGAGCTACAGGTGGCCATTCAAGAAGCGCTTGGCGGTAAGGCAGCCGTGAAGACCATCCAGGAGACGACTGCGGTTGAAGTCTTCGACATAGACGAGGTAACGACCAGTGAGGAGGTATCGGAGGCGATATCTGCAGCGCTTGAAAGCGCAATACCAATTCCGTACATGCGGAAAGCGTATGGAGCGACGCAGAGAGCCATAGTTAACCTCCAGCCCGACCTCGCAAATAGGCTCCTCGAACTTGGCAAGGTGCGAATTGGCTGGGTGGTGTGCCGTATACGACGCCGCACTGAGCCAACACGATGCTTCAACTGCATGGGCTTTTGGACATACTGCAGCCAGATGCAGATCAAGCGCCCAGTGGCAAAGAGATGTCTGTTTTAGATGCGGAGGGGCAGGCCACATGCACAACACGTGCAGCAGCTCGCCAAAGTGCATACTATGCGCTGGCAAGACAGGAGACACCCGCTCGGCAGCTCACTCAGTCCTTAGCCGTAGCTGCCCTGAGTTCAAGAAGGCCCTGGCTAAACTGGTTGATGGGTAAGCTCCTCCACTGCCGAGCTGCTCAGGATCTGTTGGCCCAAAAAGTCCTGGAGCAGAAGATAGACATAGCGCTACTCAGCGAGCCCTACACGGGGAAACACGAAGGAGTCTGGCAGCAAAGCTCAGACGGAGGAGCGGCAATCTGGAGCTGTGGCCCACAACCAGGCCAGCTCACGCACAGATTATCCAGAGTGGGCTTTGTGAGGGCTAAATTTAATGGCATGTTTTTATATAGCTGCTACATAGCACCTCGGTTTACCGAACAACAATTTGAGGACATTATCAGCAGCATCGCCAACGACGCCCGAGACAAATCGCCGGTCCTTATAGCGAGCGACTTCAACGCCTGGGCAACGACTTTGCGGCAGCAACAAATACACTCCTCGCGGGACATCGCTCCTAGATGAGTTTGCCAGCCTCAACATCTGCCTCCTCAATAAAGGCAGCACACCAACTTACAAAAAAGCAGGAAGAGAGTCCGTCATTGACCTCACCTTTGCAAGCCCGGAGCTCGCACGCCACTCGAAGTGGCATGTGCTATGGACATATACCCACAGCGACCATCTCGCTGTGGTGACTGACTTCACCGCAACAAGGAATTCCTTAAGAACGCAAAACGCACACTGTACTGGGTACAAAGAGGAAAGCCTAAACATAACCGCACTCCTCTCAGCAGCTGAAGGACTGAGCGCCGCCGGGGATGCCGAAGCATCCGCGATAGCCACCAGGACCGTCAAAGCGGCTTGTGATGCAGCCATTGAGGTGAAGAAGACCGGAGGAAGCAGGCACCGCCCGTACCATGGTGGAATGAGCACATTGCCAAGGCCAGGAGGGAGTGTTGCGCAGCCAGACGTTAACTTACCAGCGCTCTAGAGGAACGGCCCGATTCGACAGCAATGGGATAGAATTCAAGGCCAAAAGGAGATCGTTTAAAGAGGTCATCAAAAGCAGCAAGAGCAAGTGCTTTAAAGATCTCTGCGATGCGTGGGTGATGCTGAACCTTTCGGCGGGGCATACAAGCTGGTCATGGGGAGGCTAAGCAGACAACCTATGCCCAAGTGCCCTGAGCAGCTGAAAGGTATAGTCGACACCCTCTTCCCTTGGCAACCTCCCCTACAAAGAGGAAGCCAGTGTGTGGAAGATGCGAGGCAGATCGACACCACCACCACCATCACTGCCAGAGAGTTACTGGAGATCACGAGCAAGCTCAAGACGGGAAAAGCGCCGGGGCCTGATGAAGTCCCAAATGCAGCTCAACTCAGAAGTGGAGCGAGGTCAGTGGTAGGCGTGCCAAACACAAGAAGACAGCCCGGCCAGACGCAGTGCTTGTCAAATGCACAGAGGAGGCATCATACGCCGACATCCTCAAACTGGTGAAGGCAGCACCAACTCTCAGATCCTGAAAAATAAGGTTCAGGGCATCCGGAAGACTGCATCGGGTGAGCTGCTACTTAGGATGCAACAACCCTCCGACCCTGCCACCCAGGAGCTACAGGTGGCCATTCAAGAAGCGCTTGGCGGTAAGGCAGCCGTGAAGACCATCAAGGGAGACGACTGCGGTTGAAGTCTTCGACATAGACGAGGTAACGACCAGTGAGGAGGTATCGGAGGCGATATCTGCAGCGCTTGAAAGCGCAATACCAATTCCGTACATGCGGAAAGCGTATGGAGCGACGCAGAGAGCCATAGTTAACCTCCAGCCCGACCTCGCAAATAGGCTCCTCCGAACTTGGCAAGGTGCGAATTGGCTGGGTGGTGTGCCGTATACGACGCCGCACTGAGCCAACACGATGCTTCAACTGCATGGGCTTTGGACATACTGCAGCCAGATGCAGATCCAAGCGCCAGTGGCAAGATGTCTGTTTTAGATGCGGAGGGCAGGCCACATGCACAACACGTGCAGCAGCTCGCCAAAGTGCATACTATGCGCTGGCAAGACAGGAGACACCCGCTCGGCAGCTCACTTAGTCTTAGCCGTAGCTGCCCTGAGTTCAAGGCCCTGGCTAAACTGGTTGATGGGTAAGCTCCTCCAGCTGAACCTAAACCACTGCCGAGCTGCTCAGGATCTGTTGGCCCAAAAGTCCTGGAGCAGAAGATAGACATAGCGCTACTCAGCGAGCCCTACACGGGGAAACACGAAGGAGTCTGGCAGCAAAGCTCAGACGGAGGAGCGGCAATCTGGAGCTGTGGCCCACAACCCAGGCCAGCTCACGCACAGATTATCCAGAGTGGGCTTTGTGAGGGCTAATTTAATGGCATGTTTTTTATATAGCTGCTACATAGCACCTCGGTTTTACCCAACAACAATTTGAGGACATTATCAGCAGCATCGCCAACGACGCCCGAGACAAATCGCCGGTCCTTATAGCGAGCGACTTCAACGCCTGGGCAACGACTTGCGGCAGCAACAAATACACTCCTCGCGGGACATCGCTCCTAGATGAGTTTGCCAGCCTCAACATCTGCCTCCTCAATAAAGGCAGCACACCAACTTACAGCAAAGCAGGAAGAGAGTCCGTCATTGACCTCACCTTTGCAAGCCCGGAGCTCGCACGCCACTCGAAGTGGCATGTGCTAGGACATATACCCACAGCGACCATCTCGCTGTGGTGACTGACACCTCACCGCAACAAAAGGAATTCCTTAGAACGCAAAACGCACACTGTACTGGGTACAAAGAGGAAAGCCTAAACATAACCGCACTCCTCTCAGCAGCTGAAGGACTGAGGCGCCGCCGGGGATGCCGAAGCATCCGCGATAGCCACCAGGACCGTCAAAGCGGCTTGTGATGCAGCCATTGAGGTGAAGAAGACCGGAGGAAGCAGGCACCGCCCCATACCATGGTGGAATGAGCACATTGCCAAGGCCAGGAGGGAGTGTTGCGCAGCCAGACGTGCTTACCAGCGCTCTAGAGGAACGGCCCGATTCGACAGCAATGGGATAGAATTCAAGGCCAAAAGGAGATCGTTTAAAGAGGTCATCAAAAGCAGCAAGAGCAAGTGCTTTAAAGATCTCTGCGATGCGGCTGATGCTGAACCTTTCGGCGGGGCATACAAGCTGGTCATGGGGAGGCTAAGCGACAACCTATGCCCAAGTGCCCTGAGCAGCTGAAAGGTATAGTCGACACCCTCTTCCCTTGGCAACCTCCCCTACAAGAGGAAGCCAGTGTGGAAGATGCGAGGCAGATCGACACCACCACCACCATCACTGCCAGAGAGTTACTGGAGGTCACGAGCAAGCTCAAGACGGGAAAAGCGCCGGGGCCTGATGAAGTCCCAAATGCAGCTCTAAAATGCATTATCAGAGCCCATCCTGACGCTTTTGCAGCTATGTACAGCCAGTGCCTAGCGGAGCGGACAGTCCCACGAGCATGGAAACAGCAGAGACTCGTGCTGATACCCAAGCCAGGCAAAAGAGCTCAGCGACCCATCTGCATATCGACCGCTATGCATGCTGGACGCCATGGGCAAGATCTTGGAAAGATTAATCTGCAACCGGCTGGAGGCGGAACTGGCAGAGCGCCACGGCCTCTCCGACCTGCAATTCGGCTTCCGGAAGCAGAGGAGCACCACAGACGCCATTCTGATGGTAACAAACTTAGCAAGGGAAGCCATGGCGGGAACGCGATGGGCCGGAGGGGCCAAGAAGTACTGCCTAGTATGCACACTAGACGTGCGAAACGCCTTCAACTCGGCCAGCTGGAGGAGCATTCTGGAGGCCCTGAGCAGTAGAGGCATTCCTGAGCAACTGCTACGGACGCTGCGAAGCTACTTTACGGACCGCGTACTGATCTACGACACGGAAGAAGGAGCAAGGCAGCACAACTTCACCGGGGGCGTTCCACAGGGCTCGGTCCTGGGGCCGATACTGTGGAATGTTATGTATGACGACATCCTGCGGCTCAACTTACCGGAAGGCTGCACACTGGTGGGCTTCGCCGACGACATCGCACTGGTGACAGTGGCGAAACACATCCGAGATGCGGAAGAGAAGAGCAGCGCTGCAATCGAGGAGATAATGTCCTGGCTGGCAACGAACGGGCTATCGCTGGCGGAAAAGAAAACGGAGGCTGTTCTAATGAGCAGCAGAAAGAAGGTCGAGCAGGCACTCGTGAGAGTCGGCAACACGGTCATCGTGACCAAGCCGGCACTGAAGTACCTGGGGGGTAATGCTCGACCAGAGGTTGAGCTTCAAGGCCCATCTCGAACACGCCAGCTCAAAAGCAGCCACAGCAACGGCGGCCATCAGCAGGATGATGGCAAATACAGGAGGACCGCGACGCGCAGCAGACAGCTCATCGTCGGTGTGGTCACATCCATAATCCTTTATGGATCAGCGGTGTGGGCGCCAGCAATGAGGGTGCCCACGTACAGCAGAGACTGCAGGAGCGCCTACCGGCGCTGCGCCCTAAAGGCTACATGCGGCTTCCGGACGGTGTCGGAAGACGCCGCACTGGTTGTGGCAGGCATGGTCCCGTTGGATCTCCTGGCGGACGAACGACAGAGCGGGCTGGAAGTAGCCAGCGAGCGGCGAGAGGGCACCATAGCCCGTTGGCAAAGGCGATGGGATCAAGCACCAAAAGGGAGGTGGACCAGACGGCTCATCCCCCAGCTCAAACCTTGGCTGCAGAGAAGGCAAAGACAGGTGGACCATTACTTGGCCCAACTACTGACGGGGCATGGCTGCTTTAAGCAGTACCTCCAAGGGTTTAAACATGCAGACGATCCGTACTGCAGCTACTGCGGGTCTGGAGTTAGAGAGGATGCGGAGCACATCTTCTTTGTATGTCCCCGCTTCTCGCAAGAGCGAGAGAAACTAGGGGAGACGCTCGCAGGAGTCAACGTGGACACCCTGATCGAGAAGATGATAGCGGATGAGCAGGCATGGAGCGCAGTTGCTAACATGGCAGCAGCAACTCGGGAGAGCTGCGCAGGCTGGAGCGAAGCCGGTCCGGCTAACTCCAGAGAAGACCCCACAGCCCGCACCGCGAAGTAATGCCTAGCGGCAGTCCCGCGGCTACGGTACCACCCAACCACACCCTATTTATCCTACCAAACCACACACACCCTCCCTTCCCACTATTGTTAAACCACCCTTTTGTTAATAGTTATTCCTAAGTTCTTTTTTCCCAAAATAAATAAAATAAAAAAAAATAAAAAAAATAAAAAAATTAAATAAAAACACCCTGTCATACATTCCCAGCAATAGAAATAGAAAAGCCCATAACACCAATAGAATTCTCAGCAGCACTAAACACACTAAAAGGAAATACACCCGGACTGGACAGAATTAACTATACAATGATAAAAAACATAGATAAAACAAAAAAAAAATAGAATAATAAACCTCCAAAACTCAATACTAAATAACTACATCCCACAAGCCTACAAAAATAGTCTGATAATACCAATAATAAAACCAAACACAGATAAAACCAACCTAAACTCATACCGGCCAATCTCACTAAACTCATGCCTATCTGAAATTCTGGATAAAATTATAGCAAAACGACTGTGGTGGTTCGTACTAAGCGACAAACTCATCCAAAACAGCCAAACTGGTTTCAGAAAAGGTAAATCAACTATGGACAGTCTACTGCTAATAGACCATCTATTAGCAAGAGCTATCTCAAGAAGAAACCACGCATCCTTTATATCTCTAGATTTCGCAAAAGCTTTCGACAGAATTGGAATCCACTCCATACTCAATCAACTCGCCATTTGGAAAACAGGACCAAAAATAACAAACTACATAAAAAATTATATGACAAACAGAAAAATACTGGTTCGTATCAGCTCCGACTTCTCTTCCTTTCAGCCCATCCAAAACGGCATACCTCAAGGCTCTCCACTTTCCGTGATCCTCTTTGTGATAGCATACAACCAACTAGCAGAAAAACTCACTCTTCATCCCAACATTAGCCTAAGCGCATATGCGGACGACTTTAACTTGATACTAAAACTAAAAAACAGAAAATATATCAACATAATCCTTAACCCCATCATAACAACCATACTAGACTGGGTCGAATACTCTGGCGCCAAGCTCTCGACCACAAAATGTAAACACCTGCACATTTGCAGAAAGCACAAATGCAACTGCACTTTATCCACGGGCAACATACAAATACAAAACGAAACATCACTAAAAATACTTGGCGTACATTTCAATAACAAATACAGGTGGAAAACGCACACAGAACTACTCTCAAACAGCCTCAAACAATCAATTAACATAATAAAATGCCTATCATGCCCAAAATTCAACTGCAATACATCTACACTTCTAAACGTCACAAAAGCCACCATCACCGCAAAAGCAGACTACGGCCTCCCAATCTACGGATATTGCCCACAAACAACATTACGAAAAGTAAAATCAACGATAAACTCTGCCTTCAGAACTGCTCTTGGCACATTCAGAACGACACCTATCGACAACATCCTGTACGAAGCACGCGCAGACCCGCTAGAAGATAGACGTGACCTCCTAGCAACAAAAATTATAAAATCTCTGATTAACACCAAAAACTCCCCAAAACGACCACAATACAAATCAACAATAGACCGCATAATAGAAAATTCCATAGCCCACAACCTCCCCCTCAAACAAGTTACTCAACGTGCACAGACCACACCACCCTGGAACATTGATATGTTAAAAATCGACACAACGCTAAGTACATACAACAAAAAAAACACAACACCACAAACTTTTCGGAAACTATTCACAGAAATTAAGACTAAAGACAACATTGATATGTTAAAAATCGACACAACGCTAAGTACATACAACAAAAACGAGAAAGAACGTACGGAGTCGCTTCGAACGCGACTCTACTTTTATACCCGTACTCAGTCAGTACACATGTGATTTATGTGGAATTTTAAAATGTTTTATCATTTTTTACATTTTACATTTTTTGCTACATCTGTCATCGACATCTACATCTACATCATCTACATCAGTTCTCACAACAACACACGTACACTGCACGAGGCAGCATGTTTGAGCGTGAGTGTGCGTGTGAGAAGCTGCAGCAACAATCAACCCCAATAATTGACTTACGCCGCAAGAGGAGGTGGGGGATTGCTGCTGAAAATTCATTTCATCATTGTGGCTATAATAATGATCCGATCTGGACCAAATTCGGGAATCTGGTAGATATGGTCATTCTCTACAATACTGCATTTTTTTTTTCTATCTTCAAAATTGTGGATTTTCGTCTTTTGTGGGGGCGGGGCGAAATTTTTGAAATACACTTGTTCAGGTTTGGTATCACAGGAGTCTTGGCCAAAAGTTTGGTTGCTCTAGCTCTTATAGTCTCTGAGATCCAGGCGACACAAAAACAAAAAACCAAATCGACTCGATTTTGTGTGAGTGCGAAAGAGAGGGAGCGAAGTTTTTCGTACATTTGCCTCTATTGTGGCTATATTAATGATCCGATCCGATTCAGATTTGGGGTTCTGATAGATATAGGCTGTCTCTATGATTCTGCATTTTTAGTTTTTTGTTATTTTCAAAATTGTGGACGCCACAGATGTGCGCCCTTTGTGGCGGCGCAAGTGGGCAAGGCGAAATTTTGAAACACTTTTCTAGGAGTGAGATATCACATCAGTCTGGAAAAAAAAATTTGATTGGTCTAGCTCTAATAGCCTTCGTGCAATGAGTGAAAAACAAGACGGACGGACAGACGGACAGACGGACGGACGAACATGGCTATATCGACTCGGCTATTGATGCTGATCAAGAATATATATACTTTATGGGGTCGGAAACGACTCCTTCTGTGTGTTACACACATCCACTTTTACCACAAATACAATATACCCTATTACTCTTCGAGTACGGGTATAAAAACAATAACTTATCCATCTCACGTTTAGACCAGATAAAAATAACAAGACTCCGACTTGGACACACCAAAATAACCCACACACACTACATCGATCCAAACCATACCAATACCTGCCCACTCTGCAACGACATTGTATCAATAAGACACTTACTTTCCACTTGCAACGCGCTAAACATCCAAAGACAACAAATATTTAATAACACCAACCAACTAGAATCACTTTCCAATCCCACACCACCAAAAATATGAAAAAATTATACAATTTCTAAAAAACACAAATTTATACCACCGCATATAAGATGATTCTACCTAAGCTAAACAATAGAAATAAATACCTATAAGAAACCCAAAAAATAATATTATGTACAAGTCGAGCTGAAGGCCGTTGCCATTGCTCAAAATCATTGCTAGCTCATAATTTTAATTATTTGTTAGCTCTTTATAAATAAATAAATAAAAATTGAACATAGAACATCGACAGCCCATCACCATCAGACACACCGAACATTCAACGAGTATGTTCGCTCGTACATCGCTAGTAAATAGAATGATTGGGACGAATGGCTAAAAAGTACTTTACATATTGCTACAATACAACACCATCAACAGTACATGGGTATTGCCCATTTGAACTGGTTTTCGGTAAAAAACCACAAACGTATGACTTCCTTGAAGAAGGTAAGGTTATCCATGAAGCAAACGATAAGGAAGTAAAATATAGATTACAGATAGCTACGAGTAGATCAAAATTATTATTAGAAAATGCAAAAAAGACAAAAAGCATATTATGACAGGAACGTAAATAGAATACAAATAAATATAGGAGATTTAGTATTAGTTAAAAATGACACAGGTCATAAACTAGATAACCAATATAAGGGCCCATATAAGGTAATAGCAAAAGACGATAGGAATAACTATATATTAAAGGATAGAAATAAAACCACCACAGTAAACAAAAATAGATTAAAAGTATATAAAGAAAATATAATATAAACAATTGGTTCTTTTTCACCATTTCATGGGCATTGAAAAAAAAAATGTTTTTAAAATAATAATAATAATTATTGCCTGCCGTGAGAGACATCCTGTCAGCAATTATATCATCCGGCTGCGCTAATGAAATTCGCTATCTTTCTGGGACACATTTTGCACATTAGTGATATGTCTGTGAAAAAGGGCGAGCCCAAGTGTTGTAGCCTTCTTCTACTGAGAGCCGGGCAGGAGCAGAACAGGTGCTCTACTGTCTCGTCCTCTTCCTCATCTCTACAGTTGCGGCAGTAATCATTATATGGGGCTCCCATTCTTCTGGCATGGGTTCCTATTAGCCAGTGTCCCGTGAGGGATCGAATGACAGTGCTGCACCTTTTTTCTGCTTAGCTTACAGAGCTCGGTGGTGCGCTTCTTGTTTATAGTGGGACACGTTTGTCGCGTGATGCGACATCGTGGTGTGTTTTGCCATCGACTGTCGTCTAGTCGCATGAATTGCTCTTTTATGATGAGCTTGCAGGTGGCCATAGGCATACATGTATCCTCTTTGTCGTGGAGAAAGGAGGAGGTAGTGCCAGCTCTGGCCAGTTCATCTGCTATGCAGTTACCTTCAATGTCCTGGTGACCCGGGACCCATATCAGGCTAATAGCAAACTGCAGAGCTTCCCAGATCGCTGTGACTTCCGCTTGGAAGAAGGAGTGCCTTATGTTTAGTTGCTCGGAGTAGATACCTCCTCCTACTTTGTTGTCCATTTTGGAGCCATCCGTGAACATACGAATGGCTCCACCAGGTTTCAGAGTTCCCCTCAAGCCAGCTATCACGGTGAGGGATATCTATTTCAAAAGGAGTTTCAGTAAACTCCATCGGAATGCAGTAGTCCGTTTTTTGTTGGGACGTTATTTTTTTGTCGTTTAGAATGGATGAGTGTCCCATATTTTGCGGTACCCATTGGTCGGAGTCTCTAAGACGAATCGCTGCCATGAGTGCCTGAGCCTTACCTGCGAGGTCAGGACTCTGGAGGCACAGGACAGCGTTTAGAGCATCATTCGGAGTGGTGCGAAGTGCTCCACTGATGCAGAGTGCGGAAGTTCTTTGTACCTTGCCGAGCATTTTGGTGATGGACTATTTTGATAGGGCCGGCCACCACACCGTGACTCCGTAGAGTAGTATTGGTCTTACTATTACTAGATATATCCATTGGACTATACTTGGGTTAATGCCCCTCCTTAGACCAATGGCTTTCTTGCAGGTGTAGAGAGTTCTCGTAGCCTTCTTCACTCTTTCTTTGATGTTTAGGTTCCAGTTGAGCTTACTATCAATTACCAACCCCAGGTAACTAGCACTATCGCTGAAGGATAGCCTGCATTCGTTAAGCATTGGAGGGTTAAGGGGGGAATCTTGTATTTACGAGAAAATAATACAAGTTCCGTTTTTGAGGGATTTACTCCCAGACCGCGCGATTTTGTCCAGTCTGACAGTTTCGCGAGTTTTGCAAACATTAGGTCGCAGAGAGTTTGAGGGAATTTTCCAGAGAATACTATGGCAACGTCATCCGCGTATGCCACCACTTTACAGACCCCCCCCCACCCATCCAGGTCACACAGAATCTTGTTGACTGCTATGTTCCATAGAAGGGGAGACAGAACCCCACCTTGCGGTGTGCCTCTGTTGACATACGTTGACTAAGTGGACGACCCCATCGACGACGTCACCGTCCTGCATATTAGCAATTGATCGATAAGCGTCGCCAAGTGATCGTCCACCCCGAGGCTCGTAAAACCTTCCGTGATGGCTCTTGGTATGACATTATTAAAGGCTCCATCGATATCGAGAAAGGCAATTAGGGAATATGCCTTTGAATCAAGGGATTTTTCAACGAAGTGATTACCTCGTGAAGTGCCGTTTCTGTGGATTTATCTTTCCTGTAGGCATGTTGTGCGTCTGACAGCATCTTTGGATTTATCGTAGTCCTTAGATGTAGCCCGACTAGTCTCTCAAATGTCTTGAGGAGAAAAGGACGACAGACTGATTGGTCTGAAGTCCTTTGCGGTGGAGAGCGAGGCTTTTCCCGCTTTGGGAATAAAGACAATCTTTGCCTTAAGCCATGCGTCAGGAATTTTCACCACTATGACTATCTTGGAAAATATACTTTGAAGCCAGTTGGTTGCCATGTTTCCTGCCTTTTCTAATTGGGCTGGGATAATCATGTCAGGGCCTGATGATTTAAACGGGTTGAAGCTGTTTACTGCCCAGCTGATGTTCCGTTTCGAGAGGATGTGTGCCATCAAAGGGTGACCGAGCCCACTATAGCTGAATAGGTCGGCTCAATGTTTGTACATCCGGGGAAGTACCATCGTTTCGCTTGAGGTATCCCACCGAGGGTTTTAGTTTTTGAGAAGCAGCATTGCTGCTTCCGAAATTTCCTCTATTTCTGTGCAAAATTTTGGTCACGAGGCTCTTTTTTGCCTTTCTTGTTTCTTTTTTGTAGAGGGCTAGACTGTGCTTGTAGTCTTCGCAGTGTACATCCTCGTTGGCGCTTTTGGCTCTGTTGAAGAGAGTCCTGCTACTCTTACGTAGGATATCTATTTGTTTTGACCACCATGGGGGTTTTCTTTTCCCCTCGGTTTTGTTGCGGGGCATGCTGCCTTGAATGACTTGTTGCATGCTTCCGTGAATGTGTCCACTAGACGATTTAAGTCATCTTGAGTGTCCGGGCACCATGGTGCCGTGATGGGGAGCAATTTCTCCATTTTTTTAATATATCTATCCCAGTTGGCTTTCCTGGGATTGATGAAATCAATTTGTTTTGGGCACTCGAGCCTCATGATTGTCTCAATGTACCTGTGGTCAGAGAAGGAATGGTCCTCTAGGACTTTCCAGCTCTCAATTAAGTCCGACATTGCGTGAGACACTAGAGTGAGGTCGATGACCTCCCTGTCGGTTCTTTATAATAAATGTGGGGTCGTTACCCCGATTACAAATAACCATATTAGAGTCAAGGATAAAGCTCAATAGTGACTCACCCCTCGCATTTGTGTCCGAGCTCTCCCATAGTGTGTGGTGAGCGTTGGCATCGCAGCCTATTAAAAAGGCCTATGTCCGAACTTTCGCTTTTCGCTGGTTGCGCGCGTATATAAGTTCTCCTGGAGGATCGCTTTCCTCGTGCGCCATGTAGGACGACACCAACCTCAGGTGTGTTCCTTGCAGCTCTAGGCTAACTGCGGTGTTGTCGCCGTTGCTATAGTTATGGAGCAGAAAGATGTTAAGGTGCTTTCTAGCAAGAATACAGGTGCGAATTTTATCTTCGTTTTGAGCAGCGATTAGCTTGTACTCCTTCGTCGCTAATCCACCTTGTCACCAACTACCCAAGGCTCCTGGAGTAGAACTACATCAGCTCCGCTCTCATCCAAGCGGAGTATTAGGGCAGCTGCTGCTGCTTTGCAGTGGTGGAGATTGATTTGCAGTACCCGAAGGTACATCATCAGATTTCTACACCACTGTAATGTCGGCGTCGGTGTCGTCGACGATATCGTCGTCCTCCCGACACATGGCCTCAAAGTCCTGCATAAGCATGGTATCGGAGGAGTAGCCGTCCAGCTCCGGCTCCAGCTCGCAGACGGGTGCTTCGATCTCGAGGCAGCTTTCCTGCTCGACTGGGTTGTCGACAGGACGCGCCTCGGCCGCTGCATCCGACTTGTACACCTTTATGGTGACTGAGCTGAAGCCGAAGTACAGCTCTCCCCCAGCTGCCTCTATCGGGTCCAGCGACTCCTTGTTGAGGACGACCACCGCTTGGTTCGTGGGGCCTGTCGTCTTTTCCACCTTCACTACCTTCCAGTCCGAGGACGGAAGGAGTGGTTTTGCATCGCTGCAACATATTGAGGATGCGGTCTGGCTCCTTGAAGGGGGCAGGCACCCACACTCTTGCCCTGGGTCTACTGGGCACCTCGCTTCAGTCAACAGCGACCAGCTTCGCCCCTGGGTAGACCTCTCCGACTTGTACTACCGCTGCTTTATAGAGCTGGACGGATCGCGCGTCTTCGCAGGCTGTGATCTTTATGGTGCCCTGATACCATCCCATGTCTTTGCAGACTGGTGGGCGGCCGGGCTCGGAATCCAGCAGCTCGAAGCAGCGGTCGGCCAGTGCCGCTTCCACCCACTTCCACTGGTTCCTGGGGATCCTCTCATGAGACATTCGGCAGCACCCTGGAGCGTTTCGGTGCGGGCCCCGGGGTCTCCTGCGGTTGGGTGGCCCCTCTTAGGTTGGAAGGTCTCCTTCTTCGGAGCCTCCTTGCCGAAGTTGGGGATCACCCTAGAAGCCCACTCAACCTTTTTGAGCCACTGGTCCGATGGGCTGGACGTCATCGTGGCGCTCTGCCTACGGAGGAGGATGTTGCCAGCACTCCGTCTTTCGGCATATGTATATTTTTGTGCTTGAGCACTGGTCGATGGAGACTCGACGCCTGCCACCTTACCAGCAGGCAGAGCAGCCGCAGGAATGCATTGCTGTTCTGCCAAGGTGTTGGTTTTGGGGGCCAATTCGCCACCCACCCCAGAACTGGGATAGGACCCATTAGGGTTCGCCCCAGCGCCTGTCGCCGAGCAGGATTTTCCTGCTGTATTGCGGGTTAGGCCAGGCCTTTGGGCCGCTGCCTTTCCCTGTTTGGGATTGCTCCCAGTTGGCAATTGGGGGAGTGCCATGCTCATTTTTTGTTTTATTATGTTTTAAGTCTTCCATTCTGATCCCACGAGATGCAAAGAAGGGGAAAGGTCCGTCCGGGCAGAGATTCGCGTTGCCCGGATAAGACATACTTACAACAGGGGGCAGCCAAGTCCCTGAGCACACCGTTAGCGACTGGGCTAGTTTTTATACCGGGCCCCCAGCCAGGCTGCCTCTCGGCACGGTCCGTATGACACACTTAGTCCGGCCCGGTGTGAGGTGAGTGTGGGGGTTGGGATATGGGTAGGTAGTGTGTAGGGAAGGGAAGTGTGTGAGCTATTTAAAGGAGGCGGCACCACAAGCACATCGTCAGTGTTGCTGCGTCGCGAACACCCGCTAGCTCTCCGGGACTGCTTATTTTCGGTACTCTCCCTTAGACTCAACTGAGTTGAATTTCGTTGGGATGCCCGCTTATTCACAGCTTACCTACCCAGTAGGCCGTTCGCTATCCGCAACCTGCGACCCGTCCGGTGGCCTCAGCTTGGCCCCTCTGAGCCACCTCAAAGCTCAATGAGTATCAGACATTAAGAATAAAAAAATTAAAAATAATTATTGAAAATAATAATAATTATATAAATTAAATATTACTTCATACAAATACAATGTACACTTAAAGCAATTTACACCTACACAAATATATTTAAGCACACACAAACACACTTTGTAAAACCTTGTATAGTAACACCTTAGAATAACTCCATTACTATATTACGTTATTCTTATAAAAGGGGAGGTGTAGTGTATTCATGCAGTGTGTTTGGCCTAATCAATTTAAGCACCACTCCCAAGGCCAAGTTGCAATATGATGCAGTTCCAGCGGCGGTCATTGTCGCTGCCCAAAAAGTGATACGTCTGCATCTAAGCCGTGAGAACCTTACGTAACGGGCATTGGGCAGGTACCACCGCTGACCGAAATCTGACGCCTCATATTGCATGTTGACTGTGGGAAACTTACGTAACGGGCATTGGCACGCCTGACGCCTCATATTGCATGTTGACTGTGGGAAACTTACGTAACGGGGCTTTGTTTCCCACGACGAACACCTGCATGGAGGCTACTCGCCCCAACGATTTTTGTATAAATATAAGTTTGATTTCAATAAACATTAATCATTAATCCCGAACCTCGGAACGTAGTACACTACAACATTGCAAATAGAG
This sequence comes from Drosophila bifasciata, assembly GCA_009664405.1. Lineage (NCBI taxonomy): Eukaryota > Metazoa > Arthropoda > Insecta > Diptera > Drosophilidae > Drosophila > Drosophila bifasciata. The sequence continues at coordinate 26,345,348 of CM019044.1, forward strand.
AGAGCAAAGAGATAAACAACTCAGATCACATCTATATAGAAAACAAAGTACACAATAGAACTCAGTTTGAAAATCCAAAAGATGCTATTAAAAGCAGTACCTTTTTTCTAAAGGAACAGTATTTACAGGATAAAGAGATCAGTTATTAGATGAATATCTTAGTAATGCTGAGAAACCTCAGAACGGTGATGAAGTATTAAAAATAAGTACATTATATGGGAAACCCAATTTTGAATCACGTTTAAATGCAGTAATTTTTTAGAGGTTTTAAACCTCGCTCCCCCTCCCCATTTGCAGCTCACCTCTTATAGTGCTGAGGAGGAGATGAATGATGACAAGACGCTTTTGCTGTTAACGGAAATATCCATATATTTTGTTGTTTTTTTTTCCTTTTTAATTGATTCTAATTATATAATATTTCTTATTACATCAGCAGGAAATGTACTAATACAATATACTAGAAATTCCTTTAACAATATGGAAAGAGGGGGAGTTTGTAGAAGATGAGGATGCCAATTTTGATATTGATTATGTTTCTAATGAACGTGATCATGAGTTGATAGCCTTAGATAGGGGTATCAATAATGGGAAATTGTAGTCGTTTGAAATCAAATGACATGTCAGTCGGAATCATCGGAATTAAAAAACGTGTCCACCACAAAATTTTCCACTCGAAATAGTTGCTTCAAGTAAATTAGTCATAATTTTTTTTTCACAGCAAGTCTTGTACCATTGCAAAGTCGTGGATTGGATTACACAGCATAATTATGGTGGCTCCAACTTTTCCTTGTAAATTGTATGGTGACAATCCTGGTAAATCCAATGAAATCCATTTTCAACAGCAACAAATATACTTACACAAATTGCAATTTTTTTCAGAAAACAATGTTTCACATAAAAGTTATAATAATAAAAAAAAAAATCTATCATAAAATGTTCTGTTACAGAATGACACAAAATGAAATGTAATAGGCGTTTAAACACACTTTGAGGAGATAGATGTATACGCACAGATTTGTTCTACAAATTTATAGTACAGATTTGGAAACACACTCTTAATCAAGTATGCCTTCGCCTTCTTTACATGAAGAGTCAGTTGTGTGGAAAAAAATCTGCTGAAGCATCGCTTTGCAATTGAACACTTAGGGTTCGCCCCAGCGCCTGTCGCCGAGCAGGATTTTCCTGCTGTATTGCGGGTTAGGCCAGGCCTTTGGGCCGCTGCCTTTCCCTGTTTGGGATTGCTCCCAGTTGGCAATTGGGGAGTGCCATGCTCATTTTGTTTTATTATGTTTTAAGTCTTCCATTCTGATCCCACGAGATGCAAAGAAGGGGAAAGGTCCGTCCGGGCAGAGATTCGCGTTGCCCGGATAAGGCATACATGTTACAACAGGGGCAGCCAAGTCCCTGAGCACACCGTTAGCGACTGGGCTAGTTTTTATAGCGGGCCCCCAGCCAGGCTGACTCTCGACACGGTCCGTATGACACACTTAGTCCGGCCCGGTGTGAGGTGAGTGTGGGGGGTTGGGATATGGGTAGGTAGTGTGTAGGGAAGGGAAGTGTGTGAGCTACTTAAAGGAGGCGGCACCACAAGCACATCGTCAGTGTTGCTGCATCGCGAACACCCGCTAGCTCTCCGGGACTGCTTATTTTCGGTACTCTCCCTTAGACTCAACTGAGTTGAATTTCTTTTGGGATGCCCGCTTATTCACAGCTAACCTACCCAGTAGGCCGTTCGCTATCCGCAACCTGCGACCCGTCCGGTGGCCTCAGCTAGGCCCCTCTGAGCCACATCAAAGCTCAATGAGTATTAGACATTAAGAATAAAAAATTAAAAATAATTATTGAAAATAATAATAATTATATAAATTAAATATTACTTCATACAAACACAATGTACACTTAAAGCAATTTACACCTACACAAAATATATTTAAACACACACAAACACACTTTGTAAAACCTTGTATAGTAACACCTTAGAATAACTCCATTACTATATTACGTTATTCTTATAAAAGGGGAGGTGTAGTGTATTCATGCAGTGTGTTTGGCCTAATCAATTTAAGCACCACTCCCCAAGGCCAAGTTGCAATATGATGCAGTTCCAGCGGCGGTCATTGTCGCTGCCCAAAAGTGATACGTCTGCATCTAAGCCGTGAGAACCTTACGTAACGGGCATTGGGCAGGTTACCACCGCTGACCGAAATCTGACGCCTCATATTGCATGTTGACTGTGGGAAACTTACGTAACGGGCATTGGCACGCGTGACGCCTCATATTGCATGTTGAAGGGAAACTTACGTAACGGGGCTTTGTTTCCCACGACGAACACCTGCATGGAGGCTACAACTAAAAACGATTTTTGTATAAATATAAGTTTGATTTCAATAAACATTAATCATTAATCCCGAACCTCGGAACGTAGTACACTACAACATTGCAAATAGAGAGAGCAAGAGATAAACAACTCAGATCACATCTATATAGAAAACAAGTACACAATAGAACTCAGTTTGAAAATCCAAAAGATGCTATTAAAGCAGTACCTTTTTTCTAAAGGAACAGTATTTACAGGATAAGAGATCAGTTATTAGATGAATATCTTAGTAATGCTGAGAAACCTCAGAACGGTGATGAAGTATTAAAAAATAAGTACATTATATGGGAAACCCAATTTTGAATCACGTTTAAATGCAGTAATTTTTAGAGGTTTTAAACCTCGCTCCCCTCCCCATTTGCAGCTCACCTCTTATAGTGCTGAGGAGGAGATGAATGATGACAAGACGCTTTTTGCTGTTAACGGAAATATCCATATATTTTGTTGTTTTTTTTTTTTCCTTTTTAATTGATTCTAATTATATAATATTTCTTATTACATCAGCAGGAAATGTACTAATACAATATACTAGAAATTCCTTTAACAATATGGAAAGAGGGGAGTTTGTAGAAGATGAGGATGCCAATTTTGATATTGATTATGTTTCTAATGAACGTGATCATGAGTTGATAGCCTTAGATAGGGGTATCAATAATGGGAAATTGTAGTCGTTTGAAATCAAATGACATTTCAGTCGGAATCATCGGAATTCTCGGAATTAAAACGTGTCCACCACAAAATTTTCCACTCGAAATAGTTGCTTCAAGTAAATTAGTCATAACTTTTTTCACAGCAAGTCTTATACCATTGCAAAGTCGTGGTGGATTACACAGCATAATTATGGTGGCTCCAACTTTTCCTTGTAAATTGTATGGTGACAATCCTGGTAAATCCAATGAATCCAATGAAATCCATTTTCAACAGCAACAAATATACTTACACAAATTGCAATTTTTCAGAAAACAATGTTTCACATAAAAGTTATAAGAAAAAAAATCTATCATAAAATGTTCTGTTACAGAATGACACAAAATGAAATGTAATAGGCGTTTAAACACACTTTGAGGAGATAGATGTATACGCACAGATTTTTTCTACAAATTTATAGTACAGATTTGGAAACACACTCTTAATCAAGTATGCCTTCGCCTTCTTTACATGAAGAGTCAGTTGTGTGGAAAAAATCTGCTGAAGCATCGCTTTTGCAATTGAACACTTAGGGTTCGCCCCAGCGCCTGTCGCCGAGCAGGATTTTCCTGCTGTATTGCGGGTTAGGCCAGGCCTTTGGGCCGCTGCCTTTCCCTGTTTGGGATTGCTCCCAGTTGGCAATTGGGGAGTGCCATGCTCATTTTTTTTTATTATGTTTTAAGTCTTCCATTCTGATCCCACGAGATGCAAAGAAGGGGAAAGGTCCGTCCGGGCAGAGATTCGCGTTGCCCGGATAAGGATACCACAACAGGGGGCAGCCAAGTCCCTGAGCACACCGTTAGCGACTGGGCTAGTTTTATAGCGGGCCCCAGCCAGGTTGACTCTCGACACGGTCCGTATGACACACCCTTAGTCCGGCCCGGTGTGGGGTGAGTGTGGGGGTTGGGATATGGGTAGGTAGTGTGTAGGGAAGGGAAGTGTGTGTGAGCTACTTAAAGGAGACGGCACCACAAGCACATCGTCAGTGTTGCTGCGTCGCGAACACCCGCTAGCTCTCGGGACTGCTTATTTTCGGTACTCTCCCTTAGACTCAACTGGGTTGAATTTCTTTGGGATGCCCGCTTATTCACAGCTAACCTACCCAGTAGGCCGTTCGCTATCCGCAACCTGCGACCCGTCCGGTGGCCTCAGCTAGGCCCCTCTGAGCCACATCAAAGCTCAATGAGTATCAGACATTAAGAATAAAAAAATTAAAAATAATTATTGAAAATAATAATAATTATATAAATTAAATATTACTTCATACAAACACAATGTACACTTAAAGCAATTTACACCTACACAAATATATTTAAACACACACAAACACACTTTGTAAAACCTTGTATAGTAACACCTTAGAATAACTCCATTACTATATTACGTTATTCTTATAAAAGGGGAGGTGTAGTGTATTCATGCAGTGTGTTTGGCCTAATCAATTTAAGCACCACTCCCAAGGCCAAGTTGCAATATGATGCAGTTCCAGCGGCGGTCATTGTCGCTGCCCAAAAATGATACGTCTGCATCTAAGCCGTGAGAACCTTACGTAACGGGCATTGGGCAGGTACAAACCACTGACCGAAAATCTGACGCCTCATATTGCATGTTGACTGTGGGAAACTTACGTAACGCCGGCATTGGCACGCGTGACGAGACCTCATATTGCATGTTGACTGTGGGAAACTTACGTAACGGGGCTTTGTTTCCCACGACAGAACACCTGCATGGAGGCTACTCGCCGCAACGATTTTTGTATAAATATAAGTTTGATTTCAATAAACATTAATCATTAATCCCGAACCTCGGAACGTAGTACACTACAACATTGCAAAATAGAGAGCAAGAGATAAACAACTCAGATCACATCTATATAGAAAACAAATTACACAATAGAACTCAGTTTGAAAATCCAAAAGATGCTATTAAAGCAGTACCTTATTTCTAAAGGAACAGTATTTACAGGATAAGAGATCAGTTATTAGATGAATATCTTAGTAATGCTGAGAAACCTCAGAACGGTGATGAAGTATTAAAATAAGTACATTATATGGGAAACCCAATTTTGAATCACGTTTAAATGCAGTAATTTTTTAGAGGTTTTAAAACCTCGCTCCCCCCTCCCCATTTGCAGCTCACCTCTTAAGTGCTGAGGAGGAGATAAATGATGACAAGACGCTTTTTGCTGTTAACGGAAATATCCATATATTTTGTTGTTTTTTTTTTCCTTTTTAATTGATTCTAATTATATAATATTTCTTATTACATCAGCAGGAAATGTACTAATACAATATACTAGAAATTCCTTTAACAATATGGAAAGAGGGGGAGTTTGTAGAAGATGAGGATGCCAATTTTGATATTGATTATGTTTCTAATGAACGTGATCATGAGTTGATAGCCTTAGATAGGGGTATCAATAATGGGAAATTGTACTCGTTTGAAATCAAATGACATGTCAGTCGGAATTCTCGGAATTAAAACGTGTCCACCACAAAATTTTCCACTCGAAATAGTTGCTTCAAGTAAATTAGTCATAATTTTTTCACAGCAAGTCTTGTACCATTGCAAAGTCGTGGTGGATTACGCAGCATAATTATGGTGGCTCCAACTTTTCTTTATAAATTGTATGGTGACAATCCTGGTAAATCCAATGAATCAATAAAATCCATTTTCAACAGCAACAAATATACTTACACAAATTGCAATTTTTCAGAAAACAATGTTTCACATAAAAAGTTATAAGAAAAAGAAATCTATCATAAAATGTTCTATTACAGAATGACACAAAATGAAATGTAATAGGCGTTTAAACACACGTTGAGGAGATAGATGTATACGCACAGATTTTTTTCTACAAATTTATAGTACAGATTTGGAAACACACTCTAAATCAAGTATGCCTTCGAAGTATTCTTTACATTAAGAGTCAGTTGTGTGGAAAAAAATCTGCTGAAGCATCATTTTGCAATTGAACACGTAATTTTGTAGTCAATCTATATGTTTTCACAGAGTGCAACAAATTAGATGTTTTCAAACACGCATTAATTTCATCAGCAGCAGTTCCTTGTTTGACTACAGGCAATGTTTGTCTGAAATCACCTGCTAACAATATCAATGCACCACCAAACAATCTATTTTCTCCACGAATATCTTTCAACGTACGATTAAGTGCTTCCAGTGACTTCTTGTTGGCCATGGTACACTCATCCTATACAATAAGAGAGCATTGCTGCAGCACTCTCGCCATTGCTGATCTTTTTTGAAATGTTGCAATGGATTATCGTCAGCGTGCAAGTTCAAAGGGCAACTTAAGGGCAGAGTGCGCCGTGCGACCACCATATAAGAATGTGGTACCAATGCCAGACGAAGCCAGAGTCAATGTGATCCTACCTTGTGCTCGAATGGTAGCCAAAATAATCGAAATGACAAACGTTTTTCCGGTACCTCCAGCTGCATCCAAAAGAACAGTACACCATGTTGTTCTTCGATAGCTCACAATAATTGGTCGTAAACCGTTCTTTGATTGTTTTTTTTAACCTTGGCTCATTGTTTTGCGCAAACGCATTAAGTTCGGTAAGATCATACTGTTGTTCACGCTCCAGTTTATTGTTGAAAAGGTCGTGTATTTCACGATTAGGCGCTGTCATACATAATTGAGCTAATGCTTTGCTTGCCATTATCAAGAAAAGGTGTTCAATAGTGATCAATTCTTTGTTGTAAATTTCCGGCGTATAGTCCTGGTTTATATCACCCGTTTGACGGCACAGTCGATGTAAAAATCCTCTAACAAATGATTTTGATGTTTTTGCCACAATTCAATTGGCTTTGCTAGACTGCACGTGGCTACAATAATTGCGAAAAGTGTCCGAAATTGATGAGGACTTGATGACAATACTGCATCTTTAAGTGTAAGATCCCCATGCATGTCATTCTCAAGCAAATTCAATCGTTCGCATGCTTCGCGATACGTCCCACACAATTCTTCATCAACAGTTCGAATAGATTCAATATGTTTATGAACTATATAAATTCGTCCTATCGAATCTGAGTTAAATGAATTTTGGCTCACCATAAAGGGCTCACCATTCTCCGCGTCTTCGCCTTTGAAAAACTTTTGACGAATTATTCCACGTATAATATTCGGGTACTTCAGCGTAAAGCAATGTTTTCGCAAAATCATCTGCTTGAAGCAACGCAAAAAATGCAGTTCAAGTTGTTGCTGGTGGTTACGCAGCTCTTCGCATTGAATTTTCGGGTGTGAAAAACGAGTTAACCCTTTTCAAGATGAACAGCTAAATGAACGGTTGGATGCCTATCATGGATCGGAAATGATAATATGCACCATACTGCTTCATTTGAACTGATCTGCCCATTCGAAATTGATTTTGAATTCTCAAACTTACCGAATGGCCATTATCTTCAGTTGATCGATGCTGATAATCGGAATATCCATCGTTGCCCGTCACTGTATCGGAGACCAAATTTTTTGGAAAACGTTTGGAACATTTTCCTTCAACAATACATGGTGAATTCAAATTAAACGCACCACATGGACCGTGCATCATATTTTTGGTGACCACTTTCAATCAGCCAAATCAAAATATGAGCATGAGGCAAATCCCATTTCTTCCATTGATATTCAATTGATTCATCCAACATTGAACAGACCCAAATGCACCGTGTTTGAAAATTAAATTCATGGGTGATTTAATTTAAATTTATGTCAAAAACACGAGCTAAAATATCATGGCGATCTTTTGATGTTTGGCCAAAAACCAATAATTCCGAGACTTCTACCCATTGGGGATTACACGTGAAGGTGATGAAGAGGTCTGTCTGGTCGACCGTAACGGCGAACGTATGACATCGCTTCTTGCGCGTACTGTAACATATGACGTGGACTTCCAACATACGATGACGGTAATATTATCATAGTTTCAACGTTTTGTGCATTTCCATCGTTGTTAATAGCATCACGCAAATGAACATACTCCTCGGAACGTAATTGGGCTTGGTTGAATCGAAGGAAATTCAACCGTTCCGATTAAATTTTTGCATACTTGTCAATAATATACTGGTGGAAGGGTGCTGGACACTTCAATATGATTGATTGTGCCGTATCTGCAGCCTGTATGCGTAATAATTTATAGCACAAACTTTCTTTGTTCCTTAACGAAATACAATTCAATTACATTCAATTTCATTTAAAATTAAAATCAATCATAAATTTTTCATCAATTTACCGTTTACTGAATTTATCATTTTAATGTTGAAATGATAGCCATCTTGGCCGTATTGTAATGCATCATAACAGAAATGAGTCTCGGATTCTCGTTGCTCATTTCTACGATGAAGCACAATATCACGATTATTATATTGGTCACCAACTATGACTATTGCCACTTCGTCAAATGTTTGTGCATTGAAACGCCTTGTATGTTGGCCAACCGGTGTTTTATCAGCTCGAATAACAATTTTTTGATCGTCCGATGGCATTCAATCAAGCGACGTTTTGAATAACTGAACCAATTCGATATACTCATGAAACATATCTTGCACATCGAAAATCATTTTTCTTCGCGTGTTGGTAATAATGGCACACCGACTATCAGCTTCGTCTTCCGCGTTCCCGATAAATTATAATTGCAAAAATTGGTGGTCTGCGTTGTCGAAAGGTAACAAAGAGCCAGCTCGATGGTATATTTGACCTTGAATCTGAATAAAATAAACGATAGAACGTTCTTTGACTACCTAACAAAAAGGTATTCTGTTCGGAGAGATCCGTCCCTCCCTAGCAATCTAGTGTGTAGCTGCCACCACATTGGAAGAGACCGAGGAGACGTTAAGGATTTAATTTCGAAATATTACAAGTTACATAAACGTTTGATTACAAAACTAGAAAATAGAGACACATACACATGCATACATACATACATACATAAACATATCTAATTAAATACAAAAACCAGTTGTAATACAATTTTCTAAATAAACAAATACTTGTCTAAAAAACAAAAGAAAAAAATTCTATTGCATTTTTCTTCTTACCTTCTTTCCTTTTGAATGCGTAGCAAAGCCAAAAAACTGGCTAACCCAGATACCATTACCCCCTCTCTTCTTTCCCTCCAGATTTCTAATTTTGACTACCTAACAAAAAGGTATTCTGTGCGGGGAGATCCCTCCCTCCCTAGCAATATAGTGAAGTGTCATCTCATCTAGCCTCTAAGATCTATCTGGGTTGTTAGTGATCAGGTGTGTGTGCGTGAGTGTAAACAAAGGTACACTTCTTCAACACATTCCTTTATTACCCACTCTTTACCAATAAACAATCAATTAATATCTTCAGACACACAAGAGTACCTGATAAACAAAACCACCGACGGCGATGACAGCTACTTTACCACCGTTACGCATGAGCACGCGAGAAACATGATCGTGCAAGCACACTCCCTCCCCAATTCAGTAAACTACTTACGTATGAGCACGTGTACCCTATTGATATTAACCCTCCCCGATCGTTAATAAGGTGTGTGTAAACATGATCGTGCAAGCACATTGGTCATTAATTACCCCCCGCCACCTATCACCGTTTAAACCACTAACAAATGAGCACGTGTACGCTTTTGATATTTATGGGTCATTAATTACCCCTCCCCACCTATCACCGTCGTAATGTAACGCAGAGTAGCTGATAAACAAAACCTCCTGCAACTATGCCAGCGATGACCCTTTTTGGATTTTTCTGGGTCACAAAACCACCGGCGACTGTGACAACGATGACCCTTTTGATTTTTCTGGGTCACAAAACCACCGGCGGCTATAACAGCGATGACAAATTTTTGACTTTTTTATGGGTCACTAATTACCCCTCCCACTACCTATCACCTTTGGAATGTAACTCTTTTAACCCTAATTAACGATCGATAATTACCTCCCCACCTCCACCTGTCACTTTTACAATAATTAACGATCAAGACACTACCCTTGTCTTATGTACAGACAAAACAAATAATTGTAGGACATACAAAAGTTAATAACATGTTACAAATAGTTATAATAACTTTGTTCATATTATCAATATTTAGTATAATTGGGTATCTAATTGTTAAGTTTAATTTGGTACATAATTTTTAATACATAAAAATATAAGTATCAAATATTATATGTAAAACCCCAAGAAGAAGAGGAGGAAGCAAAAAGCACCTCAATAGTTCTGGATAAAACTCCAACGCAATACCCTAAAATAAACACCTGAGGACAGGCAATGACAATAGCTGGGGGGGGGGGGGAGTAACATATCCATAATGCTACACACCCTATTACGCATCATTTATATGTTAAGCACTAGATCATATTCATAATCACACCAAAACCGATACACTATATGCATATGCCCTAGCACTCACCCTTAGAGTGAGATATGATAAGCATAAGAGATATGATAAACATAAGATGATACACCCCAACACCTGCATAAACAAACGCATGGGTCGCCAAGCCGAGATCAACAGAAAGTCTCATGCATTCCAATAAAACGACGCTGACAACTCTGTTATCAGTTCGTTTCCACACTCCAATAGAACAAAGAACTTTTTGTAAACAAATGAGCTCCCCAGATAAAATCCAATACGGATCCCCAGATGCGGCCGCCTTCTCATCTAAGCCGGCGCATCTCCCACGCCACCCTCACGTAAGCCAACGCAGCGCTTATCAGTCGCCCTCACCAAAGCAGCGCCTCTCGCAACCGAAGCTTCGCCTCTCTCAGCCGAAGCCATCCCCGACAAATCCGAAGACAAATTCAGCATCGAAGTGGGAAGCTTAAGAAGTCAAGTTTTTAAGCTTTCTAAAGGAGGTTTCGAGATCAAGACCTCGAAATGAAGAAATCAGTTCCGTTTGAGACGTTCTTAAATTAGGTCGGGGAATTCAACTATCCATGTTCTAACTTTAAGGTTCAGATAAATAAAATCTTTTTTAAAAACTAACCTTCGAACTGTGGAATTCGTATTATATATAAATATATTATTTTTTAAACAGAATGCAATGTACACTTCAACAAACTTACACGTACACTCTAAAACTATCATATGTTAACATAATCGCATAAATATATTATTACTTTGTAAACACCTTAGAATATCTCTATAAATATATTATGTTATTCTTATAACATGGGGAGTTGTAGGGTATTCGTTCAGTGTATTTGGCCCAATCCATTGAAGCACCACTGCAAAAGACAAATTGCAATATGATGCAATTCCAGCAGCAGTAATTTTTGCTGCCCAAAAGTGATGCGTTTGCATCTGCTGGTCTTAGGTTAGACGCACGTCTACTTGCATTAAAATTTTGTTTAAATTTATTATTTTAATGATGATTGAAAAGAAGTTTGTTCGGGCCAGCGGCTATTTAAGCGTCAATGTAGCATTACGTATTTTTATAAGAGCACATACGACCCAAAATTTATGTTGTCTCCAGCGTTCGGCAGTTCTGCTGCGCTCTCGCTGCTAAAGGGCGGACTGCAGCTGCCGCTTCGGCTCAGCTATGATCGACCGTCGTTGCTTAAGTAGTTATATGCTTATCTCTCTCCGCATAGGTTGGATACCGAGCCCTCTTGTGTGCTTTTTATCTGGCCTGGCAAAAGAGCGAGCAATTGGCTTCCGCTAGCCGCCGGTATAATTTAACATTTTATAACGTTTCAAATCGATTGTGTTTTTAATTGATTAGGGAAGGTTAGGTTAGGTTAGGTTAAGGCGGTAGCGGAGTGGAGAGACCTCCCCGGTTCTCCCTGGTGAACCGACTCCTCCTCCTCTTCGTCCCTACAACTTCTGCAGAAGTCATTGTGAGGGATCGACAGTATTGCAGCGTGTGTGCCGATCTGCCAGTGCCCCGTGATGGCTCGGGTGACGGCGGAGCAATGTGCTCTGCTGAGTCTATAAAGCTCTTCCGAGCGCTTTTTCGAACGATTTGGCCAAATCGCTCTTGAAGTTCTGCATGTGATGGTCAGCTGCCATCGCCTGTCAGCAATTTGCTTGAATGCCTCGTGCGTTAATAGCCTGCACGTAGCTAAAGGCATCCCCACTTGCTCCCTCTCCGGAAGGAGAGAGGTACAGAAGATACCCTGCCTAGCTAACTCGTCGGCGGCATCGTTCCCGACAATGTCCCTATGTCCTGGGACCCATATTAGGGAGAGATCCAGCTGCTCTGCGGTCTCATTTAGAGACCTGCTGAGTTCGACGAAATTGAGCCAAGTGCCTTGAGGGCTGCTTGGCTGTCTGAGAAGACGCACACAGAGTGTCCGTATAAGGAAAGGTTGGAGACGATGGAGATCGCCTCCTTGATTGCTACGACCTCTGCCTAGAACATGCAGTGCAGTGATCCAGAAGTCTGAAGCAGAGACTGATGTTCAGCTCGTCGAAGAAGACGAATCCACAGGTTGGAATCCCTCATTCTAAGGGCGGAGATTGTTGCAACCTTTTTCCCAATAAGTTATACAGGTTGAGGTACAGCATGGTATCGAGGGCTTCACTTGGGGTAGACCGATGGTTTTCCTACATGTGAAGAGGGCTACTGTGGCCTTCTTCACCCTGTCCTCTATGCTCAACTCCCAGTCGAGCTTCCTGTCGAGGATAAGACCAAGGTACTTGGCTTGGTTGCTGAAAACCAGCGGCTCTCCGCATAGTTTCGGTGGGGTAAGTGTCGGAATCTTGTATTTCCTGGTGAATAGTAGAAGTTCCGTCTTAGATGGGTTGGCACTCAGCCCACATTTGGCTGCCCCTTGTGACAGGTTTGTGAGAGTGCTTGTCTTGCACTCGCATAGGGTCTGTGGGAACTTCCCATAGAATGCTATAGCGACGTCATCCGCATACGCCACCACGCGGCAACCGCCACCCTCTATCTCCCGCAGCAGTACATTCACTGCTACGTTCCATAGGAGGGGCGAGAGGACAACCCTGCGGGTTGCCTCTGTTGACAAACCTGGTGGACGTTGACGTCCCCAGTGATGCCTCAACGGTCCTGCATTGCAGCATCTGATCGATGAGACTCACCGTCTGGGGAGTCAACCCCCAGGTCAGTCAGTGCTCCCGGGATGGCGGACGGGATGATGTTTTTGAAGGCCCCTTCTATGTCAAGAAAGGCTACCAGGGTATATTCCCTTGCAGCTGAGGGACGATTCGATGATCGATGTGATCGCATGTGGGGGCCGTTTCGGTGGATCTTCCCCTCCGATAGGCATGCTGAGAGTCAGAGCTTTGATTGGGCGATATGGTCGCCCTGAGATGCAGACCTAAAAAGCCGTTCCATCGCGTTCAAGGGAAAGGATGACAGGCTTATGGGTCTGAAATCTTTAGGGGCAGTGTGCGAAGCCATGTCTCCGGGATTTGTGCGTGGGAGAAAACCCCCTCGTAAATCCGTAAGTGTGTACTGAGAAGGAGGCTTAGCGAATCGGAACTGGATGTCGTCCAGGATTGGTCGGCTTTCCTCAAATAGCCCAAGGTTAGAGTTGATTTCGAGAGTACTTTCCGTAAGCGCGAGGCTTCGGGAGTTGCTCTCGATTTCGGTGCAGAACTTTCGCCATGATGACGGGTGTTTGGGTTTCCTGAGTCTTTTGTTGTATGTTGAGAGACTGACCTTGGATACTATGTTATCCTGTAGCGTATGAGAGGCAAGCGTGAGGTCCAGGACCTCCTTGCGGTTCTTAATAATGAAAATGGGATCATCCCCTCGGTTTAAGATGACCATCTGAATGGTCAATAAGTAGCTAAAAAAGAACTCACCCCGTTCGTTTGTGACGGTGCTTCCCCACTGACTGTGGTGAGCGTTGGCGTCGCATCCCACTATTAGGCCGATGTCCTTGGCCTCGCAGTCTGCGACGAGCGGCCTCAAGGCGCATGTGGAGGAGGGTCCGGCTGGTCATGACCCATGTATGCCGAGCAGATGCGGAGTGAGCACTCCTGACCTTCGAGGCTCACCGCCGTGTGGTCTTCATTGCTGAAATTTGGGAGCAAAAATAGGTGCAGTTCTCTTTTTGCAAGAATGCAGGTGCGTATTTTACCTGTGGTGTCAGCTATATATAGCTTATTATCAGGAGTCCTCAAACCGGAGACCCTGTTTCCGAGGATCCAGGGTTCCTGAATGAGGACTATGCCGGCCCCACCCTTGGCTAGGTGGAGCAATAAGGCAGCACATGCTGCCTTACAATGGTGGAGGTTTATGTGCAGGAGTGTCAGGGACATTCCTGAGACTCGCCTCCACCACTGTCGTGTCCGCATCGCTCTCCGGGGATTCGTCGTCCTCCCCGAAGTCGATGCGTCCGAGACCTCTGGCTAGGTCGCTCGCGTCGGACTCGTAGCGATCCAGGATATCGTCCGATACCACGGACTTCACGTCCGACGCCTCGGGTTGACTCCCCGCCTCCGGGATGTCAAGCTAGAGGTCTGCCTGGACCCCCGCTTGCCTTCCCTTGGAGTCGTTTTTGTAGGGGACTATGGTCACCTTACGGTAGCCATAGTCCACTACTCCTGCCCACTCTCCTATGAGCTCCAGCGACTCCTCCTTCAGGACGAGGATAATCTGTCGCCTCTGTCCTGCAACCTCCTCGACCTGGGCCACCTTCCAATTGGCTGTAGGGAGGTGGGGGTTGCAGACCTGCAGAACCTTGAGAATCTTCTCAGGTTCTGCAGGTTTCACCCACACCCCCGCTCGGGCCCTCGGTCTGCTTGGGACGTCTTCCCAGCGTACGGCCTCCAGTTTCGCTCCCGGATAAACTTCCTCGTGCGCCGCCACCGCCTTCATGTAGAGGGCCGCCGAGCGTGCATCTTGGCAGGCGATGGCTTTCACCATGCCCTGATGCCACCCGGCGTCCTCACATTTGGGCGGAGGTCCACCGTTCTCGGCAAGCTCCTCCAGGAAGCGGTCCTGGAGCTCTGCCTCCACCCGATGCCACTTGTCACGGGGGACATTGCTATCCTTGGCGCCCCTATTTAGGACGCCAACTAGGGTTTTGCCCCTAGCCACCTCCACAAAAGACCTGTTGGTCAGGTGCGTCTTCACCCGCTTGGCTTGCTGGGCTTGGCCTGGCTGTGTGGCTTTGTCTTTCGCCGAGCGTTGCCGCTTGTTCGGGGGCTTGGCTGCTCCCTTTCCGGTTTTGGCTGGCTGGAAGTCTGGGATGATTGAGCTGGCCCTAAGCCTTTGCTCCATCCCCTTCGCCGATGTTATAAACTCCGGATCTACGTTGGCCAGTATGAAGGCAGCACGCCTCCTGTCCTGATAGGACGGCTTACCTCCCTGGCTTGCAGACCCGCCGCCTGCTGATGTTGCCGGGGTTTCCCCGGTCGCGAGGCGCTTACCAGCCGCGATGACGCTCTGCTTAGCAGCCACCCCGATGACCGGTTTGACCCCGGTGCCCCCGACGTGGATGGGCCCGATTGGCTTATCGGAGCCCTCTTCGCAGCGGATTCTGCTAGAAGACGGTGGACCGACTCAGTCTCCTTCCCCGTCTTCTTTGGACCTGGTTTCCCAGGCGTTGATCTAGAGGGATGGTCTTGTCCCTCCGGTACTTTAAGAGGAGTACCGAGCTCCTTTGCGGTAGTTTTATTTATATTTACTGATTTTGGCATAGTTGGTCCCACGAGTAGGCGGGAAGGGGTTAGTCGCCCGAGGCATTGCCCGCGTGCCCCGGGAAGCCTGATTTAAACTGGAGGTCGGCAGGTATCCAGAGTTCGTATACTCCCGAACTACTTCCGCCTTGGATTGGGGTGATTACACTGAGAGTTTTCTTCTCTCCGCCCGACTACCATTAGCCAGCATCCTTGGCAGAGACCCGACCGTACCAAGGACCTGTTACCAGCCGCCCTCACAAGGAGAGTATAGTCGCACTTTCCACTGGTGTGTACAGTTACGGCAGGTGACGGACCGCCCGCGATTCCACTGCGTCATAGAACCGGAGCGTGGCAGCATCGGGTTGGGGCAAGCCCCAGCCCCAGGCAACCCTCCCCCGTCCGGAGAGTACAGTGATCGCGGGTCGGACCGTCATCCGTGATTCCCCCTGTATCACACGAGGCTGACGGCCTTGATTAGGAAATAAATAAATAAATAAATAAAGCTTGGCCCCACAAACAATGGTGACCACAACGTGATTAAAATACAATTTGAATCGCGTTTTGTCAAATCCTTTCAAAATCGAACAATATATTCGTTGCTGTGCTGTGTAACTACAAACAATTACCTTTTGTGCCAATAAAAACAGTTAAAGTGCAAGTCGCGGGCGAAAATATTGCGATGGTTGAAAAAAGGCTGAGGCTTTACAAACGAAAGGTTCAGTTCCTGCATGATCGCCTGCACCGTCTGGGCGAGTCATTCTCGGGAATAAAATCTTTAGGACGTTGATGTGCAATGACTGCACCATCAAGTGGCCCATGCGACACCAAGCCGAAGCCTGTTACGCGCGGATCCCAGGCAGATACGCAGCCATCCTCCCGCCCAACCGACCGAGGGGCGCTGCCGCATGACGCGCGACACGAGTACCGAAACCGATCGCGAACATGCAGGAAAGATAGGTGTTAGACTAATATTCGAGGAAAAATTAGGGCTAAACACAATGCTAAACATGCAAAGTTACAAAAGAATATTACTAATTACGTGCAAGGTATGTTAGTATTAGTGATTTAAGTAGAGGAAGTGATTTAGTGGTGGATATTATATGGTAGAACGAATTATAATCCGAGCATAAGATCCGAAACGGTTCATGCAAGGAATAATTCGATCTACACAGTGGAAGGTACAAAGGAATAAAATTTCTAGAGGATCTAATAGGAATCGTGAAGTTTATGCGGCTCAACAAGTCAGGGCTGTCGATGTCACCCCTGATCAAGTTGTGCATGAAAATCACACCAAGCATTTTTCTACGATTAAGTAAGGATGGAAGGTCTATTAAGAGCAATCTACAAGAGTAAGAAGGCAGTCTCACACCTTCATCCCAGTTGACGCCACGCAGTGCAAAAAGTAAAAGTTTTTCTGCACTGATTCTTTACGATCTTGGTGTACTTTGTACTGAGGACACCATACACACGAGCCGTACTCTTAAATCGGACGAACAAAGTGAAATATAGAGAGTCTTCGTTATATAGGGGTCGTCAAATTCCTTTGACCACCTCTTTATAAATGGTGTTGGGTAAACTTCTTTCAATTTACTGAACAAGTTCGTTCGTTCATTTTTATTCAGTGAACTAAGTCGTTCCTTTAGTTCGTTCTTTTGTGTTCGTTCTTTTTGTTCGTTCGTTCTTTTTTGTTGATCGTTCGTTTTTGTTCATCGTTCTTTTTTGTTCGTTCTTTTTCGTTCATCGTTCTTATTTGTTCGTTCGATCTTTTTTGTTCGTATTTGTAAGCCTACATATGCATGTGTAAATAATTTACTGCAATTTATGGACGGTTGAACTTCAAAAATCTATTTGTACTTTGAACTTGAAAACAGTTTCAATTATATTTTCATCCATATTATATGTAGATGCAGCTGATGCTGAAAAGAGTAACTAATTATATTTTTTTTGTCCATTATAATTTTTAAAAGCTATAAAAATACACACCTACATATATATAATATTTTACATATTATTATGTAAAAACATTAGGCTTTGCACCTTATTCGGCATCAATAACGTTCGCCTTTTGCGGACTATTTCTCCCTGCTGCAGAAAATAGGCGCTCACATGGCACCGACGTGGCAACCAAGCAAAGACGTTTTAGAGCATATTCATATACTCGTGGATATAAATCTTTTCTCTGTGCCCACCAGATCAAAGGGTCCTGTTTTCTATTAAGGTACTCTTCCGCTAAGTATTTATCCACCTCTATAATCGCATCATCCGTGCTGTTGCTTGGCTTCTTGCCTTGGTCGAACTGCTTGTCATACTCGACCCAAATGCAACTTTTGGTTGTCGAAGTTTCGTCGGTTTTGGTTGGGGATGACAGATCATCACCAACCTCACTCAGTTTTTCTACGACTTCCTGTAGAACCTCATTATTTCGAACACTATTCGCAATGGATTGCTGCAGTAAGGTGGCCATAATAATAACCTTCGATAAGGTGACATTATTCTCGGCAGAGACTTCTGCCGTAATTTCGAAAAAAATGGCTTCAGAATCGGCAATACACCCTCAATCATTTCCCATTCTGCCTGGGTCAATGCAAGTTCTGGGCGTAGAAGTGAAACTGCAACCATAACTCCATCTTTTTAAAATAGACAGGTGTATGTTGAGTTCCAACGTGTAGGAACATCTTGAGTCAACTTGAGCTCTGGCAGCTTTAATTGGCTTTGAATATCTTTGAGCTTCTTGAGTCCGGATGAGCTTCGATTGAAAAACTCCACAATTTTTTTGGCTTTGACCCTCACACTGACAATTGGTCCTAGCGCAATGTGGCTCCAATTTCCTAATTTAATAGCCGATACTATATTAGCAGCATTATCTGAAGCAATAGCAGTAATTTTATTATCAATTTTCCATTCAGCTGCAACCTTCTGGAGAAAAGAGCAAAGATTGATGCTTGTGTGCCTCTCACTGAACTCTTTACAAGCCAGCATATACGAAGACTGTATCATTCTCTCCTGATCTATAAAATGCGCGGTTACAGCCATGTATCTTTCATTGGTGAGCGATGTCCATCCATCGGTTTTTCACATTTGCAATCAATTGACTGTGGATATTTGGAAGAAGCACATTAGACAGCGTTTTACGTGTAGGCAGCTTGTATCCAGGGCAATGCGAAACATCCTCTATCAGCTTCTTGAAATCCGGCTCCTCCACGATACGGAGAGCATGGTGGCCTTTGGAAATCATTCGCACTAGCTGTTTGTCCAATTCCCCACTTTTACGAGCAATCGGTGGCTTTTGGTCAAATGCAGTAATTTTTTGCTGCGATATTGTTGCTGCAGAATTACTGGCCTCCATACTTCCACTACCTTCCCGTTCAACCATCTCCAAAGATCCTGGGTGTTTTGTCTATAAATGCCGTGTCAAATTGCTTTGGGAACCTCCGGCCATACTCAACTCCGACTTGCAGTACTTGCACTTGGCCCTTTTCTCGTTTACAGCTTCGAAGTGATTCCATAAATCACTATATTTGCGTTTAAGAGACATTTTAAAATTCTTTTGCCAGAGTCCGCCACAACAAAATATGAAAAAAGTGTTCCCATACCAGCTCAAAAATAGCGGACAAAACGAACCAAGAAAATCAGTGCTGCCACACCGGCTCAAACATAGCGAAAAAACGAACAAGAAAAATACGATGAACAAAAGAGAACGAACGAAAACGAACGAACAAAAAAGAACGAACGAAAAAGAACGATTTGGATGAACTTATTCAGTTCGTTCATTTCAGTGAATAGTTCTTTTTTGTTCGTTCGTTCATGACGACCCAACACAATTTATAAACCCAAGCACTCCTATGGCTTTATTTACCATGGTAGAAATATGTTCAGAATATTGTAACTTGGGGTCTAGTTTAACACCAAGATCATCAACCAAATGTAATTCTCTCAAGAGAACCACCGCAGAGGGTGTAAGGAGCCAAGAAGGGGCTGGAGCGATGAAATGTCATTACTTTTACATTTCGAGGCATTCAGGTGTAACATATTTGCACAACACCATGACTGAAAGTTATTGAGATCGGATTGCAAGCGAGAGTGAAGTGAAATGTCCTTATACTGGACACAGAGTTTAACGTCATCCGCATACATGAGTACTGAGAGTTTGTTAATACCTGAAGGCAGGTCATTAATGAAGAGTGTGAAAAGTAGGGGCCAAAAAGTATGGGGGTCCGTGCTGAGACTGGAGATATTCCTTTAATAATAAGTGATTTGCAGAGATGTAGCAAGTGCGGGGTTAAAATTTTCTCAAACATTTTTGGAATAGCGGATAACTTTGATATACCTCTGGAATTCATTGCGTCAGACTTACTACCTTCTTATGGAGAGGAATAATAAACGATTCCTTCCAGATCGGGGGAAACAGGAGGAGTAAAGGGATAGGGTGAATAGTTTAAGCAGGGGTCCACACAGAGCGTCGGCGCAGTACCTGAGTACACAGGCGGGGACTCCGTCAGGACCCGGTGAGAACACTGGCTTAACTAGTCGGAGATCCTGAAGCAGTGAGCTTTCATTTAACGTAGGGCTGAAAATGCCGTTCGATCTTGGTAAACTGTATGGATACGGCTGACCAGAGTAGCTTTCATGGGAATATGTTGTTTGAAAAATTGTGCAAAAAAGATCGGCAATGGCCTGATCATTGTTTGCCGACGAATTATGAAATGATAGCGATGATGGATGTGCGGACTTCAACAAACTAAGTGCGTATCAAATAGATGTGCGCCTCGATATGTTGGTGGAAATACGTGAGGAGTTCAACAAGTCCCATAATGAGCTGGAATCGCTGGATGAAGACGAGATTGGAAGTGAGCTGCGTGAAACCTTCGATACCCTGTTCATTTCTTTGAAAGCTGAACTGCTTTCTGCTCTCGAATTAGGACACCTACGTGTAGCCGCTCATTCCACTAGCCTGCCAAACAGCTCTGGAGGTCATACCATCATCATGACTCACAAGCAGCAGCTTCCTGAGCTGAAGCTCCCTAGCTTCTCCGGGAGAAGAATATGTGGAATATGCGGATTTTATTGCAATGTTCAATTCGGTCATCGAAGGAGATCCAGACCTCAGTGATATCGAGAAGTTCCAACATTTTCGCTCATGTCTCTCGGATGCGGCCCTGATTCGGTTCGATCGTTGAGCTCTACAGTGCCAATTATCGTGTGGCTCTGGACATACTTAGCAAACGCTTTAATAATAAACGAATTGTTTCCAAGCACACATCAAGGTGATTCTTGGGCTCAAGAAGGTAGATTCGCCTTCTGCTAAATACGATCGGCTGATGAACTGCCCGGATTGATCGAGGGCTCGGGCTATTTAAGGCCGATCTCGATGGCTAAGTCCGCAAGTTTGTGGTTGGTGTCGAGTTCTCCACTTGTGCCACTGACACGGTCATTGCCTCGGTTGCACCGGGAAATGAGCTGAGTGTAGTTTTGGCACTTTGGTCATTGACTCGGTTGCACCGGGAAATGACTTGAGTGTAGTTTTGAAATTCGGGGAAACTGGGGCGCGTGTGTCGATTTCGCAGAAATCGATCGGCGCGTGTGACTTGAAATTTACAGAGTCAGGTGTATGGTGTTTGTGTTGTTGGTGTATAGATTATATATATGACAAAGTAACTTAGTGCTATGAATATGAATATGTATATGAATGTAACGGGCCCTGGTCCCAGGGTTGGTTACACCCCCTTTCTGCCGGTTGGAGTTACAAGTGGCCACTGTCGTTATCGTTGCGTTGCGGGCGTTGTGCCCGCGAGATCCTTCCGACGTGTTTTGGCGTTTCTATTGGTGGTTTTCTGTCGTCATGGGGTCGTTGTGATCGCTGGTGTCGTTTGCTTCCTCAGCAGGGTCGCTCTCCAACGTGTCGTGGTACTCTTTCAGGTCGTTGATATTTGCGACTTTCAGTTTCCGACTTCCGGGGTGTTGCAACTTGACGATATTTGTTGACGCAAAACCTTTGACTTTGTATGGTCCATCATATTTTGGGGCCAATTTCGCAGCGAAACCGTCGGCTGCGTTGGAGAGGTGGTGTTGTCTGATCAGTACTAGTTGGCCTACCGTGGGGCGCCATTGTCGGTGGCGAAGATTGTAGTGACGGGATTGCTCTTGACTCGCCCGCTGAATGTTGTTCCGCACTATCGCGAACACTTCTTTGAGTCGGGTTGCCTTAGTGTGGGCTGTGTCCGGAGGGCTTCCTGTCCCTGGTGTAACTTCGTCGTACAATGCTCCAGGTAAGCGAGGTTCTCTCCCGTGTAGCAAGAAGGCGGGGCTGAATCCAGTTGTTTCCGAGACACTGGAGTTAATTGCTAGTGATATCTCGGGTATGAGTTCTTCCCATGTGTTTTGATGGTCCTCCACGAATTGTGCAATCATGGTCTTCACTGTCCGATTGGCCCGTTCCGTAGGGTTTTCCTGGGGCAATACGGTGCGGTGTGTTGCAGATCCACGCCGGCTGTTTGCATAAACGTGCGGAATGAGCGGCTGGTGAGCTGTGTTCCATTGTCACAGACGTATCGTTTTAAAACGCCAAAGTGACTCAGAATGCGTTCCCGAAAAGCTAGCTCTAGGCTAGCTGTGGTAGCTATCTTAAGTGACACTAGTTCGGTCCATTTTGAGAAGGTGTCGAAGAATACCAGCAGCATGGTGTTCCCTCGTTTTGATCGGGGAAGTGGTCCCACGAAGTCGGCGCATAGTGTGGCGAAAGGTTCCTCCGCCCTGCGGGTAAGCATCTTACCCACTGGCTTGCGTTGCAGTGCCTTGAACTTTTGGCAGCTCAAACAGCTGCGTACGTATTTCCGCACATCGCGGTATAGACCGGGCCAATAGTATCGTTGTGTTATCCGTGTGATGGTTTTCCGAATGCCGAGGTGGCCTGCAGTTGGCTGATCATGGCATTCCTTGAGGACTCTTTGGCGTCGGTCTTTTGGGACACAGAGTTTCCATGACACGTAGTCGTGATCGTCGGCTCCGTGGCCCAGATGTCTGTAGAGTTCTCCATTCTCGAAGACGTAGTCGGGGTATTTATCGGGTTCTTCTTTGGTTTGTTGAATCCGTCGTGTGAGCCAGGGGCAAGATGTTGCGTCCTCTTTGATTCTTGCTAGCGTCTCCAAGGGTTGACGCGACAGGGCATCGGCAACCACGTTTTGTTTTCCTGCTCTGTAGTGGACGTCGTGTTGATACTGTTGGAGTTCGAGTGCCCATCTCGCTATTCTTCCGTAGGGGCTTTCCAGAGTATTCAGCCATTTCAGCGCGAGATGGTCTGTTATAACGTCGAACCGGTATCCCTCTAGGTAGCAGCGTAGTTTTGCCCAAATGACGGCGAGGCATTCCTTGTCGGTGGCGGAGTAGTTTCCTTCGGCCTGGTTCAAAACGTCGGCTGACATAGGCGATGACGCGTTCTTTTCCTTCGATCTCTTGCGTGAGGTACCTAGTTCCTTTAGGTTCGTGGGTGGCTTGAGTTCTTTGACGGCAGCAATCTTGTCGGGGTCTGTGTGGATACCTTCTTCGCTGATGACGTGACCAAGATATTTGATCCGGTTTTGGAAAAAATGTGTACTTTTCCGCGTTTATCCGCAGGTTCGCTTTTCGAAGGCGAGAGGACTATTGCCAGGTTGTGTAGGTGGTCCTTGAAGTCTCGTCCGACGACGACAATGTCGTCTAAATATGCGAATGCGTAGGGTTCCATGTCGGCATCGATCACGGTATCAAGGGCCCGTTGGAGTGTTGCTGGTGCAGAATGTAATCCGAAGGGCATCACTTTCCATTGATAGAGAGCTCTGCCGGGGACCGTGAAGGCGGTGGCTTCTCGACTTCCGTTGGCCATGGGTATTTGACAGTATCCGTTCTTCAGATCCAGGGTGGTTATGAAGCGTGCGTTCTGTAGGCGCTCCAAGATGTAGTTGATTCTGGGCAGTGAGTATGCGTCAGGAATAGAGTGAGCGTTGAGTTGTCGGTGGTCCACGCACATGCGCCATTTGCCGTTCTTTTTACTTACGAGTACGATGGGGGCGCTGTGTGGGCTTCGAGAGGGTTCGATGAGACCTTCTTGGATCAATTGGTCGACTTGCTCGTCGATAATCCTCATCATGGCTGGGTTCTTTGTGTAGTACCTTTGTTTGATGGGTCTATTATCCCTCATGACGATGGTGTGCTCGGCTATGTTGGAGGTCCCGTGGATATCATTGAACTTTGGAAGCTCTGTGTCCAGAAATTCTTGGATCTGTGGCGCTATGTCCGGCGGCCAGGGATCGGAGATCAGTTCTGGATCGGGTTCGGTGAGATCGGGGGTGTCGGGGTCCTTTGGCTGGCTTGGGTCTTCTGGGAGGATGGTTGTGTCGAACGCGCTGGGGTGTTCGATCCTACGTGGGCAGTCGCTTATGTGGGCGATGATCGGGTTAGCGTTGGCCGTGGGTGGCGTAGCTTCGTGGGTCTGGCGGTATACCTGGGTTGTAATGTCTCTAGATCGATGTATGGCCAGACGGGTCTCAGTGGCGACTCTGTTTTCGCAGCAACGACTTGGTTGGGCGACGAAGATTTCGGACGTGGTGTTAGGCATGGCGTGGTGCATGGCGCTAGTGGGCACGTCAGTACGCGGAAGGTACTCCAGTGGGTTGGCGAAGATCGGGGGTGGCGTCGGCCGTGGGTATGACAGGGCTGCGGTCGGTGTTTCGGGGGTCATCGGGCTAGATTCCGGTTCCGAGTGGAGATGTTCCGTGGATCTTAGTTCGATGGCTGGACCCGACCAGCAAGGGGTTTGCGTGCCTGTTTCCCTCGTGGTTTGGTTGTTGCACTGTTGCTGCCGTTGTCGTTGTCGTTGTTCGGGGCTGGTGGTCGTCTCTGAGGGGTGTCCGTGGGTTCACCTTCTCCGTTGAGGGAATGGTGCATGGGTGCGCGGTGGCGGAACTTGGACCTGGGCTTCCTGTGTCGAGCGGGTTCCAGTTCGTTGGGGTTTGTCTCGTGGGTGAGATCCTTGTGGTGGGTTCGGGGGGGTGCGTTTTTAAAGGGCCGGTGCTCAAAGTATATTGATTTTGTATTCGTGTTTTCCGTTGTTGGCCGTGGGTTCGTTTTTCGCTTTACCGGTGCTTGTGGTTGTGTTTTCCGTTGTGGGCCGGTTCTTTTGCTTTCGGTGTCGTATTCGTATTCGTTGCATTTGCATTATTGGGTGGCCGTATATTTTCGTGGTAGGTCGTATTCTTTTGGGGTAGGTCGGGGACGTGTATTTGCGGTGGTTGACCTAGATTTCTTGTTGCTGGGTTCGGTGATTTGTACGTGATTGGTTTGAACCGACGGTGGCGTTGGCGTGAGGTGGCGATCTTGTAGCTTTAGCAGCGTGCTGCAGCATTGGATCGTCGTTTCAATAGCACATGCCGACTATAACTTGCTCCAGCATGTTTGGTAGGACCAGGAGTGGGATTTGAACCTCTCGTTGATCTAGCTTTATGTGCGCCAGTAGAACTTGTGTGATCTCTCTGACTAAGCCGTCAGCCAGGCGTATGCGGACGTATGCATCTTGCAGGTTGGAGTTGTTGTTTAGTTGTCGGGCCAGGTTGTCGCTGACGAAACTTCGGGACGCCCCGGTGTCGATGGTGGCCTCCGTTGTTTGTCCTCCCTATTGTCACTATCGCCACTATTCGGCCGTCGTTCACGTGTAGTGGGTTGCTTAGTTGCGGGTCTGTGGAGGCGTCGTTCTCGGCTGATCCCGTGTCAGTCGAGGACGCGTGTCGTTTCCCGACGTGGCTTGGCGGCAGCAGTCGAAGGTTCGAGTGCCGCGCTTTCCACATTCCCAGCAGAATGGGATCGAAGCGTTGGTGCAGTCGTAGGCGGCGTGTCCAGCTTGACCACATCGGCGACAGGCTGCGCGTGGGTTGGCAATGGGAGTGGTGATCATTCGATGGGCGACGTCTTGGTTCGTTGTGCTGGTTTGATTCGATGACTGTCTGCGCGGTGGTTCTGAATCCCAATGGGGTCTGCGAAAGGGCGTCCGGTAGGAGTCACTTTCTCTGCGGTCTTGGTGCCTTGCCGGCCTGGTGTCTCTTGGTGGGCTTCGCATGGGTGCGGAGGCCTCATCATGGTGCGTGAGTAGCCGTATCTCGATGAAATAGTCTTTGAATGGTTCTCCCACCGCTTGCTTGCGGCCTCGGATCTGGTCGTCCAATTGTTCGAAATACCTTGGCGGCAGGAAATATGCCAGAAACTCCTGGCGGAAATGTACCCAGGAACTGCCCTGTAGTTGACTGGTACGGTACCAGCGATTGGCTCGGTTGGTGAGTAGTTCGGCCATGCTCCGAGGCAGTTGGTTGATGTCCACTCCGTAGGCGCGTGCACGTTCCTCGAGTAGTTCCAGAAACGATAGTGGGTCATCTTCTCCGTTGAACTGGATGCCCCATCCGCGGATGCGTTTTGCCGTGCGTGCGACGTGGTTATAGTCGGGCCCGCTTATGGGTGCGTCTATCGCTGGCACGGTTCTCTGTGTGGGCGAGAGGGAGGTTTCCGTAGTGGGCGGCCTTGGAAGATCGGTGGCTGTGACCACTGGTGGTCGGGGCATGGGCTCTGGGGCTGCGGGAACATGCAAGCAGGCTTTGGGGTCCCATCTTCCGGTGCCTGATGGTCCTGGAGTAGTGGGCAGCGGGGATTTGGAGCGTCCTGCTGGTCTTGCGTATTGTCTCTCAAGTTCTGCCAAGCGAGTCCAGGCACCCGGCGGGAGTGGTCCGGCGACTAGTATGGCAAAGTTGTTGCGTAACTCTTCAACAGTTCCTTCGGTGTCAAATTCGAATTCCTTGGCGAAGGCCTCCAGCTCGTCTCGGCGGCGCTTGTAGATCCAGCCGATGCTGACGCCTGGATTGGCGATTCGCTCGCTGGTGTGGAAATCCATGCTCGCGTCGTCTTCGTAGGCTTCCATGGTGATTGACTGAGTTTTCCTCGGTGTTGTTTTGGGCACTTTTCACTGTTTTAGCACTTGGTCACTGCGTATACTTTCCCGGTGGCACTCGCGACTGAATTCGGGTGGGTGCGTGGATTTGGTTTTGTACCGGACTTGGGTTCCGTGGTTAGCTCTACTATTCTTTCTCGGTGGCCGTGGGTCTTTAGTCCACGTAGCTCCGTGTTAAGGTTTTCTCTTTAAGTTTCCTCAAAGTTGCCAGAAAGTTGGCTTTGAAATCTCCTTAAAGTTTCCGTAAGTCCTGCTCGGGCGCCACTTGTAATGATACCTATTTCAGACTGAGGTAAGCTCAGTCTGCCCAGGGTTCTCTACAACAAATTTTGTAGTATTGCTGGAACTTTAGGTTAGGGCTTGGCCGTGAGACCGAAAGTGGAGCGGGCGTGGAGTCTTGTTACCGTGTAGGTGCTTTTGGGCGATCGCGCTTGGCGATGAAAGGAAAACGCTGACACCTGAGTTTTGGTGTGTGCGGTAATATGTTTTTCTTTGGGTCACCTGATTTGTATTCGCGTTCGGCGAAGAAATGACGACACTTCGTTGAGTTTTGTTTTGATGTTATTAAATGGTTTTATTTGTGTTCTGTATTGTTTCTCGTGGTTCTGGTGTCGTGTAATGGGGTCTCGTATTGTGTTCTTGCTGAGGCGTGGTGCTGGTAGCCGCGGCGGATGTACTGCCGTTTGGTGCTCGGCTGATGGACTGCCGTTACTGTGTAGAATAGGCGATGGACTGCCGTTACTGTTGACGATCGGCTGATGGTCGGCTGATGGACTGCCCGGATTGATCGAGGGCTCGGGCTATTTAAGGCCGATCTCGATGGCTGAGTCCGCAAGTTTGTGGTTACTAAAGTGGTGTCGAGTTCTCCACTTGTCCCAGTGACACGGTCATTGCCTCGGCTGCACCAGGAAATGAGCTGAGTGTAGTTTTGGCACTTTGGTCATTGACTCGGTTGCACCGGGAAATGATTTGAGTGTAGTTTTGAAATTCGGGGAAACTGTGGCGCGTGTGTCGATTTCGCAGAAATCGATCGGCGCGTGTGACTTGGAAATTTACAGAGTCAGGTGTATGGTGTTTGTGTTGTTGGTGTATAGATTATATATATGACAAAGTAACTTAGTGCTATGAATATGAATATGTATATGAATGTAACGGGCCCTGGTCCCAGGGTTCGTTACAATGCGTGTCCTCGTCCTGAAGCATCTCACACACTTGCTAACCACCTTTGAAACAATAGGCCAATATTCTAATCGAATTTTAGCAAGCAAGGTGCGAGGTCCGGCATGGAGGCTCCGTTGATGATAATAGTTTATCACTGCAGACGTTACGGGATGTTCTTTTGGCAGAATATGCAGGTGCTGGGCATTAAACGGGAGCGATGAGTGGCCGAGCCGACCTCCAACACGAAGCAAATCAGCCGGATCGATGAACGGAGAGAGCGAACTGATGGAGCTAGACTTCCTGACTTGCCCATTTCGCCTAATCTCCTTTATATCCGACCACAAACTTGCCAGCTGAACGGGTCGAACTAGAATGTGCATTCCCTGCTGAATGTCAGAAACCGTGAGTCCAGGATTTCTAAGACGATGAACGAATTTATGCATGTAGGCGAATGTGCGCTGCATGCCAAAGAACGAATTTGCAAATTGTACGCTTGCGAAGCTCAATAGTCGGAGTCGGGAGATGCAGGCAATTCATCCTGACAGCCTAACAAATCCGTTTTTGACAAATCGTTTGTTCTCTTTCTAGTGACCAGACGTGTTTATTTCTTGCGCTCCGCTTCTTTCTTTTATATTTTACAAACAACCGCTGTTTGGCCTAATAAATTTACTATCCGCGGGTGCATGCCTAGTTTTTGTATAAAAACACAACGTTTTTAATCAATTTTGTGCGTCGGTTAATTGTGTTTTTATTGTTGCTTCCAGTAAGTTCGGAAATACATTTGGCTCTCTTGTTTTAGCTTTTGTCTAGCAACTCTCTCTCTCTCTCTATCACCCAAACTCAACTCACTTTTTTTTCTCTCTCGCTTTTAATCCTTTTGTGCAGTAGCTCTCTAACTTACAAGCTGTTGCAGCAGATCTCTCTCTTTTTTTCGATTTCTTCTTTAAGCATAGCTTTTAGAAACTGCTTGCACTGTGGTCTGATTGCTATTTGTTTTGAACTTTCTTTTTGTTATTGAAAAAAAAATTATAAACTAAATTATCTTTTCCCATGAAAGCTACTCTGGGCAGCCGTATCCATACAGTTTACCTAGATCGAACGGCATTTTCAGCCCTTTGTTAAATGAAAGCTCACTGCTTCATGATCTTCGACTAGTTAAGCCGGTGTTTTCACCAGGTCCTGACGGAGTCCCCGGCTGTGTACTCATGTACTGTGCCGATGCTCTGTGTGGACCCCTGCTTAGAGACTATTCACCCTATCCATTAACTCTTCATGCTTCCCCCCATATGGAAGGAATCGTTTATTATTCCTCTCCATAAAAAAGGTAGTAAGTCTGACGCAATGATTTACAGAGGTATATCAAAGTTAACCGCTATTCCTAAAATGTTTGAGAAAATGTAAACCCCACACTTGCAACATCTCTGCAAATCACTTATATTTGCAGCTCAGCACGGATTTATAAGGCGACGATCAACAACTACAAATTTACTAGAGTTTACCTCTTTTTATTATTAAAGGCTTCCATGCTAACATGCAGACGGATGTCATTTACACCGATTTCAGTAAAGCATTCGACTCTGTAAACCATTACCTTTTAGCACAAAAACTTGACATTTTAGGGTTTTCGCCCAATCTTTTTGAAATGGATTTTCAGCTACCTTTTGCTCTAGGTCTCAAAGAGTCCTCTTCAAAGACTCCTTGTCTTCACTTGTTCCCCCTACATATTGGCCCCCTACTTTTCACACCCTTCATTAATGACCTGCCTTCAGTATTAACAAACTCTCGAGTACTCATGTATGCGGATGACTTTAAACTCTGTGTCCAGCATAAGGACATTTCATTTTACTCTCGCTTACAATCCGATCTCAATAACTTTCAGTCATACGGTTGTGCAAATATATTTACACCTGAATGCCTCGAAATGTAAAGTAATCCCATTTCATCGCTCCATCCCCTTGTAGGCTCCTAACACCCTCTGCGGTTGTTCTCTTGCGAGAATTATAATGGTAATTATTATGGTGTTAATCTAGATCCCAAGTTAAAATTTTCTGAACAGATTTTTACCAAGGTAAATAAAGCCATGGGAGTGCTTGGGTTTTTATAAAGAGGTGGTCAAAGGAATTTGACGACCCCTATATAACACAGACTCTCTATATTTCGCTTGTTCGTCCGATTTTAGATTACGGCTCTTGTGTATGGTGCCCTCAGTACAAAATACACCAAGACCGAATAGAATCAGTCCAGAAAAACTTTTTACTATTAGCTCCTATTAGATCCTCTAGAAATTTTATGCCTTTGTACCTTCCACTGTGTAGATCGAATTATTCCTTGCATGAACCGTTTCGGATCTTATGCTCGGATTATAATTCGTTCTACCATATAATATCCACCACTAAATCACTTCCTCTACTTAAATCAATAATACTAACATACCTTGCCCGTAATTAGTAATATTTTTTTTAACTTTGCATGCTTAGCGTTGTGTTTAGCCCTAATTTTTCCTCGAATATTAGTCTAACACCTATCTTTCCTGCATGTTCGCGATAGGTATCGGGACACGTATCGCGTGTCTTGCGGCAGCGCCCCTCGGTCGGTTGGTCGGGGAGGAGGGCAGTGTAGCCCATACGTAGCTGTCGCATGGACCACTTTGATGGTGCTGCCATTGCACATCAGGTTAGGTTAGGTTATGGAGGTAGCGGAGAGAGAGAGAGACCGCCCCTTACTCACTCGGTACAGTTAGTGGACCCTTGTGATGAGCAACTTAGTTCGGAATAAGGGGCAGTCCCATCTGGTGGCCTGGATGTGTTTGGACAAAATCCCTGGTTTGGTTTCGGAGATGTCCGAAATGTCTGTAGGAAGGGGCCCCAAGGAACCGTAGTCTTCGGTTTTTCAGGGCAGGGCAGAGCCCCATGATGGCTCGGGTACCGGCGGCGCAATGTGCTCTGCTGAGCCTATCTAGCTCTTCCGAGAGTTTTTTCGAACGATTTGGCCAGATCGCTCTCGAAGTTTTACATGTGATGGCCAACTGCAATTTAGGAAGAGATCCAGCTGCTCTGCGGTCTCATTTAGAGACTTGCGGCAGTCGTTGACGGTCGCTCAGTTTGACGAAATATAGCCGCGCCTTGAGGGCTGCTTGGTTTGTCTGAGAAGACGCACACTGAGTGTCCGTCTAAGGAGAGTTTGGAGACGATGGAGATCGCCTCCTTGATTGCTACGACATCTGCCTAGAACATGCAGTGTAGTTATCCGGAAGTCTGAAGCAGTGACTGATGTTGAGCTCGTCGCAGAAGATGTCCCCACCCACGCGGCCGTCTAACTTTGAGCATTAGTGTAAAAGTCGGATCGCATTTGCAGGTCCAGGTTCGCCCCTCTCCCAGTCCTCCCTGAGCGGGATGGATACTTGGAAAGGCGTCGAGAGGTAGTCACTTGTGTTGCAGTAGTCTGTCCTCGCTGGAAGTTGCGGGAGTTTCGTTAGGATTACCGGGTGGCCGACCGCGTAGGTTTTCCACAGGTTGGATTCTCTCATTCTGAGGGCAAAGAGTGTTGCAACCCATTAGTCCTACCGTTGCACATCAACGTCCTAAAAAAAACGAGAAAGGACGTATACTGTCGCTGTTACCGCGACACTACTTTTATGCCCGTACTCAGTCTGTACACATGTGAATTATGTGAACTTTTCAAATGTTTTATCAGTTTTTACATTTTACATTTTTTTTGCTGCATCTTTCATCAACATCTACATCAAATTTCACAACAACACACATACATTGCACGAAACAGAGTGCGTGAGCGGTGTGTGAGTGTGAGTGTGAGAGCATCAGTAGCGACTATCAAATCTAAAAACGTATATTTTGAACGATCTGAACCAAATTCGGGTATCTGGTAGATATAGTCATTCTCTACGATACTAGATTTTTCATTTTTTGCACTGAAGTAATATCACAGGATCTTGCTCAGAAAGTTTGGTTGCTTTAGCTCTAATAGTCTCTGAGATCCAGGCGCTCATTTGTACGAAAGGGCAATGTCGACACGATTGTGTGTAAGTGCGAGCAAGAGGGAACGATGTTTTTCGAAATGGTTTTTTCTATTGCGGCTATACTAATGATCCGATCCGATTCAGATTTGGGCACCTGATAGATATGGTTTTTTTCTATGATTCTGCATTTAAGTTTTTTCTATTATTTTCAAAATTGTAGACGCCTCTTTATGGAGGCCGAAGTGGGCGGGGCGAAATTTTGAAAGACTTTTCTAAAAAGTTAGATATCACATCAGTATGGGAAAAAAATTGGATGCTCTATATTTTATAGCCACCGAGCAATGGGCGACAAACAAGACGGACGGAAAGACATGGCTATATCGACTCGGCAATTGATGCTGATCAAGAATATATATACTTTATAGGGTCGGAACTATACTCTCCTCGTGAGGGCGGCTGATAACAGGTCCTGGTAACAGGTCAAACCAGCCAAAGCCGGAAAGGGAGCAGCTAAGGCCCCGAACAAGCGGCAACGCTCGGCGGAAGACCACGCCACCCAGCCATGGCAAGCCCAGAAAGCCAATCGGGTGAATACGCATTTGATGAAAAGGTATTTTGCAGAGGTGGCGAGGGGAAAAACGCTAATTGGCGTCCTAGACAGGGTCGCCAAGGCTGGGAAAGGGCCTCGCGACAAGTGGCACCTGGTGGAGGCAGAGCTCCAGGATCGCTTTCTGGAGGAACTTGCCGAGAACGGTGAACCTCCACCCAAATGGGAGGACGCCGGGTGGCATCAGGGCACGGTGAAAGACATCGCCTGCCAAGATGCACGCTCGGCGACCATCTACATGAAGGCGGTGGCGGTGCTCGAGGAGGTTTATCCGGGAGCGAAACTGCAGGCCGTACGTTGGGAAGAAATCCCAAGGAGACCGAGTTCCCGAGCCCCCCTACTTTTCACACTCTTCATTAATGATCTGCCTTCAGTATTAACAAACTCTCGAGTACTCATGTATGCGGATGACTTTAAACTCTGTGTCCAGCATAAGGACATTTCATTTTACTCTCGCTTGCAATCCGATCTCAATAACTTTCAGTCATAGGGTTGTGCAAATATGTTACACCTGAATGCCTCGAAATGTAAAGTAATCCCATTTCATCGCTCCATCCCCTTGTAGGCTCCTAACACCCTCTGCGGTTGTTCTCTTGCGAGAATTATAATGGTAATTATTATGTTGTTAATCTAGATCCCAAGTTAAAATTTTCTGAACAGATTTTTACCAAGGTAAATAAAGCCCCTATATAACACAGACTCTCTATATTTCGCTTGTTCGTCCGATTTTAGATTACGGCTCTTGTGTATGGTGCCCTCAGTACAAAAGTACACCAAGACCGAATAGAATCAGTCCAGAAAAACTTTTACTATTAGCTCCTATTAGATCCTCTAGAAATTTTATGCCTTTGTACCTTCCACTGTGTAGATCGAATTATTCCTTGCATGAACCGTTTCGGATCTTATGCTCGGATTATAATTCGTTCTACCATATAATATCCACCACTAAATCACTTCCTCTACTTAAATCAATAATACTAACATACCTTGCCCGTAATTAGTAATATTTTTTAACTTTGCATGCTTAGCGTTGTGTTTAGCCCTAATTTTTCCTCGAATATTAGTCTAACACCTATCTTTCCTGCATGTTCGCGATAGGTATCGGGACACGTATCGCGTGTCTTGCGGCAGCGCCCCTCGGTCGGTTGGTCGGGAGGAGGGCAGTGTAGCCCATACGTAGCTGTCGCATGGACCACTTGATGGTGCTGCCATTGCACATCAGGTTAGGTTAGGTTATGGAGGTAGCGGAGAGAGAGAGACCGCCCCTTACTCACTCGGTACAGTTAGTGGACCCTTGTGATGAGCAAC
This sequence comes from Drosophila bifasciata, assembly GCA_009664405.1. Taxonomy (NCBI): domain Eukaryota; kingdom Metazoa; phylum Arthropoda; class Insecta; order Diptera; family Drosophilidae; genus Drosophila; species Drosophila bifasciata. The sequence continues at coordinate 26,379,026 of CM019044.1, forward strand.
TTAGTTCGGAATAAGGGGCAGTCCCATCTGGTGGCCTGGATGTGTTTGGACAAAATCCCTGGTTTGGTTTCGGAGATGTCCGAAATGTCTGTAAGGAAGGGGGCCCCAAGGAACCGTAGTCTTCGGTTTCCCAGGGCAGGGCAGAGCCCCATGATGGCTCGGGTACCGGCGGCGCAATGTGCTCTGCTGAGCCTATCTAGCTCTTCCGAGAGTTTTTTCGAACGATTTGGCCAGATCGCTCTCGAAGTTTTACATGTGATGGCCAACTGCAATTTAGGAAGAGATCCAGCTGCTCTGCGGTCTCATTTAGAGACTTGCGGCAGTCGTTGACGGTCGCTCAGTTTGACGAAATATAGCCAAGTGCCTTGAGGGCTGCTTGGCTGTCTGAGAAGACGCACACTGAGTGTCCGTCTAAGGAGAGTTTGGAGACAATGGAGATCGCCTCCTTGATTGCTACGACATCTAAAAAAACGAGAAAGGACGTATACTGTCGCTGTTACCGCGACACTACTTTTATGCCCGTACTCAGTCTGTACACATGTGAATTATGTGAACTTTTCAAATGTTTTATCAGTTTTACATTTTATTTTTTTTTGCTGCATCTTTCATCAACATCTACATCAAATTTCACAACAACACACATACATTGCACGAAACAGAGTGTGTGAGCGGTGTGTGAGTGTGAGTGTGAGAGCATCAGTAGCGACTATCAAATCTAAAAACGTATATTTTGTTGCGGGGGCTCGCTGCTGAGAATTCATTTCATCCTTGTGGCTACAATAATGATCCGATCTGAACCAAATTCGGGTATCTGGTAGATATAGTCATTCTCTACGATACTAGATTTTTCATTTTTTGCACTGAAGTAATATCACAGGATCTTGCTCAGAAAGTTTGGTTGCTTTTAGCTCTAATAGTCTCTGAGATCCAGGCGCTCATTTGTACGAAAGGGCAATGTCGACACGATTGTGTGTAAAGTGCGAGCAAGAGGGAACGATGTTTTTCGAAATGGTTTTTCTATTGCGGCTATACTAATGATCCGATCCGATTCAGATTTTGGCACCTGATAGATATGGTTTTTTTCTATGATTCTGCATTTAAGTTTTCTATTATTTTCAAAATTGTAGACGCCTCTTTATGGAGGCCGAAGTGGGCGGGGCGAAATTTTGAAAGACTTTTCTAAAAGTTAGATATCACATCAGTATGGGAAAAAAATTTGGATGCTCTATATTTTATAGCCACCGAGCAATGGGCGACAAACAAGACGGACGGACAGACATGGCTATATCGACTCGGCAATTGATGCTGATCAAGAATATATATACTTTATAGGGTCGGAACTATACTCTCCTCGTGAGGGCGGCTGATAACAGGTCCTGGTAACAGGTCAAACCAGCCAAAGCCGGAAAGGGAGCAGCTAAGGCCCCGAACAAGCGGCAACGCTCGGCGGAAGACCACGCCACCCAGCCATGGCAAGCCCAGAAAGCCAATCGGGTGAATACGCATTTGATGAAAAGGTATTTTGCAGAGGTGGCGAGGGAAAAACGCTAATTGGCGTCCTAGACAGGGTCGCCAAGGCTGGGAAAAGGGCCTCGCGACAAGTGGCACCTGGTGGAGGCAGAGCTCCAGGATCGCTTTCTGGAGGAACTTGCCGAGAACGGTGAACCTCCACCCAAATGTGAGGACGCCGGGTGGCATCAGGGCACGGTGAAAGACATCGCCTGCCAAGATGCACGCTCGGCGACCATCTACATGAATGCGGTGGCGGTGCTCGAGGAGGTTTATCCGGGAGCGAAACTGCAGGCCGTACGTTGGGAAGAAATCCCAAGCAGACCGAGGGCCCGAGCGTGGGTGTCGGTGAAACCTGCAGAACCTGAGAAGATTCTCAAGGTTCTGCCGGTCTGGTAACCCCCACCTTCCCACAGCCAATTGGAAGGTGGCCAAGGTCGAGGAGGTCGCAGGAAAGAGGCGACCGTCGCTGGAGCTCCTAGGAGAGTGGGCAGGAGTAGTGGACTATGGCTACCGTAAGGTGACCATAGTCCCCTACAAAAACGACTCCAAGGGAAGGCAAGCGGGGGTCCAGGCAGACCTCTAGCTTGACATCCCGGAGGCGGGGAGTCAACCCGAGGCGTCGGACGTGAAGTCCGTGGTATCGGACGATATCCTGGATCGCTACGAGTCCGACGCGAGCGACCTAGCCAGAAGGTCTCGGACGCATCGACTTCGGGGAGGACGACGAATCCCCGGAGAGCGATGCGGACACGACAGTGGTGGAGGCGAGTCTCAGGAATGTCCCTGACACTCCTGCACATAAACCTCCACCATTGTAAGGCAGCATGTGCTGCCTTATTGCTCCACCTAGCCAAGGGAGGGGCCGGCATAGTCCTCATTCAGGAACCCTGGATCCTCGGAAACAGGGTCTCTGGCTTGAGGACTCCTGATAATAAGCTATATATAGCTGACACCACAGGTAAAATACGCACCTGCATTCTTGCAAAACGAGAACTGCACTTATTTTTGCTCCCAAATTTCAGCAATGAAGACCACACGGCGGTGAGCCTCGAAGGTCAGGAGTGCTCACTCCGCATCTGCTCGGCATACATGGGTCATGACCAGCCGGACCCCTCCTCCACATGCGCCTTGAGGCCGCTCGTCGCAGACTGCGAGGCCAAGGACATCGGCCTAATAGTGGGATGCGACGCCAACGCTCACCACAGTCAGTGGGGAAGCACCGTCACAAACGAACGGGGTGAGTTCTTTTTTAGCTACTTATTGACCATTCAGATGGTCATCTTAAACCGAGGGGATGATCCCATTTTCATTATTAAGAACCGCAAGGAGGTCCTGGACCTCACGCTTGCCTCTCATACGCTACAGGATAACATAGTATCCAAGGTCAGTCTCTCAACATACAACAAAGAACTCAGGAAACCCAAACACCCGTCATGGCGAAAGTTCTGCACCGAAATCGAGAGCAACTCCGAAGCCTCGCGCATACGGAAAGTACTCTCGAAATCAACTCCAACCTTGGGCTATTTGAGGAAAGCCGACCAATCCTGGACGACATCCAGTTCCGAATAGCTAAGCCTCCTTCTCGGTACACACTTACCACGCTGCGCTGTATACAGACCAACATACAGAGCGCATCCTTCTAATACCACGGGCTCAATTCTGAACCTGTTAAGTCAGGAGAATATATCCTGGGCAATAAAAGCTTCAATCCCTACAAATCCGCGGGACCAGACGGCATCATCCCAGCCCAGCTGATCCAAGCCGGACAAAGAGCCATGAATTGGCTCAAACGGATTTACGAGGGGGTTTTCTCCCACGCACAAATCCCGGAGACATGGCTTCGCACACTGCCCCTAAAGACTTCAGACCCATAAGCCTGTCATCCTTTCCCTTGAACGCGTTGGAACGGCTTTTAGGTCTGCATCTCAGGGCGACCATATCGCCCAATCAAAGCTCTGACTCTCAGCATGCCTATCGGAGGGGAAGATCCACCGAAACGGCCCTACATGCGATCACATCGATCATCGAATCGTCCCTCAGCTGCAAGGAATATACCCTGGTAGACTTTCTTGACATAGAAGGGGCCTTCAAAAACATCATCCCGTCCGCCATCACGGGAGCACTGACTGACCTGGGGGTTGACTCCCAGACGGTGAGGCTCATCGATCAGATGCTGCAATGCAGGACCGTTGAGGCATCACTGGGGACGTCAACGTCCACCAGGTTTGTCAACAGAGGCAACCCGCAGGGTGAAGTCCTCTCGCACCTCCTATGGAACGTAGCAGTGAATGTACTGCTGCGGGACTATGCGTACTATGTACGTGGTGGCTATGCGGATGACGTCGCTATAGCTTTCTCTGGGAAGTTCCCACAGACCCTATGCGAGTGCAAGACAAGCACTCTCACAAACCTGTCACAAGGGCAGCCAAATGTGGGCTGAGTGCCAACCCATCTAAGACGGAACTTCTACTATTCACCAGGAAATACAAGATTCCGACTCTTACCCCACCGAAAATATGCGGAGAGCCGCTGGTTTTCAGCAACCAAGCCAAGTACCTTGGTCTTATCCTCGACAGGAAGCTCGACTGGGAGTTGAGCATAGAGGACAGGGTGAAGAAGGCCACAGTAGCCCTCTTCACATGTAGGAAAACCATCGGTCTACCCCAAGTGAAGCCCTCGATACCATGCTGTACCTCAACCTGTATAACTTATTGGGAAAAAAGGTTGCAACAATCTCCGCCCTTAGAATGAGGGATTCCAACCTGTGGATTCGTCTTCTTCGACGAGCTGAACATCAGTCTCTGCTTCAGACTTCTGGATCACTGCACTGCATGTTCTAGGCAGAGGTCGTAGCAATCAAGGAGGCGATCTCCATCGTCTCCAACCTTTCCTTATACGGACACTCTGTGTGCGTCTTCTCCAGACAGCCAAGCAGCCCTCAAGGCACTTGGCTCAGCGTCGAACTCAGCAGGTCTCTAAATGAGACTGCAGAGCAGCTGGATCGCTCCCTAATATGGGTCCCAGGACACAGGGACATTGATGGGAACGATGCCGCCGACGAGCTAGCTAGGCAGGGCACTACCATACCTCTCCTGCCGAAGAGGGAGCAAGTAGCGATGCCTTTGGCTACGTGCAGGCTATTAACGCACATGACATTCGAGCGAATTGCTGACAGGCGATGGCAGCTGGCCATCACATGTAAAACTTCATGAGCGATCTGGCCGAATCGTTCGAAAAAACGCTCGGAAGAGCTATATAGACTCAGCAGAGCACATTGCTCCACCGTCAACCGGGCCATCACGGGGCACTGGTAGATCGGCACACACGCTACAAGGCTGTCAATCCCTCATAACGACTTCTGCAGAAGTTGTTGTGATGAGGAGGAGGCGGAGTCTGTTCACCAATTTTTCTGTCTCTGCCCGGCCCTGGGAAACCGAAGACTACGGTTCCTCGGGGCCCCTTTCCTTACAGACATTTCGGACCTCTCCGAAAGCAAACCGGGGATTCTGTCCAAGTACATCCAGGCCACCGGATGGGACTGCACTTAGCTCGGCACTAAGTTTCTCACCACGGTTGTGGCGGGAGGGGAGGTCTCTCTCCCTCCGCTACCGCCTTAACCTAACCTAACCTAGGGTCGGAAATGATTCCTTCTCTATGTATATACCCTTTTACTCTTCGAGTACGGTTATAAAAAATTCTTAATACGAATATTAAGGAAAGTCTTAAGGTTCCAAAAATATATAAAGCGCTCTATAAAAAAGAAGTAAAACGACATGTAGAGCTCATTCTGACCATTGCGAATTTACTATTCAACGAGAAAGAACGTACGGAGTCGCTGTGAATGCGACTCTACTTTTATACCCGTACTCAGTCAGTACACATGTGATTTATGTGGTAGCTTGGACAGAAAGTTTGGTTGCTCTAGCTCCTATAGTCTCTGAGATCCAGGCGTTCATTTGTACGGAAAAAAAATCGACTCTTTTTTGTGTGAGTGCGAAAGAGAGGAAATTATGTTTTTCGAAATGGTTTTCTCTATTGCGACTATACTAATGTTCCGATCCGTTTAGATTTGAGCCCCTGATAGATATGGCCTTTCTCTATGACACTGCATTTTTTGTCTTCTGTTATCTTCAAAATTGTGGGCGTCACAGATGTGCTTACTTTGTGGGGTTAAAGTGAGCGGGGCGAAATTTTGTAACAATTTTCTAGGAGTGAGATATCACATCAGTCTGGAAAAAAAATTCGTTTACTCTAGCTCTAAGAGCCTTCGAGCAACGAGTGAAAAAAACACGACGGACGGACCGACTATCTCGACTATGGATATATCGACTCGACTGTTTATGCTGATCAAGAATATATATACTTTATGGGGTCGGAAATGCTTCCTTCTCCATGTTACACACATCCACTTTTACCACAAATACAATATACCCTTTTACACTTCGAGTACGGGTATAATAATGAATGGTTGAGTGAGCGAGCAATTTTAGCGGCTAAGAATAAAGATGTAGATGACCTGAACTACATAATTCAAAATAATATCATTGGAACAATGCATTATTCAAATCTATTGACTGCGTCACATATGAAGATGAAGGTTGCTCTAGCTCTTATAGTCTCTGAGATCCAGGCGACACAAAATACGAAAAACCAAATCGACTCGTTTTTGTGTGAGTGCGAGCGAGAGGGAATCATGTTTTTCGAAATGGTTTTCTATATTGTGGCTATAATAATGATCCGATCCGATTCAGATTCGGGCCCCTCATAGATATTGTCTTTCTCTCTGACTCTGCATTTTTCGTTTTCTGCTATGTTTAAAATTGTGGACGCCACAGATGTGCGCCTTTTGTGGGGGCGGAAGTGGGTGGTGCAAAATTTTGTTTGCACTGAGTTTTCTAGGACTGAGATATCACACCAGTCTGGAAAAAAAATTTCGTTTCTCCAGCTCTTATAGCCTCCAAGCAATGGTCGACAAACAAGACGGACGGATGGACAGACGAGGCAATTTCGACTCGGCTATTTATGCTGATCAAGAATATTATACTTTATGGGGTCGGAAACGCTTCCTAATCTCTGTTCCACACATCCACTTTTAGCACAAATACAATATACCCTTATACTTTTCGAGTACGGGTATAAAAATGTCGTGTATCACAAGGTACTTAAGTGAAGAGCAACCTATAGACTAAAATTTTTTTTAACAAATTCCAAAAATCTGCTTATTTATTGCCTTTAAGGCGGAACAGAGTTAGCCGGGTCAGCTAGTATATATACTATATATCTATATATATAAAAGAAAGTCGTGTTAGTTACCTCATTTATAACTCAAGAACGGCTGTACCGATATGGCTGAAAATTGGTGGGTAGGTAGTTTAGAGCACTGAACAAATACATTGATTACACAAATTAATGTACTATATTTGGTCAGTGCTTAGAGCCAGGAGACCAACATAGGATACTGTAAACGTCAGTCACTGTAAAACGTGGTATAACAAAAAAAGAATCCTCGACTTCGTGCTTCTCAATAACATTGAGGAGGAAATGCAGCTAATATTAGTCGATTAAATATTAACAAAAACGCATCAGACTTGGAATAATAAAACGCATCTCGAACAGCTAAGTAATTTTGTCTATGAATGAAAGGTTGAAAATTTGAGTTTTGAAATACATTTTTAGGTGAATATAAGTGAAACGAAGTTTATTTAACAATGCCCCTCACCAAGACGATCGAATGTTTCCCAACAAAGCCGTATTGCAAGAAGGATACGAAACAGTGCAGATGAAAGGACTGAAGAAGAACAAAAAATGGAACGTGAACAGCGCCGCATTATTATAACTCGACTTCGTGCATTCGTCGAGCGAACAACAGAGGTCAATAAAATAGATAATTTGCGATGCAGAACAAGAGATTTATAAAGTGCTGATTTGAATCGAGCAGCGTTTCGATACGATTGTATCAATGATTACAGCTTGCATCCTAACGTTGGCATTGGGCAAATGCGGAACAGAGTTCGCTGGGTCAGCTAGTATATATATATAGATATATTGTCCTATTGCTTGAGGACATTTATTATTGCTTGAGGACATATCTGCGGCTTAGGTAGGCTCAGTCATTTAAGGATTGTTCTGCGCGAAATTTTTGGATGGCTAGGAATTTAAGGGTTGGCCTTCTGACCGAATATAAGATGGGGAGAAGCCGGATGACAGATTGGCGAAGTAAGCATTCCCGTTATAAAGTTGACTTAGTTATCGATAGCCGTTTATTTGCTTTCATCTACGGCTTACTCACTACTTTGTTTGACTGTTTTCTGACTGAATGCCTTACTAGACCCTGATTGACCGGTGGCTGATCGACTGCCTTGAGGGGTGGCTGATGGACTGTCTTACTTGACAGGTGGCTTATTGACAGCCCTGATTGACTGTTGGCTGTGTGGGTTAGAATTTTTACTTCGTCGACAATCTCACAGTGGTTCTGTGGGTTGTAATGATACCTATTTCAGACTGAGGTAAGCTCAGTCTGTCCAGGGTTCTCTAAAAGAAATTTTGTAGTATTGCTGGAACTTTAGGGTACGGCTTGGCCGTGAGACCGAAAGTGGAGCGGGCGTGGAGTCTTGTTACCGTGTAGGTGCTTTTGGGCGATCGCACTTGGCGATGAAAGGAAAACGCTGACACCTGAGTTTTGGTGTATGCGGTAATATGGCTTGTTGTGTTACCTAATTTTTTTGTGTTCACGCTCGGGGAAGAAATTATGACACTTCGTGAGTTCGGTTTTTTTGATGTTATTTAACTGGCTTTTATTTGTGTTCTGTATTGTTCTCTCGGGGTTTGGTGTCGTGTAGTGGTTTCGTGTATAGTGTTCTTCCGGAGGCGATACGATTTAGAATAGGCGATGGACAGCCGTTTGGTGCTCGACTTGATGGACTGCCGTTTTGGTTTATGATAGGCGATGGACTGCCGTGTTTTAGGATAGGCGATGGACTGCCGTTTTGGTTTATGATAGGCGATGGACTGTCCTGATTGATCGAGGGCTCGGGCTATTTAAGCCCGATCTCGAGTGCTGAGTCCGCAAGTCTGGGTTGCTTTAGTTGGTGTCGAGTTCTCCACGCGTGCCACCGACACGGTCATTGCCTCAGGTGCACCGAGAAATGAGCTGAGTCTTGGCTGTGGTCATTGGCTCGGTCGTACCGAGGAATGACCTTCATGGAGTTGTGTAACTCGGGGGGAGGGGGGAGACTGTGGCGCGTGTGTCGATTCTGCATGAATCGATCGGCGCGTGGGACTGTAAATGTCCGGTGTATAGTGTTTGTGTTGTTGGATTATATATGACAACGTAACTTAGTGCTATTAGTACGAATATGTATGCAAAGTAACTTAGTGCTATCAGTATGAATATCTATACGAATGTAACGGTTCGTTACACTTCCGGGTGGGGCTGCAATTGGCCGCTTTGGTTACCCTGGGGGCAAAAGTTTCTGGCCAACGTGTTTTGGCGTTTCTATTGGTGGTTTTCCGTCGTCAGGGGTCGTTGTGATCGCTGGTGTCGTTTGCTTCCTCAGCAGGGTCGCTGTCCAACGTGTCGTGGTACTCTTTCAGGTCGTTGATACGACTTTCAGTTTCCGACTTTGAATGTTGCAACTTGACGATATTTTTGACGCGAAACCTTTGACTTTGAATGGCCCATCATATTTTGGGGCCAATTTCGCAGCGAAGCCGTCGGCTGCGTTGGAAAGGTGGTGTTGCCTGATCAATACTAGTTGACCCACCGTGGGGCGCCATTGTCGTCGGCGGAGATTGTAGTGACGGGATTGTTCTTGACTCGCCCGCTGAATGTTGTTCCGCACTATCGCAAATACTTCTTTTGAGTCGGGTTGCCTTAGTGTGGGCTGTGTCCGGAGGGCTTCCTGTCCCTGGTGTAACTTCGTCGTATAATGCTCCAGGTAAGCGAGGTTCTCTCCTGTGTAGCAAGAAGGCGGGGCTAAATCCAGTTGTTTCCGAGAAAGGTTCCTCTGCCCTGCGGGTTAGCATCTTACCCACGGGCTTGCGTTGCAGTGCCTTAAACTTTTGGCAGCTCACACAGCTGCGTACGTATTTCCGCACATCGCGATATAGGCCGGACCAATAGTATCGTTGTGATCCGTGTGATGGTTTTCCGAATGCCGAGGTGGCCTGCCGTGGGCTGATCATGGCATTCCTTGAGGACTCTTTTGGCGTCGGTCTTTTGGGACACAAAGTTTCCATGATACGTAGTCGTGATCGTCGGCTCCGTGGCCCAGATGTCTGTAGAGTTCTCCATTCTCGAAAACGTAGTCGGGGTATTTATCGGGTTCCTCTTTGGTTTTCTGAATCCGTCGTGTGAGCCAGGGGCAAGTTGGTGCGTCCTCTTTGATTCTGGCTAGCGGTTCCAAGGGTTGTCGGGACAGGGCATCGGCAACCACGTTTTGTTTTCCTGCTCTGTAGTGGACGTCGTACTGATACTGTTGAGTTCGAGCGCCCATCTCGCTATTCTTCCGTAGGGGCTTTCCAGAGTATTCAGCCATTTCAGCGCGAGATGGTCTGTTATAACGTCGAACCGGTATCCTTCTAGGTAGCAACGTAGTTTTCGGATTGCCCAAATGACGGCGCGGCATTCCTTGTCGGTGGCGGAGTAGTTTCCTTCGGCCTGGTTCAAGCGTCGGCTGACATAGGCGATGACGCGTTCCTGAGTAGTTCCTTTAGTTGGTCGAAGGCCGCTTGTTGATCTGCGGTCCAGGTCCATGTTTGTCCTTTCTTGAGTAGCTGAAACATTGGTTGGACGACTGTAGCAAAATTTGGCAAGAATCTTCGGTACCATGATGCCATTCCGATGCATTGACGTAGTTCCTTTAGGTTCGTGGGTGGCTTGAGTTCTTTGACGGCAGCAATCTTGTCGGGGTCCGTGTGGATACCTTCTTCGCTGATGACGTGACCAAGATATTTGATCCGGCTTTGGAAAAATATGCACTTTTCCGCGTTTATCCGCAGGTTCGCTTTTCGAAGGCGAGAGGACTATTGCCAGGTTGTGTAGGTGGTCCTTGAAGTCTCGTCCGTCGATGACAATGTCGTCTAAATATGCGAATGCGTAGGGTTCCCTGTCGGCACCGATCACAGTATCAAGGGCCCGTTGGAATGTTGCTGGTGCAGAATGTAATCCGAAGGGCATCACTTTCCATTGATAGAGACCTCTGCCGCGGACCGTGAAGGCGGTGGCTTCTCTGCTTCCGTTGGCCATGGGTATTTGCCAGTATCCGTTCTTTAGATCGAGGGTGGTTATGAAGCGTGCGTTCTGTAGGCGCTCCAAGATGTAGTTGATTCTGGGCAGTGGGTATGCGTCAGGAATAGAGTGAGTGTTGAGTTGTCGGTAGTCAACGCACATGCGCCATTTGCCGTTCTTTTTACGTACGAGTACGATGGGGGCGCTGTGTGGGCTTCGTGAGGGTTCGATGAGACCTTCTTGGATCAATTGGTCGACTTGCTCATCGATAATCCGCATCATGGCTGGGTTCTTTGGGTAGTACCTCTGTTTGAGGGGTCGATTATCCCTCATGACGATGGTGTGCTCGGCGATGTTGGAGGTCCCGTGGAGATTATTGAACTTTGGAAGTTCTGTGTCCAGAAATTCTTGGATCTGTGGCGCTATGTCCGGCGGCCTGGGATCGGAGATCAGTTCTGGATCGGGTTCGGTGAGATCGGGGGTGTCGGGGTCCTTTGGCTGGCTTGGGTCTTCTGGGAGGATGGTTGTGTCGAACGCGCTGGGGTGTTCGATCCTACGTGGGTAGTCGCTTATGTGGGCGACGATCGGGGTAGCATTGGCCGTGAGTGGCGTAGCTTCGTGGGTCTGGCGTTATACCTGGGTCGTAATGTCTCCAGATCTACGTATGGCCAGGCGGGTCTCAGTGACGACTCTGTTTTCGCAGCAACGACTTGGTTGGGCGACGAAGATTTCGGACGTGGTGTTAGGCATGGCGTGGTGCATGGCGCTAGTGGGCACGTCAGTACGCGGAAGGTACTCCAGTGGGTTGGCGAAGATCGGGGTGGCGTCGGCCGTGGGTATGACAGGGCTGCGGTCGGTGTTTCGGGGGTCATCGGGCTAGATTCCGGTTCCGAGTGGAGAGGTTCCGTGGATATTAGTTCGATGGTTGGACCCGACCAGCAAGGGATTTGCGTGGCTGTTTCCCTCGTGGTTTGGTTGTTGCACTGTTGCTGCCGTTGTCGTTGTCGTTGTTCGGGGCTGGTTGTCGTCTTTGAGGGTGTCCGTGGGTTCACCTTCTCCGTTGAGGGTAGGGTGCATGGGTGCGCGGTGGCTGAACTTGGACCTGGGCTTCCTGTGTCGAGCGGGTTCCAGTTCGTTGGGGTTTGTCTCGTGGGTGAGATCCTTGTGGTGGTTTCGGGATGCGTGTGCCCCGTGGTTTGTTTTGATCCTGGGCTTCCTGTGTCGAGCGCCTGGTTCAAGTGTGTTGATTCTTGTCTCATGTGTGAGATCCTCGTGGGGCGTTTGGGATGTGTGATCCCTGTGGTTGGCTTAGGACGCGGGTGCTCCGTAGTGTCCGTGGGATTCGTTTTCCCGTTTGCTTGGTTGCAGTTTACCGGTGTTTGCTTCGGATTCGTGTTTTCCGTTGTGGGCCGGTTCTTTGCTTTCGCTGTGGTTGGTTTCGGTGTCGTATTCTTCGTTGCATTATTGGGTGCCGTCTTCTTTGGGGTAGGTCGGGGACGTTTGTTCGCTGTGGTTGGTTTCGGGGTCGTATTCTTCGTTGCATTATTGGGTTCCGTATTCTTTGGGGCAGGTCGGGGACGTGTATTCGCGGTGGTTGACCTAGATTTCTTGTTGCTGGGTTCGGTGACTTGTACGTGGTTGGATTGAACTGACGGTGGCGTTGGCGTGAGGTGGCGATCTTGTAGCTTTAGCAGCGTGGTGCCGCATTGGATCGTCGTTTCGATGGCACATAGGAAGTCCATGCCGACTATAACTGCTCCAGCATGTTAGAGAGGACCAGGAGTGGGATTTGGGCCTCTCGTTGATCCAGCTTGATGTGCGCCAGTAGAACTTGTGTGATCTCTCTGACTGAGCCGTCAGCCAGGCGTATGCGGACGCATGCATCTTGCAGGTTGGAGTTGTTGTTTAGTTGTCGGGCCAGGTTGTCGCTGACGAAACTTCGGGATGCCCCGGTGTCGATGGTGGCCTCCGTTGTTTGTCCTCCTATTGTCACTATCGCCACTATTCTGCCGTCGTTCACGTGTAGTGGGTTGTTTAGTCGCGGGTCTGTGGAGGCGTCGTTCTCGGCTGATCCCGGGTCAGTCGAGGACGCGTGTCGTTTCCCCGACGTGGCTCGGCGGCAGCAGTCGACGGTCCGAGTGCCGCGTTTTCCACATTCCCAGCAGAATAGGATCAAAGCGTTGGTGCAGTCGTAGGCGGCGTGTTCAGCTTGACCACATCGGCGACAGGCTGCGCGGGGGTTGGCAATGGGAGTGGTGACCATTCGATGGGCGACGTCGTGGTTCGTTGCATTATTTTGATTCGATGACTGTCTGCGCGGTGTGTCGGCTGAATCCCAATGGGGTCTCCGAAAGGGGGTACGGTAGGACTCACCTTCTCTGCGGTCTGGGTGTCTTGCCGGCCTGGTGTCCCTTGGTGGGATTCGCATGGGTGCGGGAGTCGTTGCGTGTTTCCTCTCGTGAATAAGCTCGTACTCTGCCGCTAATCGGGTTAGCTGTAACAAACTTTCCAGTTCGTCTCGTCGCACGTATAGTTGGAGTCCTGGCAGGGATTTGTCGTAGATCCTATAGAGTTCCTTAACTAGGTCGTACTCGGCATGGTGCATGAGTAGCCGTATCTCGATGAGATAGTCTTTGAATGGTTCTCCCACCGCTTGCTTGCGGCCTCGGATCTGGTCCTCCAATTGTTCGAAATACCTTGGCGGCAGAAAATACGTCAGAAACTCCTGGCGGAAATATGTCCAGGAACTACCCCCTGTAGTTGGCTGGTACGGTGCCAGCGACTGGCTCGGTCGGTGAGTAGTTCGGCCATGCTCCGAGGCAGTTGGTTGGTGTCCACTCCGTAGGCGCGGGCGCGTTCCTCGAGTAGTTCCAGAAACGATAGTGGGTCATCCTCTCCGTTGAACTGGATGCCCCATCCGCGGATGCGTTCCGCCGTGCGTGCGACGTGGTTATAGTCGGGCCCGACTAGAGGTGCGTCTATCGACGGGATAATTCTCTGTGTGGGCGCACGGGAGGTTTCCATTGTGGGCGGACCTGGAAGATCGGCGGCTGTGACCACTGGTGGTCGCGGCGCGGGCTCTGGGGCTGCGGGGACTTGCAAGCCTGCTTTGGGGTCCCATCCTCCGGTGCCTGATGGTCCTGGAGTAGTGGGCAACGGGGACTTGGAGCGTCCTGCTGGTCTTGCGTATTGTCTCTCGAGTTCTGCCAAGCGAGTCCAGGCACCCGGCGGGAGTGGTCCGGCGACTAGTATGGCAAAGTTCTTGCGCAACTCTTCAACAGTTCCTTCGGTGTCAAATTCGAATTCCTTGGCGAAGGCCTCCAGCTCATCTCAGCGGCGCTTGTAGATCCAGCCGATGCTGACGCCTGGATTGGCGATTGGCTCGCTGGTGTGGAAATCAATGCTCGCGTCGTCTTCGTAGGCTTCCATGGTGATTGGACTGAGTTTTCCTCGGTGTTGTTTTGGGCACTTTTCACTGTTTTAGCACTTGGTCACTGCGTTTACTTTCCCGGTGGCACTCGCGACTGGATTCGGGTGGGTGCGCGAATTTGGTTTTGTACCGGACTTGTGTTCTGTGGTTAGCTCTACTATTCTTTCTCGGTGGCCGTGGGTCTTTAATCCACGTAGCCCCGTGTTAAGGTTTTCTCTTTAAGTTTCCTTAAAGTTGCCAGAAAGTTGGCTTTGAAATCTCCTTAAAGTTGCCGTAAGTCCCTGCTCGGGCGCCACTAGTAATGATACCTATTTCAGACTGAGGTAAGCTCAGTCTGTCCAGGGTTCTCTACAAGAAATTTTGTAGTATTGCTGGAACTTTAGGGTAGGGCTTGGCCGTGAGACCGAAAGTGGAGCGGGCGTGGAGTCTTGTTACCGTGTAGGTGCTTTGGGCGATCGCACTTGGCGATGAAAGGAAAACGCTGACACCTGAGTTTTGGTGTATGCGGTAATATGGCTTGTTGTGTTACCTTATTTTTTTGTTTTCGCGCTCGGCGAATAAATGATGACACTTCGTGAGTTCGGTTTTCTTGATGTTATTTAACTGACTTTTATTTGTGTTCTGTATTGTTCTCTCGGGGTTTGGTGTCGTGTAGTGGTTTCGTGTATAGTGTTCTTGCGGAGGCGATACGATTTAGAATAGGCGATGGACTGCCGTTTGGTGCTCGGCTTGATGGACTGCCGTTTTGGTTTATGATAGGCGATGGACTGCCGTGTTTTAGGATAGGCGATGGACTGCCGTTTTGGTTTATGATAGGCGATGGACTGCCCTGATTGATCGAGTGCTCGGTCTATTTAAGCCCGATCTCGAGTGCTGAGTCCGCAAGTCTGGGTTGCTTTAGTTGGTGTCGAGTTCTCCACGCGTGCCACCGACACGGTCATTGCCTCGGGTGCACCGAGAAATGAGCTGAGTCTTGGCTGTGGTCATTGGCTCGGTCGTACCGAGGAATGACCTGCGTGGAGTTGTGTAACTCGGGGGAGGGGGAGACTGTGGCGCGTGTGTCGATTCTGCATGAATCGATCGGCGCGTGGGACTGTAAATGTCCGGTTTATAGTGTTTGTGTTGTTGGATTATATATGACAACGTAACTTAGTGCTATTAGTACGAATATGTATGCAAAGTAACTTAGTGCTATCAGTATGAATATCTATAAGAATGTAACGGTTCGTTACAGGGGTTGTGTGAAGTTTGGGAATTGGTAATGTCGAGTTTGCATTGTGGAAATAAAGTGGTGTATGTGGGTTAGTATTTGAAAATAATAGGTTGGTTTGGTGATCGAGTTTCGCGTTGTAATTGAAAATGGGGCGGGGTTCTTATAACTATTCTGGTGACCTGGCTTTCTAGGAATACCATAGTTCTTTGGTTGGGGCATAGTATTAACTAAGGAATGTAGCGGTCCATACTTCCCATGGTTAGTTATACCATGGTTGCTTTTGGGGCGAAGCCGTCTGCTGTTCTTGTTCTTGACTTGCTCTCTGGATGTTATTCCTAACGATTACGAATACCTCTGTAAGCATTGTTTCTTTGTACCGGTGCTTGCTGCGGATTCGTGTTTTCCGTTGTGGGCCGGTTCATCGGTTTCGCTGTGGTTGGTTTCGGTGTCGTATTCTTCGTTGCATTATTGGGTGCCGTCTTCTTTGCGGTAGGTCGGGGACGTGTGTTCGCTGTGGTTGGTTTCGGTGTCGTATTCTTCGTTGTGATATTGGGGGCCGTATTCTTTGTGGTAGGTCGGTGAAGTGTGTTCGCTGTTGACCTAGATTTCTTGGTGCTGAGTTCGGTGACTTGTACGTGGTTGGATTGAACTGACGGTGGCGTTGGCGTGAGGTGGCGATCTTGTAGCTTTAGCAGCGTGGTGCCGCATTGGATCGTCGTTTCGATGGCACATAGGAAGTCCATGCCGACTATCACTTGCTCCAGCATGTTTGGGAGGACCAGGAGTGGGATTTGGGCCTCTCGTTGATCCAGCTTGATGTGCGCCAGTAGAACTTGTGTGATCTCTCTGACTGAGCCGTCAGCCAGGCGTATGCGGACGCATGCATCTTGCAGGTTGGAGTTGTTGTTTAGTTGTCGGGCCAGGTTGTCGCTGACGAAACTTCGGGACGCCCCGGTGTCGATGGTGGCCTCTGTTGTTTGTCCTCCTATTGTCACTATCGCCACTATTCGGCCGTCGTTCACGTGTAGTGGGTTGTTTAGTCGCGGGTCTGTGGAGGCGTCGTTCTCGGCTGATCCCGGTCAGTTGAGGACGCGTGTCGTTTCCCGACGTGGCTCGGCGGCAGTCGACGGTTCGAGTGCCGCGTTTTCCACATTCCCAGCAGAATAGGATCAAAGCGTTGGTGCAGTCGTAGGCGGCGTGTTCAGCTTGACCAGATCGGCGACAGGCTGCGCGGGGGTTGGCAATGGGAGTGGTGACCATTCGATGGGCGACGTCGTGGTTCGTTGCATTATTTTTGATTCGATGACTGTCTGCGCGGTGTGTCGGCTGAATCCCAATGGGGTCTCCGAAAGGGGGTACGGTAGGACTCACCTTCTCTGCGGTCTGGGTGTCTTGCCGGCCTGGTGTCCCTTGGTGGGATTCGCATGGGTGCGGGAGTCGTTGCGTGTTTCCTCTCGTGAATAAGCTCGTACTCTGCCGCTAATCGGGTTAGCTGTAACAAACTTTCCAGTTCGTCTCGTCGCACGTATAGTTGGAGTCCTGGCAGGGATTTGTCGTAGATCCTATAGGTTCCTTAACTAGGTCGTACTCGGCATGGTGCATGAGTAGCCGTATCTCGATGAGATAGTCTTTGAATGGTTCTCCCACCGCTTGCTTGCGGCCTCGGATCTGGTCCTCCAATTGTTCGAAATACCTTGGCGGCAGAAAATACGTCAGAAACTCCTGGCGGAAATATGTCCAGGAACTACCCTGTAGTTGGCTGGTACGGTGCCAGCGACTGGCTCGGTCGGTGAGTAGTTCGGCCATGCCCGAGGCAGTTGGTTGGTGTCCACTCCGTAGGCGCGGGCGCGTTCCTCGAGTAGTTCCAGAAACGATAGTGGGTCATCCTCTCCGTTGAACTGGATGCCCCATCCGCGGATGCGTTCCGCCGTGCGTGCGACGTGGTTATAGTCGGGCCCGACTATAGGTGCGTCTATCGACGGGATAATTCTCTGTGTGGGCGCACGGGAGGTTTCCATTGTGGGCGGACCTGGAAGATCGGCGGCTGTGACCACTGGTGGTCGCGGCGCGGGCTCTGGGGCTGCGGGGACTTGCAAGCCTGCTTTGGGGTCCCATCCTCCGGTGCCTGATGGTCCTGGAGTAGTGGGCAACGGGGACTTGGAGCGTCCTGCTGGTCTTGCGTATTGTCTCTCGAGTTCTGCCAAGCGAGTCCAGGCACCCGGCGGGAGTGGTCCGGCGACTAGTATGGCAAAGTTCTTGCGCAACTCTTCAACAGTTCCTTCGGTGTCAAATTCGAATTCCTTGGCGAAGGCCTCCAGCTCATCTCAGCGGCGCTTGTAGATCCAGCCGATGCTGACGCCTGGATTGGCGATTGGCTCGCTGGTGTGGAAATCAATGCTCGCGTCGTCTTCGTAGGCTTCCATGGTGATTGGACTGAGTTTTCCTCGGTGTTGTTTTGGGCACTTTTCACTGTTTTAGCACTTGGTCACTGCGTTTACTTTTCCCGGTGGCACTCGCGACTGGATTCGGGTGGGTGCGCGAATTTGGTTTTGTACCGGACTTGTGTTCTGTGGTTAGCTCTACTATTCTTTCTCGGTGGCCGTGGGTCTTTAATCCACGTAGCCCCGTGTTAAGGTTTTCTCTTTAAGTTTCCTTAAAGTTGCCAGAAAGTTGGCTTTGAAATCTCCTTAAAGTTGCCGTAAGTCCCTGCTCGGGCGCCACTAGTAATGATACCTATTTCAGACTGAGGTAAGCTCAGTCTGTCCAGGGTTCTCTACAAGAAATTTTGTAGTATTGCTGGAACTTTAGGGTAGGGCTTGGCCGTGAGACCGAAAGTGGAGCGGGCGTGGAGTCTTGTTACCGTGTAGGTGCTTTGGGCGATCGCACTTGGCGATGAAAGGAAAACGCTGACACCTGAGTTTTGGTGTATGCGGTAATATGGCTTGTTGTGTCGATCGGCGCGTGGGACTGTAAATGTCCGGTGTATAGTGTTTGTGTTGTTGGATTATATATGACAACGTAACTTAGTGCTATTAGTACGAATATGTATGCAAAGTAACTTAGTGCTATCAGTATGAATATCTATAAGAATGTAACGGTTCGTTACAGGGTTGTGTGAAGTTTGGGAATTCGTAATGTCGAGTTTGCATTGTGGAAATAAAGTGGTGTATGTGGGTTAGTATTTGAAAATAATAGGTTGGTTTGGTGATCGAGTTTCGCGTTGTAATTGAAAATGGGGCGGGGGTTCTTATAACTATTCTGGTGACCTGGCTTTCTAGGAATACCATAGTTCTTTGGTTGGGGCATAGTATTAACTAAGGAATGTAGCGGTCCATACTTCCCATGGTTAGTTATACCATGGTTGCTTTTGGGGCGAAGCCGTCTGCTGTTCTTGTTCTTGACTTGCTCTCTGGATGTTATTCCTAACGATTACGAATACCTCTGTAAGCATTGTTTCTTTGTTGTGGGCTATATCCGGAGAGCTTCCAGTCCCTGTCGTGACCTCGTCGTATAATGTTCCAGGTAGGCTGGTGCTCCTTCATTTGAACTTGGGCAGTGGTCCAACGAAAACGGCACATATAGTTTTTCTGTCTGGTGGGTGAGCATCTTACCCACACGCTTCGTTGCAGTGCTTTGCATTTTTGGTAACTTAAGCAGCCACGAAAATAAATTCGCAAATCTCGGTATATTGGCCGGGCCAATAGTATCGTTGCGATATCCTTGTTAGGGTCTTATGTATGCCGCAGGACCCGAAGGCTGATCGTGTAGCCAAGGTATTTGATCCGGCTTTGGAAAAAGGTGAAATTTCCGAGTTTATCCGTAAGTTCGCTCTTCGTAGGCGAGAGAGGACTATTTTCAAGTTGTGCAGGTGCTCCTCGAAGTCTCGTCCGACGATGACAATGTCTTCTAAGTTTGCAAATGCGTAGGGTTTCATATCGGCGCCGATCACGGTACAGAGGGCTCTTTGGAATGTCGCCGGTAAATAATGAAATCCGAAGGGCACTTCCTTTAGTAGAAACCTCTGCCGGCCATGGGTATTTGCTAGTGGTTATGGATATTCTTCAAATGATGAGAATTGTACATTTTGTAGGCGTTCCAAGATTTAGTTCTTGTCAGTGGCTACGCATTAGGAATCGAGTGTGCGTTAAGCTGCCTGTAGTTCATGCACATGTGCCTTTTCCTGTTCTTTTTACGTACGATTGGGACGCTGTGGTGGCTTGATGAGACCCTTAGTGATCTAGGTGATCCCCTTAGTGGCTGGTTTCTTTGGATAGTATCGCTTTTTTATGGGTTGATTATCTCTCATAAAGATGCTGAGCTCAAAAATTTCGTAGTTCCCGTGGAGATTAGTGAACTTTGGTAGTTTTTCTTCGAGGAAATCTCGAATCTGCGGCGGATGTCCGGCGGTCAGGGATCTGAGACCGGTTCTGGCTCGTGTTCGGTTGGATCGGAGGCCGCTCTGATCGCGGTCGATGGTCTGACTAAGGTTTCCGGCAGGATAGTTGTGTCCAACGCGCGGGGGGTTCGACCTTACGGTGGCTATCGCTTATGTGGACGACGATCGGGGTGGCGACGATCTGGTAAAATACTTGGGTTGTGCTCTCTTCAGACTGGTGCATGACAAGTCAAGTCAAGTCGGTACGCAGAAGGTACTCCATTGGGTTGGCGAATATCGGTGTGGCGTTGGCCGTGCGTACGACTGGGCTTCGGACGGTGTTTCGGGGGGTAATCGTCCTAGATTCCGTTTCCTGGCTGAAAGGCGCAATGGATATCAGTTTAATTGCTGGACCCGACCAGCGGTGGGTTTGAGTGGCTGTTTTCTTCGTTGCTTGGCTGTCGCACTGTCGCTGCCGTTGTCGTTCGGCCTTGTTCGGGGCTGGCCTTCAGCCAGCTTGTCTTGGAACTGGGCTTCCTGTGTCGAGCGCGGGGTTTAATGCGTTGCTGCTTGTCTCGTGTGCGTGATCCTCGTGGATGGTTTGGATTGCGTGTTCCCTGTGGTTAGCCTAGGACACGGGTGCTCCGTTGTTGCCGTGGTACTCATTTCCCCGCTTGTTTGGTTGCCGTTTGCCGGTGCTTCGGGCTCGCTGTAGTTGGTCTAGGTGTCATATTTTTTCAGTCAGGCAATTTTCAGTCTAAAAAGTAGAGCAGGAGTGACATCAGAGATGCGTGCATTATTGAATTTACAAATAGCCAGCTACTTAATGTAGGCCAATGTCTGCTAGTTCGATGTTGACTTATTGAATTTTTAAACAAATATTTACGCTTCTCTGATTTATTTAAGTGTATCATATAAGTATCATATTCTTTCTAAGTAAATTATATTGCTCACCATGCCGGCCTGTCTTGTGGACTCCATCAAGATGGTGTAGCTGCATTTAGTGAGCTGCTCGTTGATGTAGAAAGGAGTACAGACAAACTGTAATGAATTTGAATGAGTGAGCGCGCTGACGTAAAACTCATACACATTACATTGAAACGATAAAACACTCATTGAATGAGTGATATTGCGGGGCTGCGTCCGAAATCTAATATATAAAAATAAGTCGGGTTTTCTTATTAACGTAATAACTCCAGAACGCACGAACCGATTTGCACGGTTTTGCATTCGTTGGAAAGGTCTCGGGCTCCGTTAGGTTTATAGCAAAGAAAATTCACGAAAAATCTACTATATTATCTACTATATACTACATACAGCGCCAAACCAATATTTTAAGTAGGCGCCGTTGCGTGATACATTGTTTGACAGCTACTCATTGTTCTCGGCTCAGTTAATTTCATGTGACAAACCGGGATTGTGTTCACTGTGAAAACGAAATTAAAACGAGAAAGAACGTACGGAGTCGCTTTGAACGCGACTCTACTTTTATACCCGTACTCAGTCTGTACACCTGTGATTTATGTGGAATTTTCAAATGTTTTATAAGTTTTTACATTTTACATTTGATTGCTGCATCTGTCATCTAAATCTACGTCAGTTCTCACAACAACACACGTACACTAAACGAGACAGAGCGTGCGAGTGTGAGTGTGAGAGAATCAGCAGCAGCAACCCTCAAAATAAATGTACATTTTGTTATGGTTGTAGAGGGGGGTGAGGCAGCTCGCTGCTGAAAATTCTTATAGCCTTCGAGCAATGAGTGAAAAACAACACGGACGGACAGACGGACGGACAGACGGACGGACAGACATGGCTATATCGACTCGGCTATTGATGCTGATCAAGAATATATATACTTTATGGGGTCGGAAACGACTCCTTCTGTGTGTTACACACATCCACTTTTACCACAAATACAATATACCCTTTTACTCTTCGAGTACGGGTATAAAAAAGTTATTCGTTTCCTCATATTTCAATTGGAAACCATCAAATCAATCACGTGTATTGTGAACAGCAGGCATTTGTCTTTAAGGTGGTAAGTTGAACTGTGTAAATTATGTGGATCGTGCATTTGAGGTTAAAGTGGACAGAGTCTACAGTCCAAAATGCCTATAGGACGACGTGCGAACATCGGCCGCCGCACGAGACATGCAAGCCAGCAACAAGTGTATTTACAGCACTTGAGCGAAGAAAGACCAAATATAAGAAGAGGAAATTCCCGATTGGGACAACGCGTGAGGACACGAAGATCATTGGCATCATACAATCGCTTGGCATTCGAATATGATCCCACTGCGAACTACAGTGATGATAAAAATTTAGATATTGGACCAATGACGACTATATGCCGATATTGCAATGCGTTAAAGTTCAAAAGAGAAACGGCTGGATTGTGCTGCGCAAGTGGAAAAGTCAAACTGGATCCATTACTTACACCACCACAGCCACTGAAACCATTGTTCGATGGAAGTGATCCCGATTCCAGCCATTTTCTTCAACACATCCTTGAATACAATAACTGCTTTCGCATGACTTCCTTTGGAGCTAATATCATTCGAGAAGGCGGCTTCATGCCGACTTGCAAGGTAAAAGATACAGCAAACATAACCAATCACTCACACCAACACAATGAATTGCAACACGTAACAATTACATATACACCACACACTACACCATCACACGATCAGAAGTTACACCGTATTCTTCAACAATTGATTGTTTGCAATTAAAGATACAAGGACAATTATATCATTTGCATGGTTCAATGGTGCCAACACCAGATAAGCCGCATCAATTTCTGCAAATATATTTCATTTCGTCGATGGTGGATCAGCTGAATGTGCGGTGCAATATACAGGAACACAACAGTTAAAGAGACGAATAATTGAACAGTTGCAAGCATTTTTTCACGCTAATAATGCTGTGGTTAATATGTTCAAATTAGCATTGGAACGAATGCCATCGGATACGCACAAATTTGTCATAAGAGCGGATTGTACACCAACAGATGAACATGTGCGAAGATTCAATGCACCCACCGTTAATAATGTTGCTGCAATTATTGTAGGCGATCAAACTAAGTCGCGAGACATTGTCGTTCAGCAAAGAAGCAATATCATGCATCGTGTAAACGAGACACATCTTTGTACGATGCGTTACAATATCCAATCATTTATTGGCAAGGGCAAGACGGATACGACATCACGTTGCATGGTCGATCCAATTACAGGTACAATATTCACACAATAATTATTGCTATTATTGGTTTCCATTAACAATTCATTTAATTTTGCATTTTCAGGCGTATCAACGAATAAAAATCTAAGCGCAATGAATTACTATGCGTATCGTATGATGATTCGTACACATGAGGAGAATGTCATTCTAAAGTGCCGTCGGCTATTCCAGCAATTCGCTGTCGACATGTATGTTAAAGTCGAGACCGAACGTTTAGCGTTCATTCGATTCAATCAGGCAAAGCTACGATCTGAGGACTATATACACTTGCGTGATGCTATTCATTCAGATGGTGATGTTCAAAATATTGGACGTCTGACGATTCACCCATCATCTTATATCGGAAGCCCACGCCACATGCACGAATACGCTCCAGACGCTATGACGTACGTGCGAAATTATGGAACTCCAGATTTATTTATTACGTTCACATGCAATCCGAAGTGGACGGAAATTGAACGTGAGTTGGAACCGGGTCCAGTGCAATGGGAAAATTGTTGATGCAATGCAAGCTCATTGTTTGGGATGAGTGCACAATGGCACATAAGAAATCACTTGAAGCACTTAACTTCACACTGAAGGATCTTCGGCGAAATAATAACATCTTTGGCGGCTTGATGATATAATTGGCAGGCGATTTCAGGCAGACGCTGCCAGTAATTCCCCGTGGAACGCCTGCAGATGAATTGAATGCTTGCCTGAAGGCATCACCTTTATGGAATAACGTAAAAAAATTATCGCTAACCACTAATATGAAAGTTCAACTTCAAAACGATCAAAAGTGCTGCACAATTTTCTAAACAATTGTTAGCTGTTGGAAATGGAAAAGTCCCAGTTGATGCGACATCTGGATTAATTACTCTTACCAACGACTTTTGCCGATTTGTAGACTCTCAATTAGATCTTATTGAAAATGTTTTCCCAAACATTAGTGAGAATTATCAGAATCATGCTTGGTTAAGTCAACGAGCAATTCTTGCCGCAAAGAATAATGATGTATACGCACTGAATTTCACAATTCAATCAAAATTTTCTGGCGATTTGGTGACATACAAATCCGTTGATTCCATAACAAATCCCGATGATGTAGTAAATTATCCAACGGAGTTTTTGAACTCTCTGGAGCTACCAGGATTTCCACCACATAACTTGCAACTCAAAGTTGGTACAGTTATTATGACATTGCGAAATTTGAATCCACCGCGACTTTGCAACGGTACTCTTTTTCGGTAAAAAGACTAATGCCGAATTTGATTGAGGGAACCATTATTAACGGAAAGTACGCAGGTGAAAATGTATGTATTCTTCGAATACCAACGATTCCGCCTAATCTTCCCTTTGACTTCAAACGATTGCAATTTCCAGTTCGCCTTGCATTCGCAATGACAATTAACAAGTCGCAAGGCAACTTGCGGGAACTTTGCGGGATAAATTTAGAAAATCATTGTTTTTCACATGGGCAGTTATACGTTGCGTGTTCACGAGTTGGGAATCACCAAACGAAATGTTACATAAAACGAAGCCATCTGGTGGCGAAACGGAGTTCGCCGGGTTTGCTAGTCATTTTATAAATTTTGTTTGCTTATTTTGCGATTTTATCTGATCCAGATTGGGCAATATGGTATATATGTATACATATCTATTTTGGAGGCCTTGGATTTCACCTCCTTTTGCGTTTTAAGATTTCTGCTAAAAGTCATACTTATCATTTCTATTTCATTTTATTTGCACGCTGTTATATCCACGCGTTATATCCTGGGCAATCAATAGCTTCAAGCCCTACAAATCTACGGGATAGACGGCTTCAGGCCAAAGTTGTCTCCATACCCAAGGCAGGCAAGCCCTCTCACACTGCTTCCAAAGATTTCAGACCCATAAGTCTGTCGTCCTTCCTCTTGAAGGTGATATAACGGGTTATAGGTATGCATATTAAGGCGACTATATTGCCGAATCAGATCTCTGACTTTCAGAATGCCTAACGGAGGGGAAGATCCACCGAAAACGCCCTACACGCAATCACATCGATCATACAATTGTCCCTTAGCTGTAAGGAGTATACCCTGGTAGCCTTTCTTGATATAGAGAGAGTTTTCAACAACACCATTCCATCCGCCATCACGGGAGCGCTGACTGACCTGGGGATTAACTCCGCACGGTGAAAACTATAACTCCCCAAAACTATATGGAGAGCCGCAAGTTTTCAGAAATCATGATATAGAGAGAGTTTTCAACAACACCATTCCATCCGCCATCACGGAAGCGCTGACTGACCTGGGGATTAACTCCCGCACGGTGAAAACTATAACTCCCCAAAACTATATGGAGAGCCGCAAGTTTTCAGAAATCATGCCAAGCATCTTGGTCTTATCCTCGACAGGAAGCTCGACTGGAATTTGAACATAGTGGGCAGGGTCAAGAACTTATCGGGAAAAAAGTTGCAACTCTCTCCGCTTTCAGAATGTGGAAAACATCCGCGGTCGGCCACTCGGGTATCCTAACAAAACTCCCGCAACTTCCAGAGAGAACAGACTACTGTTTTCCAAGTGACTACCACTCGACGCCTTTCCAAGTATGGTCTTCTGCAACGAGCTCAACATCAGTTACTGTTTCAAACTTCCGGATCACTGTAGCGTGTTTCAGGCGGAGTTTGTAGCAATTAAGGTGGCGATCTCCATTGTCTTTCTCTCTCTCTCCAGCTACCGCCTTAACCTAACCTAACCTATATCCTATATATGGTAGATATGGTCATTCTCTATGATACTGCAGCTACGCCACAGACTTTCGTCCTATCTAATTCGAAAAGGGCGGGGCGAAATTTTAAAAATACACTTTTATTGAAGTGATATCACAGGAGCTTGGACAGAAAGTATCTCTAACTACATATTATATATAGTCTTTGAGATCTAGCCGCTTATCTGACCGAACGGACAAAGCAGACGCTGTGGATTTTGAGAGGGATCGAGAAGGAACGATGACTCTATAAATAATTTCCTTCATTGTAGCCCTCTGATATATGTGGTATTTTGATATGATTTTTCTTTTTTTTGTTTTCTTGTATTTTCAAAATAACACGGATTTTCTTTTGTGAAGGCGATGCGAAAGTTTTAAATACACCTGTAACAGTATGATGTGATATCATGATTCTGTAAACAAAATTGTATTGCGCTAGCGCTGAGGTCTTGTCTCTGAGAACGTTTTGCAGAACACAATCCCAGGACTATCGACCAATCGAAAGTAAGCGTTTTGGTGGTATATTGCAATATTTAAAAAACCGGAGCTTTCATGATAAATAAAAGAAACACGAATGGAGACGTCAGTTGAAAATATCCGAATACAAAAGTAATAGTATTAAAAACGTTGGATTTGCACAAAAAAAACAAATACATTTTTTCATGATGAAAATATTTAAATTAAATTAAAAACTATTAAATTAAAATATACGTGCATTCGGAATATTCTGTTAAACTGACTTTATTCGAATAAATTGGTCTGTTGTTGCTTAATGTGCACAATTTGTGTTTCTCTTTAGTAATATATTTATTAATGTTGATGATTTCAAATTATCCGGTATCTAAAGTACATCCACATTTAATATACATACATAATTTTATTCTCAAAATTCTGTCCAGATCTGTGTTTTCGCTTCTACTATTGTGCATTGCAATTTTTTACTGAGAACCGAGTGTAAGTATCGCTTTTTATTTAGATATAAGGAAAAGAAGGTAGTGTATACATTTCGTTAATATACTCACCTTTCGTTTAATACAAAATGAGATGGGGAATTTGTGGAAATTTATCTTAAAAATGAGTGGTATAATTTGCCCTACGTCGCAGACTATAAAGTCAAAATGAATTTCGTGATTGATGTGTCTAAAAGTTATAAAAGAGCATACAAAATTTTTTAAATAATATTCTCTATGTTAACCTGATTTTCTCGACTCTCAATTTAAACTGTTATCCATAAACATTATGATCAATAAATAAATTGAATTAAACAGATGAAGAAGGAAAGATGAAGATCGGAACACGACGATGCGGGTGATATCGTGATATAAATTTGGTTCAAATTTATCTTTATTATATGTTTAAACGAGAAAGATCGTGTGATGTCGCCGTTGACGCGACACTACTTTTATACCTGTACTCAGTCGGTATGATTTATGTGTAATTTTCAAATGTTTTATCAGTTTTTACATTTTACCTTTTTTCTGCATCTGTCATCTACATCTACATCAGTTCTCACAACAACAGATGTACACTGCACGAGGCAGAGTGTGTAAGTGAAAGAGAGAATCAGTAGCGGCTATCAACCCTAAATGACTATATTGTTGGGAGGGTGGGGGTCTCATTGCTGAAAATTAATTTTATTATTGTAGCTATAATAATGATCTGGATCAGATTCGGGAATCTATTATATATGATATGATATGATAGAGAAGGAATAGTTTCCGACCCCATAAAGTAGATATTTTCTTAATCAGAATCAATAGCCGAATCGATATAGCGATGTCTGTACGTCCATCTGACCGCCTGTCCGTCTGTCCGTCAGTCTTGCTTGTCGCCCATTGCTCGGAGGCTATAAAAGCTAGAGAAACCAAAATTTTTTCCACACTGTTATGATAATCTACTCCTACAAGTGTATTTCGAAACTTCGCCCCGCCCACTTCCGCCCCCACAAAAGGCCCATATCTGTGGCGTCCACAATTTTAAAGATAACAAAAAACTAAAAATGCAGAATCAGAGTGAAAGTCCATAACTATTAGAGGCCCAAATCTAAATCGGATCAGATAGTTACAATAGAGAAAACCATTTGAAGAAGCATCGTTCCGTCTCGCTCCCTCTCACAATCCAACGCGTCGGCTTTGCCCATTTGTTCAGATGAGCGTCTTTATCTCAGAGACTAGAAGAGTTAGAGCAACCAAAATTTCCGTTCAAACTGCTGTGATACCACTTCAGTACAAGTGTATTGAAAATTTCATCACGCCACCTTCCGCCCCCTAAAAAATATTATATGAAAAACCTCAATTTTGGGAGATAAAAAAAACGAAAGTGCAGTATCGTAGAAAATTACCATTTCTACCCGATTCCTGGTTCCGATTGGATAGTTATTATAGCCACTATGATAAAATTAATTTTCAGGTGCAAGAACTGTTGAACAGTTCGTTGAAAAATTAATCTCTGGTAAACGTTACTTTAGCGGAATGACTCAAAATGAAATGAAATAGGCGTTCCAACACACATTTTTAAGCCAAATTTAAGTTTTTTAAGATAACCGAATGCAATTTGGTGCACGCGTTGCGGAGAGTTAAGTTCAGGAAAAAAAGACTATTTAATTTCCTGGATTTCTGGTTGGTTATCCTCGTACTTGCAGACATATATATATATTTATATACTGGCACCAACCCCATCATGGACTGGCAAGCCGTGCCTACCGCTAGGCTTGCAAAGAAGTCGTATAGCAGCAAAAGGGTGAAGAAGAACACCTCCTCCTCGGACTCCGACCACTCATTTGAACCGAGCGAGCTAAAAAGGAAATCCCTGCGCAAGAATTCCCACGAAATGGACGGACCCAGTACGAGCAAAGTAGCTGCCGAAGCTCAAGCGAACTTGTTGAGCAACCGTTTCGCAGCTCTATCATAGGATGAAGACGATGAGGAGATAAGGAACGACCTGCCTGCCATGACTCCTCCAAAGGACAAAAAAAAAAAAACCTAAGATGATCAAGCCACCACCGATCTTTATCCCGGACGTGACCAACATCAAGGCCCTCTCCAGTAACATATCTGCTGTGCTCGGCAAAGACGTGGCGATCACCTTCAAGACGACCAGCAATAACAACATTCGCGCGATGACCCCAGACAAGGAGAGCTACTCCGCCCCTCAAAGCGTTTCTGATGGAAACCAATAAAATGTTCCAAACCAGCCCCGAGACGAACGCGCCTACCGCGTCGTCATCAAAGGTCTTCATTACTCAACGGATCTGGAGGAAATTCGTGAAGGGCTAAACCGTCAAGGGCACCTGGTCTGAGATCTCTACAATCCCACACAGAGAGACACAAAAGAGCCTCTCAACATCTTCTTCGCCAACCTCGCACCGACCAAGAACAATAAGGAGGCTTATAAAATTAAGCGGCTTTGCAGCTCAGTGGTGACGATCGAGCCCCCGATGAAGTTTAACGATGTGCCCCAATGTTATCGCTGCCAGGGATTTGGACACACCCAACGGTACTGATACCTGGAGTACAGATGTGTCAAATGCGGAGACGGGCACCCAACTTCAGAGTGCAAAAACACCAGCAAACCGGCCCACTGGCCTCTTACAAAGGTTGCCCCGCATATAAAAAAGCCAAAAGCATTCACGCTCCAAAGCAGGTAACTCCAAGTGCCCAAGTACTCCAAGTACTCCATCAAGATGGTGTAGCTGCATTTAGTGAGATACTCGTTGATG
This sequence comes from Drosophila bifasciata, assembly GCA_009664405.1. NCBI lineage: Eukaryota > Metazoa > Arthropoda > Insecta > Diptera > Drosophilidae > Drosophila > Drosophila bifasciata. Next base: position 26,408,476 of record CM019044.1, read on the forward strand.
TAGAAAGGAGTACAGACAAAGTGTAATGAATTTGATTGAGTGAGCGCGCTGACGTAAAACTCATACACATTACATTGAAACGATAAAACACGCATTGAATGAGTGATATTGCGGGGCTGCGTCCGAAATCATTTTATAAATTTTGTTTGCTTATTTTGCGTAAATTTGTGTACGTACAAAATAGAAATACAAAAGTATGGGTTACCCATGAAAAATTAATTTTTGCAATCTGGCTTTAAAAATGATTTTATCTGATCCAGATTGGGCAATATGGTATATATGTATACATAGCTATTTTGGAGGCCTTGGATTTCACCTCTTGCGTTTTAAGATTTCTGCTAAAAGTCATACTTTTTTCTATTTCATTTTATTTGCACGCTGTTATATCCACGCGTTATATCCTGGGCAATCAATAGGCCAATCAGGCCAAAGTTGTCTTCATACCCAAGGCAGGCAAGCCCTCTCACACTGCTTCCAAAGATTTCAGACCCATAAGTCTGTCGTCCTTCCTCTTGAAGTTGATATAACGGGTTATAGGTCTGCATATTAAGGCGACTATATTGCCGAATAAGATCTCTGACTCTCAGAATTCCAAACGGAGGGGAAGATCCACCGAAAACGCCCTACACGCAATCACATCGATCATACAATTGTCCCTTAGCTGTAAGGAGTATACCCTGGTAGCCTTTCTTGATATAGAGAGAGTTTTCAACAACACCATTCCATCCGCCATCACGGAAGCGCTGACTGACCTGGGGATTAACTCCCGCACGGTGAAAACTATAACTCCCCAAAACTATATGGAGAGCCGCAAGTTTTCAGAAATCATGATATAGAGAGTTTTCAACAACACCATTCCATCCGCCATCACGGAAGCGCTGACTGACCTGGGGATTAACTCCCGCACGGTGAAAACTATAACTCCCCAAAACTATATGGAGAGCCGCAAGTTTTCAGAAATCATGCCAAGCATCTTGGTCTTATCCTCGACAGGAAGCTCGACTGGAATTTGAACATAGTGGGCAGGGTCAAGAAGGCGACAGTAGCTCTCTACACTTTCAGAAAAACCTTCGGTCTGAAATGTGGCATGCTCGGTATATAGTCCGATGAAGTAGTGGTCGGGTTGCCAGCCCTGGACAAGAAAACTTGTCTCCATAAACTTACAGAAGTTCAACGAACGGCAGAGTTATGCATAACGGGCGGATTACGCACTACCCCAAGCGAAGCCCTCGATACCAAGCTGCACCTTCTCCCTATAGAACTTATCGGGAAAAAAGTTGCAACTCTCTCCGCTTTCAGAATGTGGAAAACATCCGCGGTCGGCCACTCGGGTATCCTAACAAAACTCCCGCAACTTCCAGAGAGAACAGACTACCTAACCTAACCTATATCCTATATATGGTAGATATGGTCATTCTCTATGATACTGCAGCTACGCCACAGACTTTCGTCCTATCTAATTCGAAAAGGGGGCGGGGCGAAATTTTAAAATACACTTTTATTGAAGTGATATCACAGGAGCTTGGACAGAAAGTATCTCTAACTACATATTATATATAGTCTTTGAGATCTAGCCGCTTATCTGACCGAACGGACAAAGCAGACGCTGTGGATTTTGAGAGGGATCGAGAAGGAACGATGACTCTATAAATAATTTCCTTCATTGTAGCCCTCTGATATATGTGGTATTTTGATATGATTTTTCTTTTTTTTTGTTTTCTTGTATCTTCAAAATAACACGGATTTTCTTTTGTGAAGGCGATGCGAAAGTTTTAAATACACCTGTAACAGTATGATGTGATATCATGATTCTGTAAACAAAATTGTATTGCGCTAGCGCTGAGGTCTAGTCTCTGAGAACTAAGCGACAAACAAGACGGACGGACAGACATGGCTATATCGACTCGATTATTGATGCTGAACTTGAATATATATATGGAGTCGGAAACGGTTTCTTCAGTGCGTTACACACATTCACTTTGACAATAAATCTAATATAGGCCTTTACCCTTAGAGCCCGGGTATAAAAATAGCAGTGTTGATTGAAGAATTGTAAAACTGTTGTTATGCATGATTAATGAAAACCAGCAAGGTAACACAAATTTCTCGCGCAAACACTAAATTGTGCGTTTTGCAGAACACAAGCCCAGGACTATCGACCAATCGAAAGTAAGCGTTTTGGTGGTATATTGCAATATTTAAAAAACCGGAGCTTTCATGATAAATAAAACAAACACGAATGGAGACGTCAGTTAAAAATATCTGAATACAAATGTAATAGTATTAAAAACGTTGGATTTGCACAGAAACAAATACATTTTTCATCATGATACTATTAAATTAAAATATACGTGCATTCGGAATATTCTGTTAAACTGACTTTATTCGAATAAATTGGTCTGTTGTTGCTTAATGTGCACAATTTGTGTGTCTCTTTAGTAATATACTTATTAATGTTGATGCTTTCAAATTATCCGGTATCTAAAGTACATCCACATTGAATATACATACATAATTTCATTCTCAAAATTCAGTCCAGATCTGTGTTTTCGCTTCTACTATTGTGAATTGCAATTTTTACTGAGAACCGAGTGTAAGTATCGCTTTTTATTTAGATATAAGGAAAAGAAGGAAGTAGGTTCGTTAATATACTCACCTTTCGTTTAATACAAAATGAGATGGGGAATTTGTGGAAATTTATCTTAAAAATGCGTGGTATAATTTGCCCTACGTCGCAGACTATAAAATCAAAATGAATTTCGTGATTGATGTGTCTAACAGTTATAAAAGAGCATATAAAATTTCTTAAATAATATTTTCTATGTTAACCTGATTTTTCTCGATTCTCAATTTAAACTGTTATCCATAAACATTATGATCAATAAATAAATTTAATTAAACAGATGAAGAAGGAAAGATGAAGATCGGAACACGACGATGCGGGTGATATCGTGATATAAATTTGGTTCAAATACATCTTTATTATATGTTTAAACGAGAAAGATCGTGTGATGTCGCCGTTGACGCGACACTACTTTTATACCTGTACTCAGTCGGTATGATTTATGTGTAATTTTCAAATGTTTTATCAGTTTTACATTTTACCTTTTTTTCTGCATCTGTCATCTACATCTACATCAGTTCTCACAACAACAGATGTACACTGCACGAGGCAGAGTGTGTGAGTGAAAGAGAGAATCAGTAGCGGCTATCAACCCTAAAATGACTATATTGTTGGGAGGGTGGGGGTCTCATTGCTGAAAATTAATTTTATTATTGTAGCTATAATAATGATCTGGATCAGATTCGGGAATCTATTATATATGATATGATATGATAGAGAAGGAATAGTTTCCGACCCCATAAAGTAGATATTTTCTTAATCAGAATCAATAGCCGAATCGATATAGCGATGTCTGTACGTCCATCTGACCGCCTGTCCGTCTGTCCGTCAGTCTTGCTTGTCGCCCATTGCTCGGAGGCTATAAAAGCTAGAGAAACCAAAATTTTTTTTCCACACTGTTATGATAATCTACTCCTACAAGTGTATTTCGAAACTTCGCCCCGCCCACTTCCGCCCCCACAAAAGGCCCATATCTGTGGCGTCCACAATTTTAAAGATAACAAAAAACTAAAAATGCAGAATCAGAGCGAAAGTCCATATCGATTAGAGGCCCAAATCTAAATCGGATCAGATAGCCACAATAGAGAAAACCATTTGGAGAAGCACCGTTCCGTCTCGTTCCCTCTCACAATCTAACGAGGCGGCTTTGCCCATTCGTACAGATGAGCGCGTTTATCTCAGAGACTAGAAGAGTTAGAGCAATTTCAGTACAAGTATATTCAAAATTTCATCACGCCATTTAATTTAATCTCTGGTAAACGTTACGTTAGCGGAATGACTCAAAATGAAATGAAATAGGCGTTCAAACACACATTTTTAAGCCAAATTTAAGTTTTTTAAGATAACCGAATGCAATTTCGTGCACGCGTTGCGGAGAGAGTTAATTCAAAAAAAAAAAAAGACTATTTAATTTCCTGGATTTCTGGTCGGTTATCCTCGTACTTGCAGACATATATATATATATATTTATATACAGGCACCAACCCCATCACGGACTGGCAAGCCGTGCCTACCGCTAGGCTTGCAAAGAAGTCGTATAGCAGCAAAAGGGTGAAGAAGAAAACCTCCTCCTCGGACTCCGACCACTCATTTGAACCGAGCGAGCTAAAAAGGAAATCCCTGCGCAAGAATTCCCACGAAATGGACAGACCCAGTACGAGCAAAGTAGCTGCCGAAGCTCAAGCGAACTTGTTGAGCAACCGTTTCGCAGCTCTATCATGCCATGACTCCTCCAAAGGACAAAGAAAAAGAAAAACCTAAGATGATCAAGCCACCACCGATCTTTATCCCGGACGTGACCAACATCAAGGCCCTCTCCAGTAACATATCTGCTGTGCTCGGCAAAGACGTGGCGATCACCTTCAAGACGACCAGCAATAACAACATTCGCGCGATGACCCCAGACAAGGAGAGCTACTCCGCCCTCAAAGCGTTTCTGATGGAAACCAATAAAATGTTCCAAACCTGCCCCGAGACGAACGCGCCTACCGCGTCGTCATCAAAGGTCTTCATTACTCAACTGATCTGGAGGAAATTCGTGAATGGCTAAACCGTCAAGAGCCCCTGGTCAGAGATCTCTACAATCCCACCCAAAGAGACACAAAAGCCTCTCAACATCTTCTTCGCCAACCTCGCACCGACCAAGAACAATAAGGAGGCTTATAAAATTAAGCGGCTTTGCAGCTCAGTGGTGACGATCGAGCCCCCGATGAAGTTTAACGATGTGCCCCAATGTTATCGCTGCCAGGGATTTGGACACACCCAACGGTACTGCTACCTGGAGTACAGATGTGTCAAATGCGGAGACGGGCACCCAACTTCAGAGTGCAAAAACACCAGCAAACCGGCCCACTGGCCTCTTACAAAGGTTGCCCCGCATATAAAAAAGCCAAAAGCATTCACGCTCCAAAGCAGGTAACTCCAAGTGCCCAAGTACTCCAAGTACTCCATCAAGATGGTGTAGCTGCATTTAGTGAGATACTCGTTGATGTAGAAAGGAGTACAGACAAAGTGTAATGAATTTGATTGAGTGAGCGCGCTGACGTAAAACTCATACACATTACATTGAAACGATAAAACACGCATTGAATGAGTGATATTGCGGGCTGCGTCCGAAATCACTTTATAAATTTTGTTTGCTTATTTTTGCGTAAATTTTTGTACGTACAAAATAGAAATACAAAAGTATGGGTTACCCATGAAAAATTAATTTTTGCAATCTGGCTTTAATCTGATCCAGATTGGGCAATATGGTATATATGTATACATAGCTATTTTGGAGGCCTTGGATTTCACCTCCTTTTGCGTTTTAAGATTTCTGCTAAAAGTCATACTTTTCATTTCTATTTCATTTTTATTTGCACGCTGTTATATCCACGCGTTATATCCTGGGCAATCAATAGCTTCAAGCCCTACAAGACCTACCCTCACACTGCTTCGAAAGATTTCAGACCCATAAGTCTGTCGTCCTTCCTCTTGAAGGTGATGGAACGGTTTATAGGTCTGCATATTAAGGCGACTATATTGCCGAATCAGATCTCTGACTCTCAGAATGCCTAAAGGAGGGGAAGATCCACCAAAAAAACGCCCTACACGCGATCACATCGATCATACAATTGTCCCTTAGCTGTAAGGAGTATACCCTGGTAGCCTTTCTTGATATAGAGAGTTTTCAACAACACCATTCCATCCGCCATCACGGATGCGCTGACTGACCTGGGGATTAACTCCCGCACGGTGAAAACTGTAACTCGCCAAAACTATATGGAGAGTGGCAAGTTTTCAGAAATCACGCCAAGTATCTTGGTCTTATCCTCGACAGGAAGCTCGACTGGAATTTTTAACATAGTGGGCAGGGTCAAGAAGGCCACAGTAGCTCTCTACACTTTCAGAAAAACCTTCGGTCTGAAATGTGGCATGCACAAGCCCAGGACTATCGACCAATCGAAAGTAAGCGTTTTGGTGGTATATTGCAATATTTAAAAACCGGAGCTTTTCATGATAAATAAAAAACAAACACGAATGGAGACGTCAGTTTTAAAATATCTGAATACAAATGTAATAGTATCAAAAACGTTGGATTTGCACAGAAACAAATACATTTTTCATCATGATACTATTAAATTAAAATATACGTGCATTCGGAATATTCTGTTAAACTGACTTTATTCGAATAAATTGGTCTGTTGTTGCTTAATGTGCACAATTTGTGTTTCTCTTTAGTAATATATTTATTAATGTTGATGCTTTCAAATTATCCGGTATCTAAAGTACAGCAACATTTAATATACATACATAATTTTATTCTCAAAATTCAGTCCAGATCTGTGTTTTCGCTTCTACTATTGTGCATTGCAATTTTTACTGAGAACCGAGTGTAAGTATCGCTTTTTATTTAGATATAAATAAAAAAGAAGGTAGTGTATACATTTTTCGTTAATATACTCACCTTTCGTTTAATACAAAATGAGATGGGGAATTTGTGGAAATTTATCTTAAAAATGCGTGGTATAATTTGCCCTACGTCGCAGACTATAAAGTCAAAATGAATTTCGTGATTGATGTGTCTAAAAGTTATAAAAGAGCATACAAAAATTTTTTAAATAATATTCTCTATGTTAACCTGATTTTCTCGACTCTCAATTTAAACTGTTATCCATAAACATTATGATCAATAAATAAATTGAATTAAACAGATGAAGAAGGAAAGATGAAGATCGGAACACGACGATGCGGGTGATATCGTGATATAAATTTGGTTCAAATTTATCTTTTATTATATGTTTAAACGAGAAAGATCGTGTGATGTCGCCGTTGACGCGACACTACTTTTATACCTGTACTCAGTCGGTATGATTTATGTGTAATTTTCAAATGTTTTATCAGTTTTTACATTTTACCTTTTTCTGCATCTGTCATCTACATCTACATCAGTTCTCACAACAACAGATGTACACTGCACGAGGCAGAGTGTGTGAGTGAAAGAGAGAATCAGTAGCGGCTATCAACCCTAAATGACTATATTGTTGGGAGGGTGGGGGTCTCATTGCTGAAAATTAATTTTATTATTGTAGCTATAATAATGATCTGGATCAGATTCGGGAATCTATTAGATATGATATGATATGATAGAGAAGGAATAGTTTCCGACCCCATAAAGTAGATATTTTCTTAATCAGAATCAATAGCCGAATCGATAGGGCGATGTCTGTACGTCCATCTGACCGCCTGTCCGTCTGTCCGTCAGTCTTGCTTGTCGCCCATTGCTCGGAGGCTATAAAAGCTAGAGAAACCAAATTATTTTCCACACTGTTATGATAATCTACTCCTACAAGTGTATTTCGAAACTTCGCCCCGCCCACTTCCGCCCCCACAAAAGGCCCATATCTGTGGCGTCCACAATTTTAAAGATAACAAAAACTAAAAATGCAGAATCAGAGGGAAAGTCCATAACTATTAGAGGCCCAAATCTAAATCGGATCAGATAGTTACAACAGAGAAAACCATTTGAAGAAGCATCGTTCCGTCTCGCTCCCTCTCACAATCCAACGCGTCGGCTTTGCCCATTCGTTCAGATGAGCGCCTTTATCTCAGAGACTAGAAGAGTTAGAGAGTACAACCAAAATTTTCCGTTCAAACTGCTGTAGCGGATACCACTTCAGTACAAGTGTATTGAAAATTTCATCACGCCACCTTCCTGGTCCCCGTACTTAAAATATTATATATAAATACCTCAATTTTGGAGATACGGACTGGCAAGCCGTGCGAAAGCTTGCAGTATCGTAGAAAATGAAGAAGACCATTTCTACCCGATTCCACTCATTGGTTCCGAGGATTGGATAGTTATTATAGCCACTATGATAAAATTAATTTTCGAAGGTGCAAGAACTGTTGAACAGTTCGTTGAAAAAGGACAAATCTCTGGAAAAACCGTTGCCACCACTTTAGCGGAATCAAGGCCCTCTCCACTCAAAATGAAATGAAAAGAGGCGTTCAAGACAACACAACATTTTTAAGCCAAGTTTAAGTTTTTAAGATGGAAACCAATAAAATGTTCCAATTTGGAGACGAACGCGTCGTTCAAAGGTCTTCATTTAACGGTTCAGGAAAAAAAGAGCCCCTATTTAATCCCACCCTGGAAGCCTCTCAACATCAACCTCGCACCGACCAAGAACAATAAGGAGGCTTATAAAATTAAGCGGCTTTGCAGCTCAGTGGTGACGATCGAGCCCCCGATGAAGTTTAACGATGTGCCCCAATGTTATCGCTGCCAGGGATTTGGACACACCCAACGGTACTGCTACCTGGAGTACAGATGTGTCAAATGCGGAGACGGGCACCCAACTTCAGAGTGCAAAAACACCAGCAAACCGGCCCACTGGCCTCTTACAAAGGTTGCCCCGCATATAAAAAAGCCAAAAGCATTCACGCTCCAAAGCAGGTAACTCCAAGTGCCCAAAGTACTCCAAGTACTCCATCAAGATGGTGTAGCTGCATTTAGTGAGATACTCGTTGATGTAGAAAGGAGTACAGACAAAGTGTAATGAATTTGATTGAGTGAGCGCGCTGACGTAAAACTCATACACATTACATTGAAACGATAAAACACGCATTGAATGAGTGATATTGCGGGGCTGCGTCCGAAATCATTTTATAAATTTTGTTTGCTTATTTTGCGTAAATTTTTGTACGTACAAAATAGAAATACAAAAGTATGGGTTACCCATGAAAAATTAATTTTTGCAATCTGGCTTTAAAAATGATTTTATCTGATCCAGATTGGGCAATATGGTATATATGTATACATAGCTATTTTGGAGGCCTTGGATTTCACCTCTTGCGTTTTAAGATTTCTGCTAAAAGTCATACTTTTCATTTCTATTTCATTTTATTTGCACGCTGTTATATCCACGCGTTATATCCTGGGCAATCAATAGCTTCAAGCCCTAAAAATCTACGGGATAGACGGCTTCAGGCCAAGCCTTCATACAAGCAGGCAAGCCCCTCACACTGCTTCCAAAGATTTCAGACCCATAAGTCTGTCGTCCTTCCTCTTGAAGGTGATATAACGGTTTATAGGTCTGCATATTAAGGCGACTATATTGCCGAATAAGATCTCTGACTCTCAGAATGCCAAACGGAGGGAAGATCCACAAAAAAAACGCCCTACACGCGATCACATCGATCATACAATTGTCCCTTAGCTGTAAGGAGTATACCCTGGTAGCCTTTCTTGATATAGAGAGAGTTTTCAACAACACCATTCCATCCGCCATCACGGATGCGCTGACTGACCTGGGGATTAACTCCCGCACGGTGAAAACTATAACTCCCAAAACTATATGGTGAAAACTGAAATCAATATCGCCAAAACTATTCCATGGACGGAAGCGCTGACTGACCTGAGGGTTAACTCCCGCACGGTGAAAACTATAACTCCCCAAAACTATATGGAGAGCCGTTTTCAGAAATCACGCCAAGTATCTTGGTCTTATCCTCGACAGGAAGCTCGACTGGAATTTGAACATAGTGGGCAGGGTCAAGAAGGCCACAGTAGCTCTCTACACTTTCAGAAAACCTTCGGTCTGAAATGTGGCATGCTCGGTATATAGTCCGATGAAGTAGTGGTCGGGTTGCCAGCCCTGGACAAGAAAAACTTGTCTCCATAAACTTACAGAAGTTCAACGAACGGCAGAGTTATGCATAACGGGCGGATTACGCACTACCCCAAGCGAAGCCCTCGATACCAAGCTGCACCTTCTCCCTATAGAACTTATCGGGAAAAAGTTGCAACTCTCTCCGCTTTCAGAATGTGGAAAACATCCGCGGTCGGCCACTCGGGTATCCTAACAAAACTCCCGCAACTTCCAGAGAGAACAGACTACTGTATTCCAAGTGACTACCACTCGACGCCTTTCCAAGTATAATCCCGCTTATATACTGATGGCTCAAAGTTAGACGGCCGCGTGGGTGGGGGCGTCTTCTGCAACGAGCTCAACATCAGTTACTGTTTCAAACTTCCGGATCACTGTAGCGTGTTTCAGGCGGAGTTCGTAGCAATCAAGGAGGCGATCTCCATTGTCTTTCTCTCCCTCCAGCTACCGCCTTAACCTAACCTAACCTATATCCTATATATGGTAGATATGGTCATTCTCTATGATACTGCAGCTACGCCACAGACTTTCGTCCTATCTAATTCGAAAAGGGGCGGGGCGAAATTTTAAAATACACTTTTATTGAAGTGATATCACAGGAGCTTGGACAGAAAGTATCTCTAGCTACATATTATATATAGTCTTTGAGATCTAGCCGCTTATCTGACCGAACGGACAAAGCAGACGCTGTGGATTTTGAGAGGGATCGAGAAGAAACGATGACTCTATAAATAATTTCCTTCATTGTAGCCCTCTGATATATGTGGTATTTTGATATGATTTTTTTTTTTTTGTTTTCTTGTATTTTCAAAATAACACGGATTTTCTTTTGTGAAGGCGATGCGAAAGTTTTAAATACACCTGTAACAGTATGATGTGATATCATGTAAACAAATTGTATGATTCTCGCGCAAACACTAAATTTGCGTTTTGCGGAACTTGAAATATATATATATGGACAAGCAGGACTATCGACCAAGGTCGTTTTTGGTGGTATATTGCAATATTTAAAAAAAAGAACTTTAGATAAATAAAACAAACAAGAATGGGACGGACAGATATCTGGTAATAGTATTAAAAACGTTGGATTTGCACAGAAACAAATTTTTCATCATGATACTATGAAATTAAAATATATGCATTCGAATATTCTGTTAAACTGACTTTATTCGAATAAATTGGTCTGTTGTTGCTTAATGTGCACAATTTGTGTTTCTCAATAAATCTTATTAATGTTGAGGCCAAATTATCCATCTAAAAGTACATCCACATTTAATATACATACATAAATTCTCAAATTCAGTCCAGAGCAGATCTGTTTTGCTTCTACTATTGAAGAATTTTACTGAAACCTGTTGTAAGTATGCTTTTTTATTTAGATATAAAAACCAAGGAAAGGTTCGTTAAAACTCACCTTTCGTTTAATACAAAATGAGAGAATTTTGGAAATTTATCTTAAAAATGCGTGGTATAATTTGCCCTACGTCGCAGACTATAAAAGTCAAACATGAATTTCGTGATTGATGTGTCTAACAGTTATAAAAATATCTGAATACAAATAATATTTTCTATCAAACCTGATTTTTCTCGATTCTCAATTTAAACTGTTAAAAACATTTGATCAATAAATAAATTTAATTAAACAGATGAACAAGGAAAGATGAAGATCGGAACACGACGATGCGGGTGATATCGTGATATAAATTTGGTTCAAATATATCTTTATTATATATTTAAACGAGAAAGATCGTGTGATGTCGTCGTTGACGCGACACTACTTTTATACCTGTACTCAGTCGGTATGATTTATGTGTAATTTTTCAAATGTTTTATCAGTTTTTACATTTTACCTTTTTTCTGCATCTGTCATCTACATCTACATCAGTTCTCACAACAACAGATGTACACTGCACGAGGCAGAGTGTGTGAGTGAAAAGAGAATCAGTAGCGGCTATCAACCCTAAATGACTATATTGTTGGGAGGGTGGGGGCTCTCATTGCTGAAAATTAATTTTATTATTGTAGCTATAATAATGATCTGGATCAGATTCGGGAATCTATTAGATATGATATGATACGATAGAGAAGGAATAGTTTCCGACCCCATAAAGTAGATATTTTCTTAATCAGAATCAATAGCCGAATCGATATAGCGATGTCTGTACGTCCATCTGACCGCCTGTCCGTCTGTCCGTCAGTCTTGCTTGTCGCCCATTGCTCGGAGGCTATAAAAGCTAGAGAAACCAAAATTTTTCCACACTGTTATGATAATCTACTCCCTACAAGTGTATTTCGAAACTTCGCCCCCGCCCACTTCCGCCCCCAACAAAAGGCCCATATCTGTGGCGTCCACAATTTTAAAGATAACAAAACCAAAAAATGCAGAATCAGCGGAAAGTCCATATCGATTAGAGGCCCAAATCTAAATCGGATCAGATAGCCACAATAGAGAAAACCATTTGGAGAAGCACCGTTCCGTCTCGTTCCCTCTCACAATCCAACGCGTCGGCTTTGCCCATTCGTACAGATGAGCGCGTTTATCTCAGAGACTAGAAGAGTTAGAGCAGTTTCAGTACAAGTATATTCAAAATTTCATCACGCCATTTAATTTAATCTCTGGTAAACGTTACGTTAGCGGAATGACTCAAAAATGAAATGAAATAGGCGTTCAAACACACATTTTTAAGCCAAATTTAAGTTTTTTAAGATAACCGAATGCAATTTCGTGCACGCGTTGCGGAGAGTTAAATTCAGGAAAAAAAAAGACTATTTAATTTCCTGGATTTCTGGTCGGTTATCCTCGTACTTGCAGACATATATATATATATATATATATATATTTATATACAGGCACCAACCCCATCACGGACTGGCAAGCCGTGCCTACCGCTAGGCTTGCAAAAAAGTAGTCGTATAGCAGCAAAGGGTGAAGAAGAACACCTCCTCCTCGGACTCCGACCACTCATTTGAACCGAGCGAGCTAAAAAGGAAATCCCTGCGCAAGAATTCCTAAAAAGGAAATGGACAGACCCAGTACGAGCAAAAAGTAGCTGCCGAAGCTCAAGCGAACTTGTTGAGCAACCGTTTTCGCAGCTCTATCATGCCATGACTCCTCCAAAGGACAAAGAAAAAGAAAAACCTAAGATGATCAAGCCACCACCGATCTTTATCGACGTGACCAACATCAAGGCCCTCTCCAGTAACATATCTGCTGTGCTCGGCAAAGACGTGGCGATCACCTTCAAGACGACCAGCAATAACAACATTCGCGCGATGACCCCAGACAAGGAGAGCGCTATTCCGCCCTCAAAGCGTTTCTGATGGAAACCAATAAAATGTTCCAAACCTGCCCCGAGACGAACGCGCCTACCGCGTCGTCATCAAAGGTCTTCATTACTCAACGGATCTGGAGAAATTCGTGAATGGCTAAACCGTCAAGAGCCCCTGGTCAGAGATCTCTACAATCCCACCCAGAGAGACACAAAAGAGCCTCTCAACATCTTCTTCGCCAACCTCGCACCGACCAAGAACAATAAGGAGGCTTATAAAATTAAGCGGCTTTGCAGCTCAGTGGTGACGATCGAGCCCCCGATGAAGTTTAACGATGTGCCCCAATGTTATCGCTGCCAGGGATTTGACACACCCAACGGTACTGCTACCTGGAGTACAGATGTGTCAAATGCGGAGACGGGCACCCAACTTCAGAGTGCAAAAACACCAGCAAACCGGCCCACTGGCCTCTTACAAAGGTTGCCCCGCATATAAAAAAGCCAAAAGCATTCACGCTCCAAAGCAGGTAACTCCAAGTGCCCAAGTACTCCAAGTACTCCATCAAGATGGTGTAGCTGCATTTAGTGAGATACTCGTTGATGTAGTGAGTACAGACAAAGTGTAATGAATTTGATTGAGTGAGCGCGCTGACGTAAAACTCATACACATTACATTGAAACGATAAAACACGCATTGAATGAGTGATATTGCGGGGCTGCGTCCGAAATCATTTTATAAATTTTGTTTGCTTATTTTGCGTAAATTTTTGTACGTACAAAATAGAAATACAAAAGTATGGGTTACCCATGAAAAAATTAATTTTGCAATCTGGCTTTAAAATGATTTTATCTGATCCAGATTGGGCAATATGGTATATATGTATACATAGCTATTTTGGAGGCCTTGATTTCACCTCCTTTTTGCGTTTTAAGATTTCTGCTAAAAAGTCATACTTTTCATTTCTATTTCATTTTATTTGCACGCTGTTATATCCACGCGTTATATCCTGGGCAATCAATAGCTTCAAGCCCATACAAGACCTACCCTCACACTGCTTCCAAAGATTTCAGACCCATAAGTCTGTCGTCCTTCCTCTTGAAGGTGATGGAACGGTTTATAGGTCTGCATATTAAGGCGACTATATTGCCGAATCAGATCTCTCTGACTCTCAGAATGCCTAAAGGAGGGGAAGATCCACCAAAAACGCCCTACACGCGATCACATCGATCATACAATTGTCCCTTAGCTGTAAGGAGTATACCCCTGGTAGCCTTTCTTGATATAGAGAGTTTTCAACAACACCATTCCATCCGCCATCACGGATGCGCTGACTGACCTGGGGATTAACCCCCGCACGGTGAAAACTGTAACTCGCCAAAACTATATGGGAGAGTGGCAAGTTTTCACAAAATCACGCCATCACGGAAGCGCTGGATGATCTTGGTCTTATCCTCGACAGGAAGCTCGACTGGAATTTGAACATAGTGGGCAGGGTCAAGAAGGCCACAGTAGCTCTCTACACTTTCAGAAAAACCTTCGGTCTGAAATGTGGCATGCCTCGGTATATAGTCCGATGAAGTAGTGGTCGGGTTGCCAGCCCCTGGATAAGAAAACTTGTCTCCATAAACTTACAGAAGTTCAACGAACGGCAGAGTTATGCATAACGGGCGGATTACGCACTACCCCCAAGCGAAGCCCTCGATACCAAGCTGCACCTTCTCCTATAGAACTTTCGGGGAAAAAGTTGCAAACTCTCCGCTTTCAGAATGTGGAAAACATCCGCGGTCGGCCACTCCGGGTATCTAACAAAACTCCCGCAACTTCCAGAGAGAACAGACTACTGTATTCAAGTGACTACCACTCGACGCCTTTCCAAGTATAATCCCGCTTATATACTGATGGCTCAAAGTTGGGGACGGCCGCGTGGGTGGGGGCGTCTTCTGCAACGAGCTCAACATCAGTTACTGTTTCAAACTTCCGGATCACTGTAGCGTGTTTCAGGCGGAGTTCGTAGCAATCAAGGAGGCGATCTCCATTGTCTTTCTCTCCCTCTCCAGCTACCGCCTTAACCTAACCTAACCTATATCCTATATATGGTAGATATGGTCATTCTCTATGATACTGCAGCTACGCCACAGACTTTCGTCCTATCTAATTCGAAAAGGGGCGGGGCGAAAATTTTAAAATACACTTTTATTGAAGTGATATCACAGGAGCTTGGACAGAAAGTATCTCTAGCTAGCATATTATATATAGTCTTTGAGATCTAGCCGCTTATCTGACCGAACGGACAAAGCAGACGCTGTGGATTTTTGAGAGGGATCGAGAAGGAACGATGACTCTATAAATAATTTCCCTTCATTGTAGCCCTCTGATATATGTGGTATTTTTGATATGATTTTTCTTTTTTTGTTTTCTTGTATTTTCAAAAATAACACGGATTTTCTTTTTGTGAAGGCGATGCGAAAGTTTTAAATACACCTGTAACAGTATGATGTGATATCATGATTCTGTAAACAAAATTGTATTGCGCTAGCGCTGAGGTCTAGTCTCTGAGAACTAGACGACAAACAAGACGGACGGACAGATATGGCTATATCGACTCGTTTATTGATGCTGAACTTGAATATATATATGGAGTCGGAAACGGTTTCTTCAGTTCGCTACACACATTCACTTTCACAATAAATCTAATATAGGCCTTTACCATTAGAGTCCGGGTATAAACATAGCAGTGTTGATTGAAGAATCGTAAAACTGTTGTTATGCATGATTAATTAAAACCAACAAGGTTAAAACCACAAGTTTCTCGCGCAAACACCGGAGCATTCATGATAAATAAAACAAAACACGAATTGGACGTAAGCCAAGTTAAAATAATATCTGAATACAAATGTCATAGAAATCAAAAAACGTTGATTTGCACAGAAACAAATACATTTGTTGTACAATCAAACTGTACAATACAGATGAAGATCGTGATAACACGACGATGCGGGTTTGTAATATCGTGATATAAATTTGGTTCAAATATATCTTTTATTATATATTTAAAACGAGAAAGATCGATGTGATGTCGTTGTTGACGACACTACTTTTATACCTGTACTCAGTCGGTATGATTTATGTGTAATTTTCAAATGTTTTATCAGTCATTTTAACAGATATCCTTTTTCTGCATCTGTCATCTACATCTACATCAGTTCTCACAACAACAGATGTACACTGCACGAGGCAGAGTGTGTGAGTGAAAGAGAGAATCAGTAGCGGCTATCAACCCTAAAATGACTATATGGTATATCAGGGGGATCTCATTGCTGAAAATTAATTTTATTATTGTAGCTATAATAATGATCTGGATCAGATTCGGGAATCTATTAGATATGATATGATATGATAGAGAAGAATAGTTTCCGACCCCACTGAAAAGTAGATATTTTTTTAATCAGAATCAATAGCCGAATCGATATAGCGATGAATTCGTGGAACTGTCCATCTGACCGCCTGTCCGTCTGAGAGCAAACAATGATTTTGTATGTTTGCTCGTCCAAACAATGTTCTGTGAGAAACCAACATTTTTCCACACAACAAATGACTCCATCATCCTACAAGTGTATTTCGAAACAAAAATCGCATATGGCCCACATCCATGCCCCCACAAAAGGCCCAACAATCTGTGGCGTCCACAATTTTAAAGATAAGAAAAAAACTAAAAATGCAGAATCAGTTGAAAGTCCATATCGATTAGAGGCCCAAATCTAAATCGGATCAGATAGCCACAATAGAGAAAACCATTTGAGAAAGCACCGTTCCGTCTCGAACCCTCAACTGAATCTAACAAGGCGGCTTTGCAAGACAACCGTACAGATGAGCTGTATTTATCTACCTCAGAGTTTAAAGAGCTAGAGCAGTTTCAGTACAAGTATATTCAAAATTTCATCACGCCATTTAATTTAATGATCTGGTAAACGTTACGTTAGCGGAATGACTCAAAATGAAATGAAATAGGCGTTCAAACACACATTTTTTCTTCAAATTTAAGTTTTTAAGATATTAATGAATGAAATTTCGTGCACGCGTTGCGGAGAGTTAAATTTAGATTTCTAAAAAAAAGCACAAGTATTTAATTTCCTGGATTTTGGTCGGTTATCTTCGTAATGCTTGCAGACATATATATATATATATATATATATGCAAGTACCTAAATAAATATCTCACGGACTGGTTAGATGCCTACCGCAGTTGTAAAAAGAAGTCGTATAGCAGCAAAAAAGGGTGAAGAAGAAACACCATCCTCCTGATAACCCGACCATAACTCATTTGGAACCGAGCGAGCTAAAAAAGGAAATCCCCATGCGAAATCTTGCAATGAAATGGACAGTACCCAGTACGAGCAAAAGACTTATGCCGAAGCTCAAGCGAACTTGTTGAGCAACCGTTTCTGCAGAGCTGTATATGCCTCGCATTTTCCAAAGGACAAAAAAAAAAAGAAAACCTAAGATGATCTCCGAAGCCACCACCGATCTTTATCCAACTGGTACATGAACCAACATCATATCTGCTGCCCCAGCATACGATTGGCTCCGTAACATATCTGCTTCGGCAAAGACGACCACCTTCAGAACCAATTCCGCGCGATGACCCCAGACAAGAGAGCTGTGATCCGCCCTCAAAGCGTTTCTGATGGAAAACCAATAAAATGTTCCAAATCCTGCCCCCGAGACGAACGCGCCTAAAGCGTCGCCACCCAAACGCATATCCAACGGATCTGGAGGAAATTCGTGAATGGCTAAAACCGTCAAGAGCCCCTGGTCAGAGATCTCCGGCTAATCCCACCCAGAGAGACACAAAAAAAGAACATTTCGGAAACATCTGACAGCCTTGGCCCAGGCTTAGTAAATTACGGGTTTTAAGAACACACCTGGTGGGGAGGGAGCCCCTGCAATCAAGTTTGCCGCGGCTTTGCAGGCAGGTTCTCCACAGTGGTGACACAAATCTGGCACACGGACCCCTGGATACAGATCCGCAAAAAACGACCCAAGCGCCAGAGAGTAAAAAAATCTCTGCCAGGGCCCACTGGCCAACAAAGGTTGCCCCCATATAAAAGCCAAAAGCATTCAAATCCCAAAGCACCCAACCTCCACTGGTGCAAAAATCCCACCAACCCGGCCCAAGCGGCCCCCATTTAAAGCGAGGCCCCCGTTGATAAAATCTCAAAAACGCACAGTGTAAGGAATTTGGTTGAGTGAGCGCCCAGGCATTTAAAAGTACTCCATATCCCTCCAGCATTACATTTACGATGAAAAACACGTTGATTGAATGAGAGAAATGGCGGCTCAGTCCGAATTTATGGTTAAATTTTGTTTGCTTAGAGACAAATTTTGAAAACGTACAAAAAGGAAATAAAGAAAGTATGGCAAGCCTGCGGAAAATCATTTTATAAATTTTGTTTGCTTTTTTGCGTGAATTTTGTACGTGGCAAAATAGAAATACAAAAAGTATGTACATTTTTGAAAAATTAATTTTCATTCCGCCTTTTAAAAAGAAAGCAGATCCAATTCAATATGGTATAAAAGTCATTTTGAGGCCTTGGATTTCACTTTTGCGTTTTAAGAGCTATTTCATTTTATTTGCATTTGCTGTTATATCCACGCGTTATATCCTGGCAATCAATAGCTTCAAGCCCAACAAGAAACCCTCACATTCCTGCTGAAAAGATTTCGAACCCATAAGCCTGTCGTCCTTCCTCTTGAAGGTGATGGAACGGTTTATAGGTCTGCATATTAAGGCGACTATACGGCCGAATCAGATCTCTTGACTCCTCAGAATGCCTAAAGGAGGGAAGATCCACCAAAAAAAAAAAACGCCCTACACGCGATCACATCGATCATAAGGCAATTGTCCCTTAGCTGTAAGGAGTATACCCCTGGTAGCCTTTCTGATGGATATAGAGAGAGTTTTCAACAACAACATTCCATCCGCCATCACGGATGCGCGCTGACTGACCTGGGGGATTAACTCCCGCACGGTGAAAACTGTAACTGCCAAACTCGCCAAAACTATATGGAGAGTGGCAAGTTTTCAGAAATCACGCCAAGTATCTTGGTCTTATCCTCGACAGGAAAGCCAGACTGAATTTGAACATAGTGGGCAGGGTCAAGAAGGCCACAGTAGCTCTCTTTACACTTTCAGAAAACCTTCGGTCTGAAATGTGGCATGCTCGGTATATAGTCCGATGAAGTAGTGGCCGGGTTGCCAGCCCTGGACAAGAAAAACTTGTTCCATAAACTTACAGAAGTTCAACGAACGGCAGAGTTATGCATAACGGGCGGATTACGCACTACCCCCAAGCTCTTCCTCGATACCAAGCTGCACCCCTCCCTATAGAACTTTATCGAAAAAAAAGTTGCAACTCTCCGCTTTCAGAATGTGGAAAACATCCGCGGTCGGCCACCGGGTATCCTAACAACAAAACTCCCCGCAACTTCCAGAGAGAACAGACTACTGTATTGCGATCACCACCGACCACTAAATACCTTGGCATGACTTTTGACAGGTGGCTAACGTGGAGACCGCACCTGCTGAAGAAGCGCCGCCAAGCAGAAGACCGCGCTAAGGCATTCTACTGACTGATGGGTAGAAAATCGAAGCTGCCGACGTCATCAAAGTTGATCTTATACAAGGCGAATATCAGGCCAATCTGGACATCCAACAATGGGTCACCGCTTGTCAGACTAATGTCCACATTATCCAGGCATTCGAGAACAGAGCTGTCCGCACTGCCACCTGCGTTCACCTTCATCACGACAACACCACTATTCATCAAGTCCTCAGATTTCCTTGGGTGGAAGACGAAATTAAGAGAAGCACCAAGCGGTACATGCAAAGGCTACATGAGCACCCCAACAATTTGGCGATCAACCTACTGGATAACAGTGAACAGACCAGGAGGCTCCTGAGGACCCATCCTCTGGATCCTGCCGGGACTAGCCTGATACTGCCACCATAGCACATCATAAAGAAAATCAATCAACTGTTAAGTCTATTAACCAATTTAATGATTGTCCACGATTGGACAGTTTTAAATAAAACACACTGCTAATACAAAAAAAATATATGAATTTAAGCTCCTTATTACTAACTTCGATACATTGATGAACTTTAAATAGTGGATGACTTACGTACATTTGAAAATCATCAGCATACATATGGACTTAACATTGATAAGCAACATTAGCTAGACCAGTGCATAGATCGAGAACAGAAGGGGACCGAGTAGAGACCCTAAGGAACTCCACGTTGAAGCTATAACAGCGACGAGGATTTACAGGCGCTTAAGATAGATTAACCTCTATAGGTTAGATTACGTTTATAGGGCTGCTCCACCGAAGTCGAGGTCACTCGGAGGCAAGAATTGCCAATTGTGATGCCACACTCGTCATGCGCATCATGACGCATGGGCATGTGACTATCAACACAGATTGTTATGTTCCTCGGAGGTATCTGCAAAGTGTATACCAACTTTGCCGGTGCATGATTAAAACCACAAGGTTTTCTTTTCGCGCAAAACACCGAGTTATCTACATGATAAATGTAAAACAAAATGACGAATGGAGACGTCAGTTAAAAATATCTGAATACAAATGTATAGTGTACTGCAAAACGTTGATTTCCGTACAGAAACAAAATACATTTTTCATCATGATACTATTAAACTAAAATATACGTGCATTCGGAATATTCTGTTAAACTGACTTTATCTGAATAAATTGGTCTGTTGTTGCTTAATGTGCAATAATTTGTGTTTCTTTTAGTAATATATTTATTAATGTTGATGCTTTCAAATTATCCGGTATCTAAAGTACATCCACATTTAATATACATACGCATAATTCCCCATTCAAAAATTCAGTCCAGATCTGTAGGTGTTTTCGCTTCTACTATTGTGAATTGAATTCGAGAATTTTATCGCTTTTATTTAGATATAAGGAAAAGAAGGAAGTAGGTTCGTTAATTTTTACTCATATAAGGAAAAGAAGGAAGTAGGTTTTAATACAAAAATGAGATGGGAATTTGTGGAAATTTATCTTAAAATGCGTGGTATAATTTGCCCTACGTCGCAGATTCTATAAAGTCAAAATGAATTTCGTGATTGATGTGTCTAAAAGTTATAAAAGAGCATACAAAAATTTTTTAAATAATATTCTATGTTAACCTGATTTTCTCGATTCTCAATCAAAACTGTTATCCATAAACATTTCGTGATCAATAAATAAATTTAATTAAACAGATGAAGAAGGAAAGTATCAAAAGTTCCGATGCGGGTGATATCGTGATATAAATTTGGTTCAAATATATCTTTATTATATGTTTAAACGAAAAAGATCGTGTGATGTCGCCGTTGACGTGACACTACTTTTATACCTGTACTCAGTCGGTATGATTTATGTGTAATTTTTTCTCAAATTTTTATCAGTTTTACATTTTTTTTTTTTCTGCATCTGTCATCTACATCTACATCAGTTCTCACAACAATAGATGTACACTGCACGAGGCAGAGAGTGTGTGAGTGAAAGAGAGAATCAGTAGCGGCTATCAACCCTAAATGACTATATTGCGGGAGGGTGGTATATTGCAATATTTAAAACCGGAGCTTTCATGATAAATAAAACAAACACGAATGGAGACGTCAGTTTTAAAATATCTGAATACAAAGTAATAGTATCAAAAACGTTGATTTGATAGAAACAAATATTTTCATCATGATACTATTAAATTAAAATATACGTTTATTCGGAATCAATTCTGTTAAACTGACTTTATTCGAATAAATTGGTCTGTTGTTGCTTAATGTGCACAATTTGTGTTTCTCTTTTGTAATATATTTATTAATGTTGATGCTTTCAAATTATCCGGTATCTAAAAGTACAGCAACATTTTAATATACATACATAATTTTATTCTCAAAATTCAGTCTCAGATCTGTGTTTTCGCTTCTACTATTGTGCATTGCAATTTTTACTGAGAACCGGTTTAAAGATCGCTTTTATTTAGATATAAGAAAAAGAAGTGAAAGTGTATACATTTCGTTAATATACTCACCTTTTCGTTTAATACAAAATGAGATGGGGAATTTGAGAAATTTATCTTAAAAATGCGTGGTATAATTTGCCCTACGTCGCAGACTATAAAGTCAAAATGAATTTCGTGATTGATGTGTCTAAAAGTTATAAAAAGAGCATACAAAATTTTTTAAATAATATTCTCTATGTTAACCTGATTTTCTCGACTCGCAATTTAAACTGTTATCCATAAACATTATGATCAATAAATAAATTGAATTAAACAGATGAAAAGGAAAGATGAAGATCGGAACACGACGATGCGGGTGATATCGTGATATAAATTTGGTTCAAATTTATCTCTTTATTATATGTTTAAACGAGAAAGATCGTGTGATGTCGCCGTTGACGCGACACTACTTTTTATACCTGTACTCAGTCGGTATGATTTATGTGTAATTTTCAAATGTTTTATAGTTTTACATTTTACCTTTTTTATATATCTGTCATCTACATCTACATCAGTTCTCACAACAACAGATGTACACTGCACGAGGCAGAGTGTGGGAGTGAAAGAGAGAATCAGTAGCGGCTATCAACCCTAAATGACTATATTGTTGGGAGGGTGGGGGTCTCATTGCTGAAAATTAATTTTATTATTGTAGCTATAATGATCTGGATCAGATTCGGGAATCTATTAGATATGATATGATATGATAGAGAAGGAATAGTTTTGACCCCATAAAGTTTGATTTTTTAATCAGAATCAATAGCCGAATCGATAGGGCGATGTCTGTACGTCCATCTGACCGCCTGTCCGTCTGTCCGTCAGTCTAGCTTGTCGCCCATTGCTCGGAGGCTATAAAAGCTAGAGAAACCAAATTCTTTTCCACACTGTTATGATAATCTACTCCTACAAGCTCGTATTTCGAAACTTCGTATAGCCCACTTCCGCCCCCACAAAAGGCCCATATCTGTGGCGTCCACAATTTTAAAGATAACAAAAACTAAAAATGCAGAATCAGAGGGAAAGTCCATAACTACGAGGGGCCCAAATCTAAATCGGATCAGATAGTTACAACAACAGAAAACCATTTGAAGAAGCATCGTTTCCGTCTCGCTCCCTCTCACAATCCAACGCGTCGGCTTTTTGCCCATTCGTTCAGATGAGCGCCTTTATCTCAGAGACTAGAACAGTTAGAGCAAGAAAAATTTCCGTTCAAACTGCTGTGATACCACTTCAGTACAAGTGTATTGAAAATTTCATCACGCCACCTTCCGCCCCCCTAAAATATTATATGAAAAACCTCAATTTTGGAGATAGAAAAATACGAAAGTGCAGTATCGTAGAAAATGACCATTTCTACCCGATTCCTGGTTCCGATTGGATAGTTATTATAGCCACTATGATAAAATTAATTTTCAGGTGCAAGAACTGTTGAACAGTTCGTTGAAAAATTAATCTCTGGTAAACGTTACTTTAGCGGAATGACTCAAAATGAAATGAAATAGGCGTTCCAACACACATTTTAAGCCAAGTTTAAGTTTTTTTAAGATAACCGAATGCAATTTGGTCACGCGTTGCGGAGAGTTAAGTTCAGGAAAAAAGACTATTTAATTTCCTGGAAGCCTCTCAACATCCAACCTCGCACCGACCAAGAACAATAAGCAGGCTTATAAAATTAAGCGGCTTTGCAGCTCAGTGGTGACGATCGAGCCCCCGATGAAGTTTAACGATGTGCCCCAATGTTATCGCTGCCAGGGATTTGGACACACCCAACGGTACTGCCACCTGGAGTACAAATGTGTCAAATGCGGAGACGGGCACCCAACTTCAGAGTGCAAAAAACACCAGCAAACCGGCCCACTGCCCACTGGCAACTCTTACAAAGGTTGCCCCGCATCCGGATATAAAAGCCAAAAGCATGCACGTTCCAAAGCAGGTAACTCCACGGTGCCCAACATCCGTACTCCATCAAGATGGTTAAGCTGCATTTAGTGAGAAACTCGTTGATGTAGAAAAACAGGCAAAGTGTAATGAATTTGATTGAGTGAGCGCGCTGACGTAAAACTCATACACATTACATTGAAACGATAAAACACGCATTGAATGAGTGATATTGCGGGAATGCGTCGAAATCATTTTATAAATTTTGTTTAATTATTTTTTGCATTAAATTTGTGTACGTACAAAATAGAAATACAAAAGTATGGGTTACCCATGAAAATTAATTTTTGCAATCTGGCTTTAAAAATGATTTTATCTGATCCAGATTGGGCAATATCTGTATATGTATACATAGCTATTTTGGCTGCCTTGGATTTCACCTCTTGCGTTTTAATATTTCTTAGAATATTTCATACTTTTCATTTCTATTTATTTGTTATTTGCACGCTATACTATTCCTTGGTAGGTCTGTTATATTCGCGTTATATCCTGGGCAGGTCTAGCTTCAAGCCCTAAAAATATTTGGATAGACTTCGCTTTTGGCCAATCTTGTCTTCTACCCAAGGCAGGCAAACCCTCTCACACTGCTTCAAAAAGATTTCAGACCCATAAGTCTGTCGTCCTTTTTGAAGACCATATAACGGGTTATAGGTCTGCATATTAAGGCGACTATATTGCCGAATGGATCTTGTTCTCTGAACACAAACATAGGGAAGATCCACCGAAAACGCTGTCACGCTCGACATCGACATACAATTGTCCCTTAGCTGTAGGTTTATACCTGGTAGTGTTTCTTGATATAGAGTTTTAAACAACACCATTCCATCCGCCATCACGGAACCCAAGATGACCTGTTTTATTAACTTCCGCAAAATAAAAAACTATCAAACTCCCCAAATTTATATGGAGATGTTGTTCGCAAGTTTTCAGAAATCATGATATATTACCCGTTTTCAAGAGTAAAAGGGTACCATTCCATCCGCCATCACGGAAGCGCTGACTGATTAGGGGATTAACTCCCGCACGGTGAAAACTATAACATCAATAAAACTATATGGAGAGCCGCAAGTTTTTCAGAAATCATGCCAAGCATCTTGGTCTTATCCTCGACAGGATTGCTCGACTGGAATTTGAACATAGACCGGGGTCAAAAGGCCACAGTAGTGATCTCTACACTTTCAGAAAAACCTTCGGTCTGAAATGTTCATGCTCGGTATATAGTCCGCCCCCAAGTGGTCGGGTTGCCAGCCCTGGACAACAAAACTTTCTCCATAAACTTACAGAGTTCAAAAACGGCAGAGTTATGCATAACGGGCGGATATCTATCACTACCCAAAGCTGAATCCCTCGATCACCAAGCTGCACCTTCTCCTATAGAACTTATCGGGAAAAAAGTTGCAACTCTCTCCACTTTCAGAATGTGGAAAACATTGGCGGTTACTCGGGTATCCTAACAAAACTCCCGCAACTTCCAGAGAGAACAGACTACTGTATTCACAGAAGTGACTACCACTCCGACGCCTTTCCAAGTATAATCCCGCTTGATATACTGATGGCTCAAAGTTAGACGGCCGCGTGGGTGGGGGCGTCTTGTGCAACGAGCTGTCCATCAGTTACTGTTTCAAACTCGGATCACTGTAGCGTGTTTCAGGCGGAGTTCGTAGCAATCAAATTTTTTCTCCATTGTCTTTATCTCCCTCTCCAGCTACCGCCTTAACCTAACCTAACCTATATCCTATATATGGTAGATATGGTCATTCTCTATGATACTGCAGCTACGCCACAGACTTTCGTCCTATCTAATTCGAAAAGGGGCGGGGCGAAATTAGAAAAATACACTTTTATTGAAGTGATATCACAGGAGCTTGGACAGAAAGTATCTCTAGCTACATATTATATATAGTCTTTGAGATCTAGCCGCTTATCTGACCGAACGGACAAAATCGAGACGATTTGTGTATTTTGAGAGCCTGGATCGAGAAGGAACGATGACTCTATAAATAATTTCCTTCATTGTAGCCCTCTGATATATGTGGTATTTTGATATGATTTTTTTTTTTTGTTTTCTTGTATTTTCAAAATAACACGGATTTTTTTTTTGTGAAGGCGATGCGAAAGTTTTAAATACACCTGTAACAGTATGATGTGATATCATGATATGCACACAAATTTCTCGCGCAAACACTAAATTGTGCGTTTTGCAGAACACAAACCCAGGACTATCGACCAATCGCTGCTTAAGCATTTTGGTGGTATATTGCAATATTTAAAAACCGGCTCTTTCATGATAAATAAAACAAACACGAATGGAGACGTCAGAGAAAAATATCTGAATACAAATGTAATAGTATTAAAAACGTAAAATTTGCACAGAAACAAAAACATTTTTCATCATGATACTATTAAATTAAAATATACGTCGCATTCGGAATATTCTGTTAAACTGACTTTATTCGAATAAATTGGTCTGTTGTTGCTTAATGTGCACAATTTGTGTTTCTCTTTAGTAATATACTTTTTTAATGTTGATGCTTTCAAATTATCCGGTATCTAAAGTACATACACATTGAATATACATACATAATTTCATCTCAAAAATTCAGTCAGATCTGTGTTTTATCTTCTACTATTGTGAATTCTCAATTTTTACTGAGAACCGAGTGTAAGTATCGCTTTTATTTAGATATAATCAAAAGAAGGAAGTAGGTTCGTTAATATACTCACCTTTCGTTTAATACAAAATGAGATGGGGAATTTTTAAAAAATTTATCTTAAAAATGCGTGGTATAATTAAACCTATACGTCGCAGACTATAAAGTCAAAATGAATTTCGTGATTGATGTGTCTAACAGTTATAAAAGAGCATACAAAATTTCTTAAATAATATTTTCTATGTTAACCTGATTTTCTCGATTCTCAATTTAAACTGTTATCCATAAACATTATGATCAATAAATAAATTTAATTAAACAGATGAAGAAGGAAAGATGAAGATCGGAACACGACGATGCGGGTGATATCGTGATATAAATTTGGTTCAAATATATCTTTTATTATATGTTTAAACGAGAAACATCGTGTGATGTTGCCGTTGACGCGACACTACTTTTATACCTGTACTCAGTCGGTATGATTTATGTGTAATTTTCAAATGTTTTATCAGTTTTTACATTTTATTTTTTTCTGCATCTGTCATCTACATCTACATCAGTTCTCACAACAACAGATGTACACTGCACGAGGCAGAGTGTGTGAGTGAAAGAGAGAATCAGTAGCGGCTATCAACCTAAATGACTATATTGTTATGAGGGTGGGGCTCTCATTGCTGAAAATTAATTTTATTATTGTAGCTATAATAATGATCTGGATCAGATTCGGGAATCTATTAGATATGATATGATACGATATAGAAGGAATAGTTTCCGACCCCATAAAGTAGATATTTTCTTAATCAGAATCAATAGCCGAATCGATATAGCGATGTCTGTACGTCCATCTGACCGCCTGTCCGTCTGTCCGTCAGTCTTGCTTGTCGCCCATGTGCTCGGAGGCTATATAAAAGCTAGAGAAACCAACATTTTTCCACACTGTTATGATAATCTACTCCTACAAGTGTATTTCGAAACCGCCCCGCCCGCTGCCGCCCCCACAAAACGCCCATATCTGTGGCGTCCACAATTTTAAAGATAACAAAAACTAAAAATGCAGAATCAGAGTGAAAGTCCATATCGATTAGAGGCCCAAATCAAATCGGATCAGATAGCCACAATATAAAACCATTTGGGAAGGTACCGTTCCGTATCTCGTTGATCTCACAATCCAACGAGGCGGATTTGCCCATTCGTACAGATGAGCGCGTTTATCTCAGAGACTAGAAGAGTTAAAGCAGTTTCAGTACAAGTATATTCAAAATTTCATCACGCCATTTAATTTAATCTCTGGTAAACGTTACGTTAGCGGAATGACTCAAAATGAAATGAAATAGGCGTTCAAACACACATTTTTAAGCCAAATTTAAGTTTTTAAGATAACCGATGCAATTTCGTGCACGCGTTATGGAGAGTTAAATTCAGGAAAAAGACTATTTAATTTCCTGGATTTCTGGTCGGTTATCCTCGTACTTGCAGACATATATATATATATATATATATATTTATATACAGGCACCAACCCCATCACGGACTGGCAAGCCGTGCCTACCCTAGGCTTGCAAAGAAGTCGAATAGCAGCAAACGGGTGAAGAAGAACACCTCTTCCTCGGACTCCGACCACTCATTTGAACCGAGCGAGCTAAAAAGGAAATCCTGCGCAAGAATTCCCATGAAATGGACGGACCCAGTACGAGCAAGGTCGCTGCCGAAGCTCAAGCGAAGTTTGTTGAGCAACCGTTTCGCCCGTCATCATCGGATGAAGACGATGAGGAGATATGTAACGACCTGCCAGCCATGACTTCTCAAAGGACAAAGAAAAAGAAAAACCTAAGATGATCAAGCCACCACCGATCTTTATCCCGGACGTGACCAACATCAAGGCCCTCTCCAGTAACATATCTGCTGTGCTCGGCAAAGACGTGGCGTTCACCAACAAGACGACCAGCAATAACAATGTTCGCGTGATGACCCCAGACAAGGAGAGCTACTCCGCCCTCAAAAGGTTCCAAACCAATAAAATGTTCCAAACCACGAGACGAGAACGCGCCTACCGGGTCGTCATCAAAGGTCTTCATTACTCAACGGATCTGGACGAAATTTTGAAAGGGCTAAACCGTCACGGTGGTCAGGATCTCTACAATCCCCACCCAGAAAGCCACAAAAACCTCAACATCTTCTTTGCCAACCTCGAACCGGCCAAGAACAATAAGGAGGCTTAACAAATTAAGCGGCTTTGCAGCTCTGTGGTGACGATCGAGCCACCGATGAAGTTTAAATCCCGCTGCCAGGGATTTGGACACACCCAACGGTACTGCTACCTGGAGTACAAATGTGTCAAATGAGGAGACGGGCACCCAACTTCAGAGTGCAAAACACCAACAAACCGGCCCACTGCCTGCACTGCGAAGACCCACATGTGGCATCCTACAAAGGTTACCCCGGATATAAAAAAACCAAAAGCATGCACGTTCCAAAGCAGGTAACTCCACGTGCCCAACATCCCGTGAACTCCAGTAGGGTTAACGCTAACTTCATTTATGAGAAAACGTAGCTAAACAGGCAACCGGCGGACTCACATTCCCCGCAACCAACGTAAAAATCCCGACAGTCTGATGGAAACGATGATGGCACGAATGGAATCCATGTTCGCGGGAATGATGGAGAAATGATTTTAAAAATAAAATAAAATTCATTTTTTGCATAAACTTTGTGCAAAACAAAGCAGAAAACGTAATGAAAGGTGGTTTGAAAAATAATTTTTGGAATTAGTTACAAAAATGATTTTATTATGTTCTTTATTATGGTATATGTATTTAGGGAACTATTTTGGAGGCCTTGTATTCAGTCCTTTTGCGTTTTAATAAATATTAGAATATTTCAGAAATTAATTTTGTTTATTCATTTTATTTGCACGCTGTAATATCTATACTATTCCTTGGTAGGTCTGTTTCCTCCACGAAGTGATATTTGTTTCCTTCGCTCTTTGGATCTCAAAAAGCTTTTCTAGTCCAAACTCTGTCGCCATAGCTTTGTAGGTCTCGGTTTTGCTCGCATGAACAAGATTTTGATGACCAAGAACAACTTGGTGCTTGCGTTACTTGGTACCATTCGAATGGATTTGTTCGCTGAACACAAACATAGGAAAGAAGAATGCTGTCACTTGAGATCGACCAATAGATACTCTGCAGGTTTATATCACGTGTGTGTAGATATAAAATAAATAAATTCATTGAATAAAAAAATCATAGCACCCAAGATGTACAAGTTTTATTCTGAAAAGTTCAGAAAATAAAATACTATCAAAAGAAGATTTTTACGAGGAATTCATGTTGTTCATTGTATTCGTTTTGATCGTTTGAAGCTAATTTTCGACAAACAAATACAACGATTAGAGTTTTTATACCCGTACTGGGAAGGGTAAAAGGGTATATTGTATTTTGGTAAAACTTTGTGTAACACCTTCGGAAGGAGGCGTTTCCGACCCCATAAAGTATATATTCTTGATCAGCATCAATGGCCGAGTCGATATAGCCATGTCTGTCCGTCCGTCTGTCCGTCCGTCTTGTTTTTCACGAACGGCTCGAAGGCTATGCAGCTAGACCAATCAAATTTTTTTTCAGACTGATGTGATATCTCCTCTAGAAAAGTGTTTCAAAAGTTCGCCCCGCCCACTTTATCCCCAAAAAAGCGCACATCTGTGGCGTCCAGAATTTTGGAAGATAACAGAAAACGAAAAATGCAGAATCGTAAGAAAGCCCATATCTACTTCCAGGGGCCCAAATCTGAATCGGATCGGATCATTAATATACGGATAGAGGAAAATATACGAAAAAACTTCGCTCCCTCTCTTTCGCACTCAACACAAAATCGAGTCGATTTGGTTTTTCTACCCGTACTCGAAGCTCAATAGGGTATATTGTATTTTGGTAAACTTGGATGTGTGTAACACACAGAAGGAGGAGTTCCGACCCAATAAAGTATATATATTCTTGATCAGCATCAATAGCCGAGTCGATATACCATGTCTGTCCGTCCGTCTGTCCGTCTGTCCGTCCGTCTTGTTTTATGGTCATTGCACGAAGATAGAGCTAGACCAATCAAATTTTTTTCCAGTCTGATGTGGTATCTAATTCTAGAAGGGGTGTTTCAAAATTTTCCCTGCCCACTTTTATTGAAGTGATATCAAGGGCGCACATCTGAAAGCGTCCACAGTTTTGAAAATA
This sequence comes from Drosophila bifasciata, assembly GCA_009664405.1. NCBI lineage: Eukaryota > Metazoa > Arthropoda > Insecta > Diptera > Drosophilidae > Drosophila > Drosophila bifasciata. The sequence goes on from CM019044.1 coordinate 26,439,407, forward strand.
ATAAAAACTCTTTGCAGAATCATAGAGCAGCTTATATCTATCAGGGGCCCAAATCTGAATCGGATCGGATTTTAATATAGCGATCGAGAAGGAAAATATACTATAAAAATTTCGCTCCATTGTCGCCCTCTGATATATGTGGTATTTTGATTTGGTTTTTTTTTTTGTGTCGCTTGGATTTTCAAAACTATAAGGATTTTAGAAGGCAACCAAACTTTTTTAAAGACTCCTGTGATACAAACCTGAACAAGTGTGATTTCATGATTCTGCCCCGCCCCCTTCCGCCCCACAAAAGACGAAAATCCACTAGTCTATTGAAGATAGCAAAAAACTAAAAATGCAGTATCGGAAATGATCATATCTACCAGATTCCCGAATTTGGTTCTGAGATCGGATATATATATGGAATGATCAAACGAATTTTCAGCAGCGGGAAACCCCGCGCCGTTCACTTTCACCCCTCGCCCGATTGGCCTTAACCATTTTTGGGGTTGATTGTAAAGCAGATGTTCTCACACACACACTCACGCTCAAACATGCTGCCTCGTGCAGTGTACGTGTGTTGTTGTGAAACCAACAAGATGTAGATGTCGATGACAGATGTAGCAAAAATGTAAAATGCAAAAAGTGATAAAACATTTTAAAATTCCACATAAATCACTGAGTACGGGTATAAAAGTAGAGTCGCGTTCGAAGCGACTCCGTACGTTCTTTCTCGTTTAGAGTTTGGATCGAGATATGAGTCTGTCCATGTTACAATGCTAGGTACATCGAGTGTTGATTGATTTAAATTTCGTCGCAAATATATCCCGATATTTCGCAACGGAGTGTGTCGCACTCTGCACCATGGATTGTCGTCGGTGACGCGACAGTACAGATAGAAGACTAGTACTCAGTCGATATACATATGTATAGCCTCAAAGTCTGTTTCTATTTTATCTTAATACATAGAATATTTAATATCTCAATAAAAATATATATACATTATATACACTCTCTAACAAAATTATAAAACATCACGAGAAAGAACGTGTTTAGTTGCCATTAACGCGACACTACTTTTACACATTTGATTTATGTGGAATTTTAAAATATTTTATAATTTTTTTGCTGCATCTGTCATCTAAACCTATATATCACAACAACACGTACACTGCACTGTGTGAGAGAATCTGTAGCGGTTATCAGGGGTAGCCCCACCCCTTCTGCTGAATATTAATTTCATCATTGTGGTTTTAATAAAAGTCCGATCTGAACCAGATTCATCATTCTCTACAATACTGCATATTCCATTTTTTTCTATCTTTGAAATTGTGGACTTTCGTGTTTTGTGTGGTGCGAAGGTTGCGGGGCAAATTTTTGAAATACACTTGTATTGATTTGGTATTAAAGGAGTTTGGACAGAAAGTTTAGTTGCTCTAGCTCTTTTAGTCTTTAAGGGCTACAAACAAGACGGAGAGACAGACATGGCTATATCGACTCGGCTATTGATGCTGTTCAAGAATATATATACTTTGTGGGGTAAAAAACGCTTCCTTCTGTGCGTTACACACATCTACTTCTACCAAAAATACAATTTATTCTACTCTTAAAGTACTTCTACCAAAAATACAATTTATTCTACTCTTAAAGTACGGGTATAAACAAAAATCTACCTACATTAGGCTGTGCCAAAATTTGAACAAAATCTATTTTTCAGGCGAAATCTCTTTGTTATGTTCTTTTTTATACCCGTACTCGAAGAGTAAAAGGGTATATTGTATTTGTGATATTTGGTGTCTGTCCGTCTTGTTTGTCACCCATTGATTGGAGGCTATAAGATCTAGAGCAACCAAATATTTTTTCCAGACTGAGTGATATCTCATTCCTAGAAAAGTGTTTCAAAATTTCGCCATGTATATACATGGTTCCATCGAACTATCAAGAATAAAATATAATATTAATATTTTTACTTTAGGACGTTTGATGTGCAACAGGTGCATCAAGTGGCCCAGGCGACACCAAGCCGATCCCTGTTATCTGCCGGATACCAGGCAGATACGCAGTTTTTAAGCTAAACCGAATGCCAAGGACGCGCGACGCGTTTACTTAACCGATCGCGAATTATAAAACAAGGAAATATAGGGGTTAGACTAATATTCGAGGAAAATTAGGGCGAAACAGAACGCAGAGTTACCAAAGAATATTACTAATAACGGGAAAGGTATGTTAGTATTAGTGATTTGAGAATAGGAAGTGGTGGATATTATATGGTAGAGGTAATTGTAATCCGAGCATAAGACCAAAACGGTTCATGCAAGAAATAATTCGATCTACACAGTGGAAGGAACAAAGGAATACAATTTCTAGAGCATCTAATAGGAATCGTAAGATTTATGCGGCTCAACAAGTCAGGGCTGTCGATGTCACCCCTGATCAAAAGTTATGCATAAAAGGTGGGAGAAAAGAGTATGTAATTTACTGGATTTCTGGAAGCTTAACTTCGTACTCGAAGAGTATATATGTATACATATATACGTACATATATGTATATATATCCCCCCACACTTCAGGTACCAACCCCATCATGGACTGGCAAGCCGTGCCTAGGCTTGCAAAGAAGTCGAATAGCAGCAAACGGGTGAAGAAGAACACCTCTTCCTCGGACTCCGACTACTCATTTGAACCGAGCGAGCTAAAAAGGAAATCCTTGCGCAAGAATTCCCATGAAATGGACGGACCCAGTACGAGCAAGGTCGCTGCCGAAGCTCAAGCGAAGTTTGTGAGCAACCGTTTCGCCCGTCTATCATCGGATGAAGACGATGAGGAGATATGTAACGACCTGCCAGCCATGACTTCTCTAAAGGACATAGAAAAAGAAAAACCTAAGATGATCAAGCCACCACTGATCATTATCCCGGACGTGACCAACATCAAGGCCCTCTCCAGTAACATCTCTGCTGTGCTCGGCAAAGACGTAAAGTTCACCAACAAGACGACCAGCAATAACAATGTTCGCGTGATGACCCCGGACAAGGAGAGCTACTCTCAAAAAGGTTCCAAACCTTCCAGCCACGAGACGAACGCGCCTACCGGGTCGTCATCAAAGGTCTTCATTACTCAACGGATCTGGACGAAATTTTGAAAATGGCTAAACCGTCACGGTTGAGGATCTCTACAATCCCACCCAGAAAGCCACAAAAAACCTCAACATCTTCTTTGCCAACCTCGAACCGGCCAAGAACAATAAGGAGGCTTAACAAATTAAGCGGCTTTGCAGCTCTGTGGTGACGATCGAGCCACCGATGAAGTTTAAATGCCCCCGCTGCCAGGGATTTGGACACACCCAACGGTACTGCCACCTGGAGTACAAATGTGTCCAATGAGGAGACGGCACACAACTTCAGAGTGCAAAAACACCAACAAACCGGCCCACTGCCTGCACTGCGAAGACCCACATGTGGCATCCTACAAAGGTTACCCCGGATATAAAAACCAAAAGCATGCACGTTCCAAAGCAGGTAACTCCACGTGCCCAACATCCCGTGAACTCCAGTAGGGATGGTGTAACTTCAGCTATGAAAACGTAGTTAAACAGGCAACCGGCGGAACTCACATCTCCCCAAACCAAAGACCAATCCCGACAGTCTGATGGAAAAATGATACACAGAATGGAATCCATGTTCGCATTGAATGATGGAGAAAGTGATGCGTAAACAATAAAATAAATTTTCATTTTGCTTATTTTTAAATTTTTGCAACGTACAAAAGCCAAATAACAAAAGGTGGTTTGTGAAAAATGCATTTTTGGAATTAGTTACAAAATGATTATTATGTTCTTTATTGTGGTATCTGTATTTAGGGAACGTGTCTGCTGTATTCAGTAAAAAAGGCTTTTAATAAATATTAGAATATTTCAGAAATTAATTTTGTTTATTTGTTACGTTACGCGCCTAATTCCTATTATTCGTTTAGGTCTGTTTCCTCCTAAAAGTGATATTTGTTTCCTTTCTATTGGATTTATTTGCACGCTAGTCCAAATCCTCGCGTTATATGTAGGTCTCCTTTGCTCGCATGAACAAAGCCCTACCAAGAACAACTTCACACTTGCGTTCTTGAACCATTCAGACCCATAAGTTTGTTCGTCTGAACACAAACATAGGAAAGAAGAATGCTGTTATGAGATCGACCATATAGATACTATATTGCAGGAATTTATATCACAAGTGTGTGTAGATATAAAATAAATAAATTCATTGAAAAAAACGCCATAGCACCGATCACAAGATGTACAATTTTTATTCTGAAAAGTTCAGAAAATAAAATACTATCAAAGAAGTTTATTTTTACAAGGAATTCCATGTTGTTCATTGTATTCGTTTTGATCGTTTGAAGCTAATTTTACGATAGCAAACAAATACAACGATTAGAGTTTTTATACCCGTACTCGAAGAGTAAAAGGGAATATTGAACATTTTGGTAAAGGGTTGATGTGTGTCTCTACACTTTCAGAAAAACCTTCGGTCTAAAGTATATATATTCTTGATATAGTCCGATCAATAGTGGTCGGGTTGATATAGCCCTGGATAAGTCCGTCTTGTCCGTCCGTCTTGTTTTTCACAGAAGTTCAACGAACGGCTAGTTATGCATAACGGGCGGATTACCAACAAATTTTTTTTCAGACTGATGTGATATCTGCACCTTCTCCCTATAGAACTTTCGGGAAAAAAAGTTCGCCCCTCTCTCTTCTTTCAGAATGTGGAAAACATCCGCGGTCGGCAATTCGGGTATAACAGAAAACAAAACTCCAGAATCGTCCAGACAGCCCATAACAGGGGCCCAAATCTGAATTCGGATCATTAATGACTACCAATCGAAAATTACGAAAAGTATAATCCCTCTATTTCGATGGCTCAAACAAAATCGGCCGCGTGGGTGGGGGTTTTCTGCAACGTACTCAACATAGGGTTATTGTATTTTCAAACTTGGATCACTGTAGCGTGTTTCAGGCGGAGTTCGTAGCGTTCAAGGACCCCATAATCTCCATTATATTCTCTCCCTCTCCAATACCGAGTTAATATAGCCATAACTGTATATCCGTCTGTATCTGTCCGTAGATATTGTTTCTCTCATGATACTGCAGGCTACGCCACAGACCTTTTTTTTTATCTAATCTGAAATGGGGGGGCGAAATTTTAAAAAACTTTTTCAAAATTTATCACACTTCCTTGGACAAAAAGTATCTCTAGCTATCATGGCGTATACAGTTTTGAAAATAACAAAAACTGAAAAACGGAATCAAAGACAGACCCATATCTATTTTGAGGGGCCCAAATCTGAATCGGATCGGATAATTAATATCCTTCACAATAGCCCTCAAATATACGAAAAATTTTGATATGCTCCATCTTTTTTGTTTTCTTGTATTTTCAAAAAACACGGATTTTCTTTTGTTTTGAAAGTTTTAAATACACCTGTCGTATGGATGTGATATCATGATTCTGTAAACAAAATTGTATTGCGCAAGCAAACTGAGGTCAAGACTCCTGAGAACCAGACCAAAACAAGACGGACGGACAGATATGGCTATATCGACCCCGTTTATTGATGCTGAACTTGAAAATATATATGAAGTCGGAAACGGTTTCTTCAGTTCGCTACAAATGATCATTTCACAATAAATCTAATATAGGTTTAGATTAGAGTCCGGGTATAAACATAGCAGTGTTGAATTTGAAGAATCGTAAAACTGTTGCCGTTCATGATTTTAAAACTCGCAAGGTTAAAACCAGTCATTTCTTGGCAAACACCGGAGCATTCATGATAAATAAAACAAACACGAATGGAGACGTCAGTTAAAAATATCTGAATACAAATGTAATAGTATCAAAAACGTTGTTTTGCACAGAAACAAATACATTTTCATGTCGATACTATTAAATTAAAATAAACGTGCAAAATGGAAATTCTGTTAAAACATTTTAAAATTCGAATAAATTGGTCTGTTGTTGGGTATAAAATGTGCACAATTTGTGTTTCTCTTTAGTAATATATTTATTAATTTTGATGTTTGGATCGAGATATGAGTACATCCACATTTAATAGGTACATACATAATTTCATTCTCAAAACTTCGTCGCCAGTGATCTGTGTTTTTTTCTACTATTGTGAATTCGCAATTTTTACCATGGAATCCCGTGGGTATCGCTTTTTTATTTAGATACAGATAGAAGGAAGTAGGTTCGCGATATACATTTCGTTTAATACAAAATGAGATCTGTTTCTGGAATTTTATCTTAAAATACATAGAATATTTAATATCTCAGACTATAAATAAAAATATATATACATAAAATATAAACTCTCTAACAAAATTTTAAAAAACATCACGATGTTAACGTGATTTTTCGATTCTCCATTTAAACGCGACACTACTTTTGACAATTAAATTTAATGTGGAATTTTAAAATATTTTATGTTTTTTGCTGCATCTGTCAAATTTAAACAAATATATCACAACAATATGTTTAAACGAAAAAGAATCTGTGCGGTTATCGCCGTTGACGTGACACTGCTTTTATAATTTCATCATTGTGGTTTTAATAAAAGTCCGATCTGAACCAGATTCATCATTCTCTAAATTTTTATCATTTTCCATTTTTTCCTTTTTTTGAAATTGTCATCTTTCGTGTTTTGTGTTCTCGACAACAACAGATGTAAATTGCACGAAATACACTTGTATTGATTTGAGAGAAAAGTAGCGGCTTTGGACCCCTAAATGTTTATATTGTTGGGAGGCTCTTTTTTAGTCATTTGAAAATTAAAACAAGACGGAGCTATAATAATGATCTATATCGATTCGGGAATTAGTGCTGTTATGATATATATGATAGAGAAGGGTTTAAAAACCCCATCCTTCTGTGATATTTTCTTAATCTAGAATCAAAAGCCAATTTATTAGGGCTTAATGTCTTGTACCAAAAATACAATTTATGTCCGTCTGTTAAAGTACGGGTATTGTCAAAAATCTACCTACGGAGGCTATAAAATTTGAACAAACCAAATTATTTTCAGGCTGTTCTGATATTCTACTGTTCAAGTGTTTTTATACCCGTACTCGAAGAGTAAAAGGGTTCCGCCCCCATAAAGGTCTGTCCGTCTTGGCGTCACCAATTTTGATAACAAAAACTTGCAGAATCTAGTGAAAGATCGATTAGAGGCCCAAATCTAAATATTTTTAGCCAGAATAGTGAAATCCATTTCCTAGAATCGTTCCGTTTCAAAATTTCGCCATTCCAACAGGGTTCCATCGAACTATCAAGAATAAAAGATGAGCGCGTTTATCTCTTTAGGACGTTTGATGTGCAACAGCAGTTTCAAGTACAAGGCGATTCAAAATTTCATCACGCCATTTGCCGGATTTAATCTCTGGTAAACGTTAGTTTAGCGGAAAACCGAAAAGGGAAATGAAATAGGCGTTCAAACACGTTTCTTTAACCAAATTTAAGTTTTTAAGATAACCGAATGCAATTTCGTGGGGTGCGGAGACTAAAATTCGAGGAAAAAAAAAGGACTTTTTAATTTCCTGGATTTCTGGTCGGTTATTACTCGTACTTGCAGACATGTTATATATATATATATATATTTATATACAGACACCAATATCATGGACTGGCAAGCCGTGCCTACCATAAGACTTGCTGTTTCTTCAGTTTAGGAATTTGTATTGTATGAAGTCTAGTGGAAGGAACAAGGGGGGCAAGGCGGGAGCGCAATAAAAGGAATCGTCGCTTTCGGCGAATTCAACAAGTCTTTGCCATCGTAGGTAAGCTAGGCTTAAAGAGTTTTTGTTTGTTTGAATTTTTAGAATATAATCGTTTGTTGAATTTCGATCGAGCACGTCCCATTCTTTTCGGCCAAATATATTTTTACCCATATAAAGTTTACGCATTCGTATTTATAAAAACTCTTCTAAAATTTCATGGCGCCCCGGGTGGACAGCGTAAGCCGTGCCTCGGCTCGGCGAAGAAGTCGTATAGCATCAAAAGGGTGAAGAAGAACACCTCTTCCTCGGACTCCGACCACTTCATTTGAACCGAGCGAGCTAAAAAGGAAATCCCTGCGCAAGAATTCCCACGAAATGGACGGACCCAGTACGAGCAAAGTAGCTGCCGAAGCTCAAGCGAACTTGTTGAGCAACCGTTTCGCCAGCTCTATCATCGGATGAAGACGATGAGGAGATAAGGAACGACCTGCCTGCCATGACTCCTCCAAAGGACAAAGAAAAAGAAAAACCTAAGATGATCAAGCCACCACCGATCTTTATCCCGGACGTGACCAACATCAAGGCCCTCTCCAGTAACATATCTGCTGTGCTCGGCAAAGACGTGGCGATCACCTTCAAGACGACCAGCAATAACAACATTCGCGCGATGACCCCAGACAAGGAGAGCTACTCCGCCCTCAAAGGTTTCCAAACCAATAAAATGCCAAACCAGCCCCGAGACGAACGCGCCTACCGCGTCGTCATCAAAGGTCTTCATTACTCAACGGATCTGGAGGAAATTTTGAAGGGCTAAACCGTCAAGGGCACCTGGTCAGAGATCTCTACAATCCCACCCAGAGAGACACAAAAAAGCCTCTCAACATCTTCTTCACCAACCTAGCACCGACCAAGAACAATAAGAAGGCTTATAAAATTAAGCGGCTTTGCAGCTCAGTGGTGACGATCGAGCCACCGATGAAGTTTAACGATGTGCCCCAATGTTATTACTGCCGGGGATTTGACACACCCAACGGTACTGCTACCTGGAGTACAGATGTGTCAAATGCGGAGACGGGCACCCAACCTCAGAGTGCAAAACACCAGCAAACCGGCCCACTGCCTGCACTGCGAAGGCCAACATGTGGCCTCTTACAAAGGTTGCCCCGCATATAAAAAAGCCAAAAGCATTCACGCTCCAAAGCAGGTAACTCCAAGTGACCAACATCCCATGAACTCCAGTAGGGTTAACCCTAACTTCAGCTATGCCAACGTAGCTAAACAGGCAACCGGTGGAACTCACATCCCCCCGCAACCAGAGACCAATCCCGGCAGTCTGATGGAAGCAATGATGGCCAGAAGGGAATCCATGTTCGAGAGAATGATGGAGAAAGTGATGAGCCAAATGACGCAAATGATGGCCACCTTTTGTAAGTCCCTATGCAAACGGGATTAGATATTACCATCTGGAACGCAAACGGCCTGATTAAAAACAGGCCTGAGGTTGAGCTTTACTGCAAGACCAACCAAGCCGATATCTTACTCATTTCCGAAACCCACTTTTCCTCCAGGTCTTACCTTTCATTGAAAGGGTATGACCTTATCTCCGCCAACCACCCTAATGGTGCAGCCCGCGGCGGGTCGGCTATCCTCATCCGCAGTAGCATTAAGTTCGAGATCCTACCGGCCATTCAAGAGGGTTGCGTGCAATGCGCCCGAATTTCCGTCAACACCACCCACGGGGACATCACTGTAGCCGCCGCCTACTGCCCCACCAGGCACAATGTCAGGGACGAGGATTTCGGAATGCCCCTGGACAGCCTAGGCCCCAAGTTCGTCACAGGCGGGGACTTCAATGACATAAACACCTGGTGGGAATCCAGGGTCTGCAATCCAAAAGGCCGAGTACTATGCAGGCAGGTTCTGTCCTACAATCTTAATTGTCATGGAACTGGCACACCGACCTACTGGCCCACCGATCCTGCGAAAATCCCCGACGTCTTGGACATTGCCATCTCTGGTGCCCTGGATCCTGCAAGGATTCAAGCCAGAGAGGTCGAAGATCTCCTCTCGGACCACAGCGCCATCGCCATCTCCGTGTACGCCTCAGCCATGCTACGATCCGCCCGTAAAAAGCTCATCTACAAAACCTCCGACATCACAAGATACCATCACTGGCTGAATAACACCAGCAACCCCAACCCACCACTGGATACCCCCGAAGACATCGAGGCGGCCGTCGAGAATCTCACCACGAAAATTCAGGAGGCAGCGGTACATGCTGCGCCCAGGCTCTCAAACCAGCCGAGAGACTCCAGCAGGGACGTCCACTTTTGGACCCCACAGGTGAGTGAGCTTAAGATCGTGAAACGGCGGCTCCGACGAGTATGGTTCCCCTCAAGGAACCCTAGAGACAAGACCGCTCTCAACAGAGCCACAAAGGATCTAACAGAGACTTTGGCAAGCCTGAGGAAGGAGGCCCTTGACATCTTTGTAGGAGAGCTCGCGCCGGGTGACCCTTACCACAACATGTGGAATGTCACTAAGCACATTAAGCGGCCACTTAAGAGGATTCCGCCTATTAAGAAAGCAGACAACTCATGGTGCAGAACAGAGACGGAGAGAGCCAACGCATTCGCCGAGCACCTGGAAGGAGTCTTCACTCCAATTAGTCGATGCTCTCCCTATGACGCAACGGAAACGGCCAGACTCCTGGCTGAGCCCCTCAAAGACTCCGAGCCGATTCCCCAGGTCACGGAAGAGGAGACCACCGAGCTAAAAGCTGCAATGGATAACAACAAGGCACTAGGCGATGACGGCATCAAAGCAATCGCATTAAAACTTCTCCCACACACAAGCAAGAAGCTCATAACGTTAATATTCAACAAATGCTTACAAATGGGGTACTTTCCATCATTATGGAAACGTGCTGAAGTAGTTATGATACTTAAGCCTGGTAAACCTGAAGCTAATCCTGATCCTCGTCCGATCAGCTTACTGCCAGTGCTCTCCAAGCCAGTTTGGGTTCAGGCGCTGCCACGGAACCCCCGAACAATGCCATCGAGTGGTTCAATATTTCTTGGACGCCTTTGAAAACAAGAAATATTGCCTAGCGGTCATGCTGGACGTCAAACAAGCCTTTGATCGGGTCTGGCACCCTGGACACCTCCTGAAGCTTAAAAGCCGGCCTGCCCCAACCATACATCAAGTTCCTAAAGTTATTCCTGGAGGGCCGAAAGTTCGCCGTCAAATGTGGATGATCCCGCTCAGGACTTAAAGATGTTCGCGCTGGTGTCCCCCAAGGAAGCGTCCTCGGTCCGCTTATGTACAATGCATACATGGCCGACCTCTCGGTACTACAGAACCCCAACATAATGGCAGCCACTTATGCCGATGACACGGCCTTCCTTAGCGTAACAGACACCCCAGCAGAGGCCTCCCAGGTAATGCAAGAGCAACTCTACCTTCTTAACTCCTGGCACAAAAAGTGGAATATCACCGTCAACGGCGATAAGTCCACCGCCACCACCTTCTCCATCCGCCGCGGCAACTGGCCTCCAGTTAGCCCTAACGACGTTACAATCCCATAGGTAGTCACTCCTAAATACCTTGGCATGACTTTTGACAGGTGGCTAACGTGGAGACCGCACCTGCTGAAGAAGCGCCGCCAAGCAGAAGACCGCGCTAAGGCATTCTACTGACTGATGGGTAGAAAATCGAAGCTGCCGACGTCATCAAAGTTGATCTTATACAAGGCGAATATCAGGCCAATCTGGACATCCAACAATGGGTCACCGCTTGTCAGACTAATGTCCACATTATCCAGGCATTCGAGAACAGAGCTGTCCGCACTGCCACCTGCGTTCACCTTCATCACGACAACACCACTATTCATCAAGTCCTCAGATTTCCTTGGGTGGAAGACGAAATTAAGAGAAGCACCAAGCGGTACATGCAAAGGCTACATGAGCACCCCAACAATTTGGCGATCAACCTACTGGATAACAGTGAACAGACCAGGAGGCTCCTGAGGACCCATCCTCTGGATCCCTGCCGGGACTAGCCTGATACTGCCACCATAGCACATCATAAAGAAAATCAATCAACTGTTAAGTCTATTAACCAATTTAATGATTGTCCACGATTGGACAGTTTTAAATAAAAACACACTGCTAATACAAAAAAAAAAATATATGAATTTAAGCTCCTTATTACTAACTTCGATACATTGATGAACTTTTAAATAGTGGATGACTTACGTACATTTGAAAATCATCAGCATACATATGGACTTAACATTGATAAGCAACATTAGCTAGACCAGTGCATAGATCGAGAACAGAAGGGGACCGAGTAGAGACCCCTAAGGAACTCCACGTTGAAGCTATAACAGCGACGAGGATTTACAGGCGCTTAAGATAGATTAACCTCTATAGGTTAGATTACGTTTATAGGGCTGCTCCACCGAAGTCGAGGTCACTCGGAGGCAAGAATTGCCAATTGTGATGCCCACACTCGTCATGCGCATCATGACGCATGGGCATTGTGACTATCAACACAGATTGTTATGTTCCTCGGAGGTATCTGCAAAGTGTATACCAACTTTGCCGCTTGCCATACTGCGTATATCTCCGCTTGGAATACACTGCACCAGTCTGGTATTCTTTGGGATATGTTGGTTGCTAGTTCTTTAGAGAAGATTCCAGCTCCTGTCCCTTCGACTGTCTTTGACCCTTCAGTGAAGATAGAGAGCACGTTCTGCCCAAGGGCAGCGTTACGCATCCATTCCTCTCTGTCCGGTATATGTCCTTTAAAGTTTCTTTTCCATGAAAACTCCGAGACACAGTAGTCGCTGCGTGCACCCGTTCCACTTTCGCCCTTACAGAGTATTGTGGCGTGGACATAAGGCGATGGCTTGAAGAACCGCGCGGCTAAAAGCCTCGCGGCACTTGTCTCAGCATTGCACTTAAGGTGGAGGTCTATTGGCTCCAGGTCTAGCATGGTGTCCAGAGCAGCCTGTGGGGTGGATTTGCAACATCCGGTGACCCCAAGGCATACCGTCCGTTGTACTCTCCGGAGGTTCTCTAGGTGGTATTTGGTGTTGGCCGCTTCTCACCACACCAAGCTTCCGTACGTCAGAATAGGTCTTATAACCGCTGTATACATCCAATGGATGATGTGCGGTTGTAAGCCCCATGTTCGTCAAAAGGTCTTCCTACAAATGTAGAAAGCAGCCATTGCCTTTTTCTTCCTTTCCTCCGTGTTTCTCTTCCAGGAGAGTTTGGAGTCTAGGATGACACTAAGATACTTTGCTTCGTTCGATAACTCAAGCGTCGTTCCACCAATTGCTGGTCGTGGGAAATTTGGTATCTTATATTTTCGCGAAAACAGGACCAGTTCTGTTTTTTGGAGATTAACCCCCATACCGTTCTGGCGTGCCCAGCTAGCGGTCGTTCCCAGCCCAGATTCCAGAAGGTCACTGATTTTAGGTAGGAACTTACCGTTATCAGTATCACTAGATCATCCGCATAGGCCACCACCTTATATCCGCTCCTCCCCAACTGAAGAAGATGGTCTTTGAGGACTAGGTTCCACAGGAGAGGGGATATTATCCCATATTATTATGTGACCGTCTTTCAATCTTGCCAATCTTGGTCAGTGCGGCCGCTATTGACTCGATCCTGAAGTTGTTGAAGGCTCCCTCTATGTCTAGGAAGGCCGCTGATAGTACCCGTCAAAGCCATGAGGACTTAGTGGTACCATCTATGGCATCACAGAAGGCAGCCCATGGTTCCCTTTTCGCCTTCATACATGTGCTCTGGTAGGCGTTAAAGCAGCGGCGATATTCGTCCCAGCTTTCCTGTGTGTTTGTTACTTTTGCCCTGTTAAAAAGCCTCCTCGACTCCCAGCTGACTTCGCTCAGCTCCCGCGTCCACCACGGATTGCGATTGGACTTTGGAGGTCGGCTGATCAGGCAAGATTCGAAAAAGGCCTCCAGCATGTCCTCAGTGACATTCTGAGCCGCCTCCTCTAGTACTCTGCCTCTCCCACTGGCGCTTCGGCTGGATCAAATAATGCAGTAGGCGTCCCAAAGAGCTTTCGCTCTTAATCGATTACTCTTAGATTTAATAGTTGGGGTATTTACATCATTCATTTTCTATATCTTTCATTTAAATTTAACACAAATTTGCTCTGCTGGTATTGAGGTTGCGCCCCTTATAATTTCCAAATTAAAAATGCGTGGTGATATAGGTAGTTCCTAACCGGTTGCATGCTTAAAATTATTGGCAAACAGCGAAATGGTCTTAAAGTTGTCCACATTAATGCACAAAGTTTGCTAAGGAAAAATTGATGAGTTTAGATTACTCTTTACAAACTCAAAGTAGATATTATATGTGTGTCCGAGACGTGGTTCGTGCCTGAGTTCTGTGACTTGTCAATTATGTGTGATGGCTATGTTGTTTTCGTTCTGATCGTATTGGACATGCAGGTGGTGTGGCTATATATGTTAACACTAGATTAAAATGTAATGTTAAATGTAGACAACCAAGTGTATGTCCCATCGAATATCTACTTTTGGAAATTTCAAGCAAAGAAAATAAGAAAATTCTTATTGGATGTATATATAGACCCAATAGGACAATTGACTATGAGCCATTAATCAATACCATCTCGGACATTTCAGTGACTTACACGGACATTATTCTGGCCGGCGATTTCAATAGCAATATCTTGAAAGAGAATCATCTTTTTAGATAGCTTTGCTTCTCTGGGGTTGTATGCCGTCAATGTAACCATGCCTACACACTCCAGCAACACCTGTGATACACTTCTTGACATTTTTTCATCAATGACCCTAATAAGACCTTACTCTATGACCAGGTACCAGTACCAGCTTTTTCCAAACATGACCTTATTTTCCTGACATATGACTTGACTTTAGATTACAAAACTGATTCCTTAATGAACTAGAACTAGAATTTAATGCATGTGACTGGTCTTATATTTACGAATCTCCGCGTGTTGATTGTCAATTGAGTGTTTTAAACAACAATATACTGTACTTGTTTAATAAGTTTGTTCCTCTTAAAACTAAAGAAACCAAGCTAAGACATAAACCATGGCTCAGCAGAGATATCAAAAATCGTATGCATCAGAGAGAAAATGCTTTCCTTAAATGGAAGCGTTATAAAACAGAGGAATTTCGTTTAACTTACAAAAGATTAAGAGCAACGGTTACCAAGGATATAAGATCCGCTAAGGGTAACTTCTATAAGTGCAAATTCAGAACTGCTCCACTATCAAACAAAGGTGGACTGAAATGAAAAATTTGGGAATAGGAAAATGTCTACAGAAGACTGAGCACGATGTCAATGTCGAAGAGCTCAACCGAAGGTTCTCGATGACTGGTGTACCTGAAGCGACAAGCAACATGTACCTGAACTAAACCCCACTCTGTGATACTAGTTTTAGCTTTGTGTGTGTCAATCAATGTGATGTCCTTGCGAGTATTCTTAAGGTAAAGTCCAATGCCGAAGGCTTAGATGGCATTAGTCCAAAATTCCTAAGAATCTTACTTCCGAAGATGTTGTCCCACATCACGTATATATTTAACAACGCCATTACTACATCCACGTTTCCGACTGAATGGAAAAAGGCAGAAATATTACCCAGTAAATCATAACATACTCTGTGCAAAATTGACGAAATTATTCAACTTCTCAGACACGGCAGTCAACTTTGTTAAGTCCTATTTTACAAATCGATTGCAAGCAGTAGTCTCAGGAACAAAAATTTTGACTTTTTTTAAACTTTCGCGGGGAGTTCCTTAGGGTTCTGTGTTAGGCCCATTATTGTTTTCAATATATGTTAATGATCTACCTAGTGTCTTGTCCGAATGTGAAGTACATCTATATGCTGATGACGTCCAAATTTTATGTAAGTAATCCCGTTAACGAAATAAATTTTTGTGTCAGTAAGAGTAACAAGATGCTTTCCATAATAGAGAAATGGGCAAAAGAGAATGGCCTGGTAATAAATCCAAAAAGTCAAAATGTTTGGTAATTGCTAAAAAAGTATTTGCACAAACAATCTGGAGAAACTATACATTGACAATGCACCCATTTCCTATGAAGACCACGCAGTTAACCTGGGTATAACATTTAGTAACACACTATCATGGAGCAAACATATTTCAAAGGCAACAGGACGTACCTATGGACTGTTACGCCAACTGTCAGTGTCAAAACATTCTTACCAGAAGATATAAGACTCCTGATTTCTAAAGTCATTCTTCTTCCGACTCTTTTATATGGTGTTGAAATATTTGGACATAGTGACGCCCGCGACAAGCGCACACTGGTATTAGCCTTTAATTCAATTGTCCGATATGTGTTTAATTTAAGACGTTTTGACCAATTGTGCGATACATGACAAATAAAATACTTGACCTTAATTTGACCACTTGGATAGATTTTAAAACTCTAGTATACTTTCATAAAATTTTAACGACTCAAGAACCAATTTACCTTCACAGCAAACTTAACCCTGCTACTTCACAAACAACTAACAACTATTTATGCCCTCGAGCTCAATCGCTTTGCTCGAAGAGGCAGTTCTTTGTCATTGCAATCCGCTTATGGAACAGTCTTCCCCATCACATTAAATCAATTAGGAGCGCAACTCAATTTCAAAATAAAATCAAAGAGCATTTAGGAAACCATTAAGAATAAACAAACAACAAAAAATAACAAAAACAAAAAATAAAAAAAAACAAAAAATGTTAATTTATAAGTATTTACTTTAAGTACATAATTTTTGTCAAAATGTTCATGTATAATTATTAGCTTTTAGCTCACCGAGTGACTAACGCAATAAAAATAAGTTCATACTTGTAGCGCTAGGATAAAGCATTAAATAAATTAATTTAATTTCGTTTAAAAGATGTTCCCTTCCGGTGGGGAGGGTAGTGCCTTCTTTACGGTTTCAGAGAAGCGGCTCCAGTCTGTCCGCTTGGGATTGCGGTAGGCCTTAAGCCTTTTTGCTGTTCCATTTGATGCTGAACACTATCCTGTAGTGGTCCGAGAAGGAACTCACCCGACACATGCCAATCATCAATGTTTAGGGAGGCACTGTCCGAGGTAAGTTTTAAATCAATAACCTCTGCACGGCTTCTGTTTCGGAAGGTGTGGTGGTCTCCCCGGTTGCACACAACAAGATTTGTGGACAAAATGTACTCGAACAGTGACTCTCCTCTAGCATTTGTGCCCGTGCTTCCCCAAAGGGAGTGATGGGCATTCGCGTCGCAGCCTAGGACGATGTCGAGACCCTCTTTCCGCGCTTGGTGGCTTAGGGCCCTGAAATCCCCCGAGGTTGGATCCTCATACGGCAGGTATGCCGAGACCAGGTATAGGTTTTTCCCGTCCTTAATCTCACATAGTACCACCGTTAAGTCCGGAGTGCTGTACCTGCAAGAAAACAGAACATTAAGCTCGTTTCTTACCACGATACAGGTTCTTGGCTTACCCACGGGGTGTGGCGTGAGAAGGCGGCTTCCGCGACCGTTCAGTCCCCGGACGCCTCCAGGGCTTCACCAGAACCTCCAGGTCCAGGGCTTCTCGTCCATAAACCGCAGCAGATCCGCCGATGGTACACTTGAGTGATGCATATTAATCTGCACCACCTTCATGCTGTTCAGCGGACCTGGGGTTTCGCGGTACTGCTACCGCCAGTGTGCCCATACCAAAAGATATGTGGCAGTCCTTTTCAATGAGTTTGCCAAGTTTGGCATTCTTGACCAATACGGATCCAGAGTTCCTTGCCGTTCCCGTTGTCTCGTACTAACGCCCGTGTGATGGTCCAGTCCGACGTTCACATGATCAGGTTCTGTGCCTTGATCAAGACAAGTGTGTCTCCATCCGCCTTTATCTGGGGAGGAATCCAGACCTTCATCATCGCCCTCCTGGGAATTTAATCAATGAGGACCACGCAGAGTGCCGCTCCTGGCCAAAGTTCACCAAAACCTTGGACCGTGGTTTTAAGAAACTCAAGCGTTTCTGCGTTACCACAGGCCACTGCTTTGGCTCCCTTATATGTTGCCCTTGAACTCGCAGACAAACGGGTTGTCTGCGCGGACAATGGTATCCTTCATGGCGGTCAGGACCTTTGATTCTGTCTTCAGCCAGTTAACGTCCGATATCTTCCCTTCTGGTTGGCTTCGGTCTATAATGGCTGTCTGCAGCTCAGATGGTGATCCTAGTTTGGCCAGAATTTCCTCTGTTTTCGCCTTCTTCGGCTCGGAAGCTCTTGTGGAGTCATCCGTCCTCTGCCGCTTGAACCTTGGCTCTCGACCAGTCGGTTCCACCGTTGCCTTCTGTTCAGGGGGCGTTGGTGGTGCCTTGGCGCTTGCCGTGTTCTGCGGCTGAGGTATGGTCTTCCCCTTTCTCCCTCGCGCGGTCTACCTTCGTCTTCGTTCCAGCTGCTGCTGACGGTGAAGACGACGGCTTGGGGTCCTCTGCCACCGTCGCGTGTGCGCTTGGGGGGTTCTGGACTCCGTTCAGCCGCTCGTACCTCCGCACGTTCTGTTCGTGCTTCTCAGGCTCCTTTCCCTAGCGGTCAGCGTTTCGGAGGGTCATTGGCTTATACCACGAAGGTATTTTGCTGATGCCCTGTATCCCGAAAGCCGTTTGCGTCTGGCCAGAGCCTCCTCATCCGTCCCAGGTAGTGGACCCGAGTCGACCTGGATGTTGGGAGTCGTGACTTGTGGCTCCGCCTTCTGCAGCTCCTCGCTGTATCCAAGACGAGAGAAGGCTTTGGGCAACTCTGCCTCCGACACTGAGGTGCCAGTGAAGACGAAGCTTCCGTCGCTGGTTCCCGGTTCCAGGTCCTCTATCGACCCTTTCTGCCTGCGGATCCTCCATTCGCTTGTGGCATTACACGATTTGGCAGCCAAGCACTCCACTGCCATCCCGGGTTTCCTGCAGCCACAGGATATCGGGGGCCGGGGGGCCTGCGCTCGCACCCCCATTCACCGTCGGTACTGGGTCCCCGACTCCCTGCACCTTAACTCAAAACTCGTTAGCGGACATTGCCCCATAACGGATGCGTTTTAGCCCTACCTACAGGGTGATCTACTTTTGGCTTTGGCGCTCGCCCTTGACCTGCCCGGCTTGGGTGGCCCTTCTGGCAGCATGCACTGCCGCCGGTATAGCTCTCGGGGTCCTTACGCTTACTAAGCCCCCTCATTGCGGCAAGATGGTAGTTCGCCGAGGGGGTAAAAACTCTATAAGTAAGGTAAAATTTCACAATACGTAGGGCGGACGATAAAACAAAAACAGATTTTTCTAGCTAAGTGCTTAATATTTCGTGGTTAACCGTGACAAATGCAATACTGTAGTCAGTATTGTTAAAAACGTCATATTATGCTGTTTTCGAAAGTCTCCTACTATTTATACCCGTACTCGAAGAGTAAAAGGGTATATTGTATTTGTGGTAAAAGTGGATGTGTGTAACACACAGAAGGAGGCGTTTCCGACCCCATAATATATATATATATATATATATGATCAGCATCAATAGCCGAGTCGATATAGCCATGTCTGTCCGTCCGTCTGTCCGTCCGTCTTGTTTTTCACTCATTGCTCGAAGGCTATAAGAGCTAGAGCAACCAAACTTTTTATCCAGTCTGATGTGATATCTCACTCCTAGAAAAGTTTTTCGAAATTTCGCCCCGCCCACATGCGCCCCACAAAGGGCGCACATCTGTGGCGGCCACAATTTTTTTGAAAATAACAAAAACTAAAAATGCAGAATCATAGAGACAGCCTATATCTATCAGCGGCCCAAATCTGAATCGGATCGGATCATTAATATAGCCACAATAGAGGGAAAATATACGAAAAACTTCGCTCCCTCTCTTTCGCACTCACACAAAAACGAGTTGATTTGGATTTTTGTATTTTTGTGTCGCCTGGATCTCAGAGACTATAAGAGCTAGAGCAACCAAATTTTTGCCAAGACTCCTGTGATACCAAACCTGAACAAGTGTATTTCAAAATTTCGCCCCGCCCCCTTCCGCGCCCCCAAAATACGAAAATCCACAATTTTGAAGATAGAAAAAAAACAAAAATGCAGTATCATAGGAAATGATCATATCTACCAGATTCCGCCCCGCCCCCTTCCGCCCCCACAAAAGACGAAAATCCACAATTTTGAAGATAGAAAAAACAAAAATGCAGTATCATAGGAAATGATCATATCTACCAGATTCCCGATTTTGGTTCAGATCGGATCGTTATTGTAGCCACAATGATCAAATGAATTTTCAGCAGCGGGATTACCCCGCACCGTTGTATTTCCCTCGCCCGTTTGCTGCGTAAGTCATTTATTGGGGTTGATTGTCGCAGCAGATTCTCTCACACACACACTCACGCTCAAACATGCTGCCTCGTGCAGTGTACGTGTGTTGTTGTGAGAAGTGATGTAGATGAAGTAGATGTAGATGACTGATGTAGCAAACAAATGTAAGATGTAAAACTTATAAAAAATTTGAAAATTCCACATAAATCACATGTGTGCTGACTGAGTACGGGTATAAAAGTAGAGTCGCGGCAACAGCGACTCCGTACGTTCTTCCTCGTTTCCATTTGATACAGCTCCTTGAAGTTTAACTTTTCTTCGTTTCTTGAAACTGTATTTGTCGGACGTTCAGTTGATGTTTCGTTGAGGTAACTTTCTCCGAATCGAGCGTATGAAGAATGCCACGTGCTCTCCATTGTGCTCTGACTTGTTACGGTCATCAAAAGAATTTCGAATGATGCATCCAGGTTTTGCGATCAATATTCCTGAATTTTGTAGTTTGATATCCGATATTCCATCTGCACATACTGCTGATAGCTTCAACGATGATTTTGTTGCAAAGATCCACTGATTTTTTCCATGCATGCTTAGCCATATAAATGATTGTTTTGTTTTGACTAAATTGCATGATGAATCTGTTTTATTGTGAAACATTTGTAGTTCACAACTTAATTCAGCTGAGAACATTGTTTGTTTATTATAGCATACAAAATCATTGTTTGCTCTCGGATGGCAATTTTTGAAATCACTATCTGATAGTTCAACAAATTCGTCTCGATGACTGTTGATTGCGATGTACGGTGCTTTGACTTCGAACATATTTATCCCATTTGCAGTTGGTAATGGGATTGGTGTTAGCTTGTATATTTCAATTCGTATGCTGAGACTAATGGAAACGTAACTTTGATGATTGCATGCTCATCTATTATCTTGCCTTCAGCTTTCATCTTCTGATACACCATAAGCATATTATCAGGGTTATAATATCTGCTCGAGTTGATCCTTAAGTTGTCGTGAAGAATTGACACAGGGCTTATTGTGTTGTGTCGGATATCTGTCAAAACGTTGATGATTTCAGCTTGCATTCTTTTGTAAATTGGCGGATAACAGAGACAGTTGAGTAGACAGTGTTATGTACCATTGAAAGGCTACGAACTGATCAGCCTTTCCTCTTGACTCGGTGATAAATTCTTCAATCTGGCTTAGTCGCTTAGGAATTCGAAATTTCGTCCCTTTTTATAACATTGATCGTTGAGTCAATCAATGAGGTTTGATTTTTTCAACAACGTTAGCAAATGATCCTCTTTATCCTTCACCTTTGCTATGGTTTCGGACATTTCGCGAGCATATGTTGAATCTAATACTCCAAACAGACTGCTTGCGCTGTTTCCAACGATGTCCAACGGTGCTTTTTGTCTTCCTGTCCTTGTCAGTAATATGTTTTCAGCCTGCAAGTCCTCTTCTATATGTTTGAAGTGCTGATACATACTAGTTCAAGCGTTTATTTGAGTGAGCTGTGTACATAAGTGTCAAATTTTCGAAGTTCCCATGGCAAATGTGCTCAGATCTTTCCAGTAGGGTTTTAAGTTGTAATAGACAATGATGGTCCATCAGTTGTCGCAAGTTGGAGTGGTTCCCACTTTTTTCGAAATATATTCCTGGTTTTGATCCAAAATTTGTGATGTTTATGGACTGCGCCATTGATAATGGTAATAGTAACAACATTACAATCATGGCCATAGTTAAGGATAATTTATTAGGCTGTTTCCTTTTCCTAGGCTGTCTGTCCTCGGATGATTCCTCTTCATCATCTATTGGATGTTTATGGATGGGTTCCTCTTCATTTAATAAAGGAGCTAAATGTTGAATTTACCGTTTGAAGGTTCCCTTGGCCGTCTTGACTTCAACCACTCGGACATAGTTTTCATTTCCGTGGAATATTCGAACAATCCTTCAAGTGGTCATTGTAGTACCGGCGTATTGTCCTCTTTTAATATTACTAAGGTTCCTTCCTTAATGTTTGCCGACGACCTTCTCCACTTTTGACACTGCTGCAACTGTTGTAAGTATTGTGTCCATTGTGTCCAGAATGAATGCTTCAATTTGGAGACTGCTTGCAATCGATGGCCTAGTGTCTTCGGTTGCTGGGATGGCTCACTGTCGGCTTGTGCGGTTAATGGCTCTCCCCTTAAGAAATGCCCGCTGTCACATCGTTTGGATTATCTGATATCGGAGTTAACGGACGAGAGTTTAAAATGGCCTCTATTTCGACTATAACGGTTTCCAGCTCTTCATAAGATAAGTTTGCCGTTGTAACATTTTTTAGTAGCAGGTGTTTTGCTGATTTTACTGCAGCTTCCCATAATCCGCCAAAGTGTGGTGCACGAGGTGGTATAAATTTAAATTGTACCCCTTTATTGTTTGCAATCCTGGATGATTTGTTTTGAGCCTTTTCGAAAATATAGCTTCTTCTAATACCTGGAGCTTATTTCTTGCTCCTACAAAATTTGTAGCGTTGTCGCAGTGGAGCACTTTGCATTTTCCTCGACGAGAAATGAACCGCCGAAGTGCTGCCAGAAATGCATCTATGATGAGATCGCTGACCATCTCTAGATGAAGCGCTTTAGTCGCGAAACAACAGAACATTGCAATGTATGCTGTGTTGGGCTTCTTTCCTCGAATTTTGTAGTGGATTTGGAATGGCCCACAGTAGTCTACACCAGAATTGAGGAATGGTCTAGTTTGTGTGACACGAAGAGGTGTCAGGTTCCCATTATCTGTTCCAGTAATTTATACCCGTACTCGAAGAGTAATAGGGTATATTGTATTTGTGGTAAAAGTGGATGTGTGTAACACACAGAAGGAGGCGTTTCCGACCCCATAAAGTATATATATTCTTGATCAGCATCAATAGCCGAGTCGATATAGCCATGTCTGTCCGTCCGTCTGTCCGTCTGTCCGTCCGTCTTGTTTTTCACTCATTGCACGAAGGCTATTAGAGCTAGACCAATCAAATTTTTTTTCCGGACTGATGTGATATCTCACTCCTAGAAAAGTGTTTCAAAATTTCGTTCCGCCCACTTGCGCCCCCACAAAGGGCGCACATCTGTGGCGTCCACAATTTTAAAGATAGCAGAAAACGAAAAATGCAGAATCATAGAGACAGCCTATATCTATCAGGGGCCCAAATCTGAATCGGATCGGATCATTAAAATAGCCACAATAGAGGCAAATGTACGAAAAAACTTCGCTCCCTCCCTTTCGCACTCACACAAAACGAATCGATTTGGATTTTTGTATATTGTGTCGCCTGGATCTCAGAGACTATAAGAGCTAGAGCAACCAAACTTTTGGCCAAGACTCCTGTGATACCAAACCTGAACAAGTGTATTTCAAAATTTCGCCCCGCCCCCTTACGCCCCCACAAAAGACGAAAATCCACAATATTGAAGATAGCAAAAAACTAAAAATGCAGTATTGTAGAGAATGACTATATCTACCAGATTCTCGAATTTGGTCCAGATCGGATCATTATTGTAGCCACAATGATCAAATGAATTTTCAGCAGCAATCCCCCACTCCTCTTGCAGAGTAAGTCAATTATTGGGGTTGATTGTTGCTGCAGCTTCTCTCACACGCACACTCACGCTCAAACATGCTGCCTCGTGCAGTGTACGTGTGTTGTTGTGAGAACTGATGTAGATGATGTGATGTAGATGTCGATGACAGATGTAGCAAAAATGTAAAATGTAAAAAATGATAAAACATTTTAAAATTCCACATAAATCACATGTGTACTGACTGAGTACGGGTATAAAAGTAGAGTCGCGTTAGAAGCGACTCCGTACGTTCTTTCTCGTTTTGGCTTGGATTTTGTACACTTTACACAATTCTGCACAACGCTTCTAGCCATATTCTTTCCTCATATATACAGAACTGCTGCCGTGATGCTGTCAACAAAGCCTGGGGACCGCAATGCATGTTTTCCTTCTTGCCAAGGAGCATATCTAGAAGAGATGTTGTATCCGAAATTTTTAGGATTTGCGACCCTCTTGGATTATTTTCACCTGTTGTGATGAAAGCAAAAAATCTTCATGCAGCATCTCACAAAGGAAGGATTTTAATATAAAGAGGCACTTCCGACACATCTTCAGGAGGAATGGAAAGGGTACAGGGAGGAGTTGAAGATTTTAAATACAATTCAAGTACCACGCCATATTTTCCAAGGACAAATTCCGATTTCATCAGAAATTCATACATTTCTTGATGCATCGGAAAAGGCATTTTGAGCTGCTGTGTTTTTCCGAGCAGTACACAAGGATAAACGAGTAACGATTCAGTTGCTATGCGCCAAAACTCACTTAGCTCCAATCAATTCCCCTAACATTACCCCGACTGGAACAAAATGCGGCGGTATTGGGAGCACAGCTAACTGCGAAGATAAAAGAAGATCTCTCCATGGAAAATTCCTCAACATTCTTATGGTCAGACTCAAGAATTGTATTGTCGTGGATCAATAGTCCCACTTCCATTAGGGACAAATTCGTAGCTACAAGAATAGCTACGATACAGGAATTGACAATACAAAGGCTGTGGAGGCATGTGTCATCTGAAAACAATGCAGCAGATGTACTATCCAGAGGAATGACGGCGATTAAGTTCGCAAGAAATAGTATGTGGTTCTATGGTCCACTATTTCTACATGGCCCAACATCTACATGGCCAGAACCACTTGTGGCGTCAAAGGAAGAATTGACAGATGCAAGCCCACAAAAGACAGGTCAATCATCAATCATGATAATCCCTCAAGAGGATGACATAATTTACAAAATAAGGCACAGCAACTCATTTAACAAGCTACTGAGAATCGTAGCTTACATCATGCTCTTCCGACGAAGGAAATTATATACAAATCAAACTGTCCAACTTGATGAAATACAAGAGCCACAGAAAATTGTCATTCGAAACATACAACGAAATGATTTTAAAGAGGACTTAAAGTACATCAATAAATTCATCATTTAGGAATTCATCGAAATTACTGGATGCTCCAAATTTAAAACACAATTTTGCAACGACTGTCGTTGCGATTTATAAATAGTCACAACAAAAGCAAGATGATTGAGAAATTGTAGTCGTTGGAAATCAAATGGCATTTCAGTCGGAATCATCGGAATATTGTTCGTAATACTAGCACACCGACGATCAGTTTCGTAGTCTGCTTCCCCATAAAGTATTTGTGGGGAAATACCATAAAATGGTGGTCTGCGTTGTCGAAAGGTAACAAAGAGCCATCTGGATGGTATTTGTGAATCTAAATAAAATATACGAGAACAATTAATTACGTTGAACGTTGGCATGAAGTTATCTCTTATGATATTTGTGGCGCCAAAGATGTCATTTGAAATCTCGAATTATATTTTCGTATATTGTTAAAAAAAAAAGATTAAGTCCAGGTGGATTGACATCAATTATTGGATTGGATTGCTCAATGGTTGTGGTGGGCTCCCCAATTTAGGCAATTTCACTTTACCATTCGCACAGCACATCCCATCTGCTTCACATTTAAATTTATATTCCTGATTATGGCGACAACGGTCGTTCATTGGACCAATTGTAATTAGCCTATGAGAGGCGCTAATAGGTAATAATAGGGTAATAGGTATTGTAAGGAAACGCAACACCTTGTAGATTTTGTATATCGTCGTGATTTGCAGTTCTTGTGGCATCGTTGTTCCGTTGGTTTTTTTAGGACGTTGATGTGCAATGACTGCACCAAGCCGAAGCCTGTTACGCGCGGATTCCTGGCAAATACGCAGCCCTCCTCCCGCCCAAACGACCGAGGGGCGCTGCCGCATGACGCGCGACACGTGTACCGAAACCGATCGCGAACATGCAGGAAAGATAGGTGTTAGACTAATATTCGAGGAAAAATTAGAGCTAAACACAACGCTAAACATGCAAAGCTATAAAAGAATAATACTAATTACGGGCAAGGTATGTTAGTATTAGTGATTTAAGTAGAGGAAGTGAATTAGTGGTGGATATTATATGGTAGAACAAATTATAATCCGAGCATAAGATCCGAAACGGTTCATGCAAGGAATAATTCGATCTACACAGTGGAAGGTACAAAGGAATACAATTTCTAGAGGATCTAATAGGAATCGTGAAGTTTATGCGGCTCAATAAGTCAGGGCTGTCAATGTCACCCCTGATCAAGTTGTGCATTAAAATCACCCCAAGCTTTTTCTACGATTAAATAAGGATGGAAGGTCTATTAAGAGCAATCTACGAGAGTAAGAAGGCAGTCTCACGCCTTCATCCCAGTTGAGGCCACGCAGAGCAAAAAGTAAAAAGTTTTTCCCGACTGACTCTATACGGTCTTGGTGTGCTTTGTACTGAAGGCACCATACACAAGATCCGTACTCTAAAAATCGGATGAAGAAACGAAATATAGAGAGTCTTCGTTATATAGAGGTCGTCAAATTACTTTGACCACCTCTTTATAAACCCAAGCACTCCCATGGCTTTAGTTACCATGTTAGAAATCTGTTCAGAAAACTTTTAACTTGGGGTCTACTTTAACACCAAGATCATCAACCAATGTAATTCTCGCAAAGAAAACCACCGCGGAGGGTGTAAGGATCCAACAAGGGGCTGGAGCGATGAAATGTCATTACTTTACATTTCGAGGCACTCAGGTGTAACATATTTGCACAACACCATGACTGAAAGTTATTGAGATCGGATTGCAAGCGAGAGTGAAATGAAATGTCCTGGACACAGAGTTTAACGTCATCCGCATACATGAGCACTCGAGAGTTTGTTAATACTGAAGGCAGGTCATGAATAAAGAGTGTGAAAAGTAGGGGTCCTAGATGGCTGCCCTGTGGTAACCTGAAGTAACCTGAACAGGTGAAGACAAGGAGTTTTTTAAGAGGACTCTTTGAGACCTAGAGCAAAGGTAGCTGAAAATCCATTTCAAAAGATTGGGCCGAAACCCTAAAATGTTAAGTCTTTGTGCTAAAACGGAATGGTTTACAGAGTCGAATGCTTTACTGAAATCGGTGTAAATGACATCCGTCTGCATGTAACCATGGAAGACTTTAATAATAAAAAGAGGTAAACTCTAGTAAATTTGTAGTTGTTGATTATCGCCTTATAAATCCGTGCTGAGCTGGAGAAATAAGTGGTTTGCAGAGATGTTGCAAATGTGGGGTTTATATTTTCTCAAACATTTTAGGAATAGCGGATAACTTTGATATACCTCTGTAGTTCATTGCGTCAGACTTACTACCTTTTTTATGGATAGGAATAATAAACGATTCCTTCCATATGGGGGGAAGCATGAAGAGTTAATGGATAGGGTGAATAGTCAAAGCAGGGATCCACACAGAGCATCGGCACAGTACATGAGTACACAGGACCTGGTGAAAACACCGGCTTAACTAGTCGAAGATCATGAAGCAGTGAGCTTTCATTTAACAAAGGGCTGAAAATGCCGTTCGATCTAGGTAAACTGTATGGATACGGCTGCTTTCATGGGAAAAGATAATTTAGTTTTTAATTTTTTTCAATAACAAAAAGAAAGTTCAAAACAAATAGCAATCAGACCACAGTGCAAGCAGTTTCTAAGAGCTACGCTTAAAGAAGAAATCGAAAAAACGAGAGAGACCTACTGCAACAGCTTTTAAGTGAGAGAGCTACTGCACAAAAAGGTTTAAAAGCGAGAGATAAAGAACAGTTAGTTGAGTTTGGGTGATAGAGAGAGAGAGTTGCTAGACAAAAGCTTAAACAAGAGAGCGGCCAAATGTATTTTCTTACTTACTGGAAGCAACACCAAAAACACAATTAACCGACGCACAAAATTGATGAAAAACGTTGTGTTTTCACACAAAAACTAGGCATGCACCCGCGGATTGTTATAGCAAATCAGTTAAGAATATATTTAGTAAATTTATTAGGCCAAACACCGATTGTTTCTAAAAGATAAGAAAAAGAAGCGGAGCGCAAGAAAAAAACACGTCTGGTCACTACAAAGAGAACGAACGATCGAACGGGACCTTGCTGAGTGTAGACGATTATTTTCACTGCGATTTGTAATGTCTTGGCTACTTTCACGGCTCCTCGAAGCCATAGCTCGTTACGCATTTCGCGTTCGCCGGCCCAAATTAATCGTCGTGACTTTTGACTTTAAAAACCACAATGGTTGGTTTTGCAATTTCACAAGAGTATTTCAAAATTTCGTCCCGCTGCCTTCCGTCCAAACAAAGGGAGAATATTTGGGGTGGCCACAATTTTGAAAATAATAGAACACGAAATATGCTGAATTATCGAGTGAGGCCAAATCTATCAGAAGCCGGAATCTGAATCGCATCAGATCATAAATATAACCGCAATGGAGAAAACCATTTGATAAAGCATCGTTCACTCTCGCTCGCTCTCACACACTAACGAGTCTGCTTTGATTGTTGGTTTTTTGTGTAGCCTGGATCTCAGAGAACATAAGTGCTAGAGCAACCAAACTTTCTGTAAAAACTCCTATCATATCAATTCGATACAAGTGTATATCAAAATTTTGCCCCGCCCTATTCCGCCCCCACAAAAGACAAAAGTCGACAATTTTGAAAATAGAACAAAGTGCAAAACGCACTATCATAGAGAATGCCCTTATTTACCAGATTTCGATTTTGGTTTAGATCGGATCATCATTATAGCCACAATGATGAAATGAATTTTCAGTAGCTGTCTCCCATCCCTTCAGCCGAACTGATTCTCTATCTCTCTCACTCGCTTTGGATCGTTTCAGTTTACGTGGAGAACGAAACGCGTGTTGTTGTGAGAAGTGATGTAAATGTAAATGTCAGATGCAGACAAAAAATGTAAAATGTAATAACTGATCAAATATTTTAAAATACCACATAAATCACATGTGTACTGGCTGAGTAAGGGTATAAAAGTTGTGTCGCGATCACGGCGACTCTTCACGTTCTCTTTCGTTTTGACTTGTATTTGCTTACTGAACCGGTTTCTCTTTTCAGAATGTCTGAAAGAGGCTTTGCAATTGCGGCGAAGTCTTTTATGAAGCTACGGTAGAATGGACCAGATCGTGAAAACTGTATTCGGCCCAGCGTTTTGCTGAATAGCCTTTGCGTTCTCGGGGTCGGTTTTTGTAACGTTGTACGTCACGATGGACCCGTGGTATTCGACGCTTTCATACAAAAATGGCGACTTTTCTCAAGCTATTCTCATATTTGCCGCGTACAGGGTTTTCAATACCCAATCAACGTGTTTCACAGTTTCGTACTTCCCCGTTAGGGTCGGCAAATGCCGCCCTTTTGCTACACAACATATGGACAAATTACGCCATTATGGCTGGGGGTACATCGATGTCAACTACACTAGTATGGTTGATGTTTTTACACTCATGGAACTTAATAGTCTTAGTCGTGTTACCGAATCTGAGTGTTCCGTCTTTCAAGCAAAACATTGCTCCCACCTGCCTTAGCAGGTCGAGGCCAGTAATACCATAAACAGTTGAAAGGTATTTAAGTAAAACAAAGGGGGATATTTTATCGAGCGACCACAGAGGACACCTCTCGGTGATAACATTCGTCACGTTGATGGAATGTACGGGAAACGGAGTTTCGACCGGTATGAAGCCTCTAAGCCCCGCGTGTTGCTTAATATAGTTTTTCGAAGCGCCATTGTCAATTATCAGTTTAATGCTAACCGTTTCTAATTCCGATAAAGGAAGGGTAGCAGGAATGAACCCCTAAAAAATTTATGAAGTCACTCTTATAATCCGGCTGACTTATTTGCAAACGTGTAGCCCCTGCCAGACCCGAACGGCTTCTGGTAAGTCGTGGGTCGTTTGAATTTTGACGAGGATGGATCTACATCCATTGGCTCGGGTCCCTGGCTCTGCGATTTGTCATTTGGGAAGCCTTGATTTGCGCCTCCGTGTAGCGCTTTGCGCGTGCCCTGATTTCTAAAATTATGAGGGCTTCGGTCCTGTATGGCCTTTGACCCTGGACTGGAAGCTGGGATTTGCGCTCACTGACCCCTGTGACTTCTATTACAACTCTCTCGCAAAATTTGCCGCAAGCACGCTTGTGATGAGAGCGAACTATTTCTCGATTTTATAATATTAATCTGCCAAGGCTAGGTTTCCCTGTCGCATTGTTTTATCCGAACACGAACTGTCAAAATGGCCATTAAATTAAGAACTGTAATAAAGGATGACAATACATTATTCGCGGCAACTTTTATTTTGTTCCTTTCAATATCCGTCGCCATATAATGTCTAGCGCTACCCTCATGGGGTTCAAAAACCTCGAATGCCGATAAAGCTGCTTGGCGCCAAACGACATTACTCTCCTGTTTGCCATCAAACTCCGGGATGGACTTGATCATGTTCAATGGCTGTTCAATCTTTTTATATGACCCCACCGCAGGGACAGCGCGATTGGGAGACTTCGGCCCTCAACTTTTGCACCTTGGTACGGAATCTAGCAGATTGGCGTGCTAATGCGGCCTCTACGGCTGCAGTGAGAGCTGCATGGTCCATGTTGTGGGGTCTTGGCTGCTTTGGCCGTTCGTCACTGTCCGCCAAGTGTAAGCCTTCGATATGGGATTCTAAGCAGACGAAAACACTTTCCCTGTCAGTAATATGGTGCGCTTTGCTAAGAGTGGCACCGCCCTTCGTAATATTTTACACTGCAGTCCTTATATTATCCGCATTACCCGTGAGG
Organism: Drosophila bifasciata; assembly: GCA_009664405.1. Lineage (NCBI taxonomy): Eukaryota > Metazoa > Arthropoda > Insecta > Diptera > Drosophilidae > Drosophila > Drosophila bifasciata. The sequence continues at coordinate 26,470,262 of CM019044.1, forward strand.
GTTGGCTGCCTCTCATTATGGTATAAAATAAAACAGGTGCGTTTACCTTTTTTTTGTTTTACTGCCTCCTCGGTTGGATATTGGATTACGTTACGCAAAGAGCAAGGCATACACTGCCAAACTGTACTGGTTCTGTTCGATATGTTTCCTTATTATTATGATTATTTTTTCTTAACAGTTTTCCTATTTTTGTTTTAAAGGACCGACATAGACACTTTTCAAACAATTCTCTTACATGCTTTTATTTATGATCACAGTTATTGCTGTTTTGTTGAATTACAATAGCCCTTTCCACTGGTTGAGCACAGCCTACGATATGTGGGGCGTCTTGGCCAGGGAATTTCCGTCGTCTTGGGTAGCAGATCGAGGAGATGAAAGCGAGGGATTGCCCTTCAGCTTCTTAGATTTCCTAGATTAACTGCACTTTATTTTAAATTTGAGCGAGGGATTGTCCTTCAGCTCGTGTTTCTTCACTGCTTTTACTTTTTTGAGGTTTTTTATACCCGTACTCGAAGAGTAAAAGGGTATATTGTATTTGTGGTAAAAGTGGATGTGTGTAACATAGAGAAGGAATAATTTCCGACCCTATAAAGTATATATATTCTTGATCAGCATCAATAGCCGAGTCGATATAGCCCTGTCTGTCCGTCCGTCTGTCCGTCTGTCTGTCTGTCCGTCTCGTTTGTCGCCCATTGCTCGAAGGCTATAAAAGTTAGAGCAACCAAACTTTTTATCCAGTCTGATGTGATATCTCACTCCTAGAACAAATTTTCAATCTTTCGCGCCGCCTACTTCCGCTCCATAAAGGGTGAAAATCTGCGGCGTCGACAATTTTAAAAATTACAGAAAACTAAAAATGCAGAATCATAAAGAGAGACCATATCTATCAGGGGCCCAAATCTGAATCGGATCGGATCATTAATATAGCCACAATAGACAAAATCATACGCAAAAACTTCGCTCCCTCCCTTTCGCACTCACACAAAATCGAGTAATTTTGGTTTTCGTATAAATGAGCGCCTCGATCTCAGAGACTATAAGAGCTAGAACAACCAAATTTTTTTGCCTAGACTCCTGTGATATCGCTTCAGTGCAAGTTTATTTCAAAATTTTGCCACGCCCACCCAAAAGACGAAAATCCCCCGAAACAAAATATACACTTTTATTAGGGTTGATGGCAGCAGCGCTGCAGCGGCTGCTACTGATTCTCTCACACACACACTCACGCTCACACAAGCTACCTCGTGCAGTGTACGTGTGTTGTTGTGAGAAGTGATGTAGATGAAGTAGATGTAGATGGCTGATGTAGCAAAAAATAAAATGTAATATTTAAAAACTGATAAAACATTTGAAAATTTCACATAAATCACATGTGTGCTGACTGAGTACGGGTATAAAAAAGTAGAGTCGCGGCAACAGCGACTCCGTACGTTCTTCCTCGTTTTTATTGAAGAAGATTTTTTGCTGTCTTTTTTGTATGGTACTTTGGTGGGATCGGTTTTTTTTCGTCCTTTTTAACACACAGCTTTGTTTTTTTACAACAACCTTTGGATTTTTAACAGAGTGCAGAGAAAATTGTACAATTCGGATTTTATTTTTTTTTTTACACTTCTAAGCTTTTTTTACTGCGGCGTTCACACACTCCTTGACCTGGGTTCTTTTGTTGTTTTTTTCAGAACAATTAAGTATAACTACCGGTTATGCCTGCCGTGGCATTGGCCGAGGGAAATAATAGAATGGATTAGTTTTTATTTCATTATTTGCCGGCACAAGTGGCGTGGTCGAAAATCAGAACTTTCGAACTAGAATTTCGCTGAAACCCTGCAGCTGGTGGGAAGTGTTAACCTATATACATATAAATATTGTATAAATTTCTTCAACGTCTCTGCATTCAAAAAGTACTATAGAGTCATGTTTAAGGTTGGTTTCTATCTACTTTTTAAGTCAATACAAGCGACCGAAGCTCGAGAAATCGCGACTTAAGTGTTGTTGTATAAAGCAGAATTTCCCAGGGCTGTCATGTGTTAGTTAGTATTGATTTCGATTCTCCCAAAACTATTCTTTTCGATCGATAGTACTTTTCTTCGGTTTCAGGGGGATACTGCCCCCAGAGAATCCTTGTTAGTAAGAAACACACCATTTTAGTTGAGTATACTTTTGAAATGTTGGTTGTTTAAGTTGTAATGAACCCTGGAGCCAGGGCTCGCTACATTTACATATAAGATATAAGATAGAAAATATAAGATATAAGATATTAGATATAAGCTATAAGATATAAGAAATATAACATATAAGATATAAGATATATAACATATACCTCAGGGAAAAGAAGTATATGTCCATTGATATTATTGAAAAAAAAAATATTAAGAACAAAGATAATCTTTTGGACTTTTTTTTATTTAACTAGTACAAGTACATATGATCAAAAAAATAACAATTTTATTTTCATAAGCTTTTGGGTTTGCTAAATATTTAGTGAAAAAGTTTAAGTTCATATGAAATAAGTATATGTCCATAATAAGTGAAAGTTCAAAATAGTAATGAAATAATTTTTTTAGATTTTTTTTTTTATTAATTTTTAATAGTATATATGCTTTTACTTTTTTAGTGAAAATTTGAATTATCCGGGTTGGCATGGAGGTTGCCAAATTTTGGAGAATTTTAGGGTTAATTTGATGCCATTCCTGGAGCAATGCTCTTTTTTAGGTCATTTACCATATCAAACTGGCTTCCATCCTTGTAAACTTTGTTGGATAATATTCCCCAAAGATCTACTATTCGGCTTAGGTCCGGGCTGATTGCTGGCCACTGCAAAAAGGGTATCCTCCTATCATCCAAAAAGTCGTTTGTTTTACGTGCCGTATGGATTGGCGCGTTGTCTTAATGGAAGATCCACTCATCTCCGTAAAGGTTTCCAGCAAATTCAATCTGTACTGTTTCTAACAACTCTAAAAAGATTTCTCCATTGGTTCTGGTTCGTATAAAACAGATTGGAGACTTTCTAGTATTCCCAAATCCAGCCTAAACCATCAATGATCCTCCACCGTGGTTTTGCCTATGGCAGTGCTATCTTGGTTGTCTTTTATCGCGCCAATACTTTTGGCAGAAGTCAGGGCTGTCAAGTTACATTTTCTAACGTCCGAAAATATAACTTTAGTGAAATCCTGTGACCAAAATTTGTATTTTTCAGCAAGTCCTAGTCGGGCGGTTATGTGGCGCTCAATATCCTCGCTACAGAGTCGCGGGAAGCATATCTAACCGTTTCGTTTTCCTTTAAAATTTGATTTATACGTATTTTGGATGTATCAAGCTTCAGTTAACCTTTGATCTCCATACAAGACTTGTTGTTTTGAACGGCTAGACGCCGAATTTGCCTCTTGCACCGTGCATCGATTTCCGTGAGTCTGCCGCTCCTCTTTATTCTCGCATACATTGCAGGATTTTTTAAAAAAGTTTGCTATGTGTGTCCATGCCGATTTAGTCTGGTGGCAATATAAGAAACATTCTTGCCAGATTCGGCAGGCCTTTTGATCAGACCGCGATCTTCCTCCGACAAATGCCTTCCACGTGGCATTTTACCGTAAAATCTAAATTTGAACACACATTTTTCATTCCAAACGGGTAAAGACAATGTTACTTACTTTTTTCTGAATAAAGAAATTTTATGGATCACACTTCTTACTTTGACCACACGCGAAAGCTCAATAATCTCAGCTTGGACATATACTTATTTCCTTCGAAAACCACGAGTTGCTACACAAACTTTTTTCAAACGGTACAAATAATGAAGCGCAAAAGGAATACTGGACTGCGAGATCTTCATAAGAGATACAAGAACAAACTGGCATGCCTACAACAAATTTACCGTTACCTTCATAGAAAATATAAGCAAATTAAAAAAAGTGGACATATACTTCTTTCCCTGAGGTAGTATAAGATCACCGGGAAAGTATACGCAGTGCCCAATTTCTAAAACAGTGATAAAGTACCCAAAACAACGCATAAACAACTGAACCCCAATTACCATGGAAGCCGACGAAGAGGACTCAAGCAGCGAACTCCACACCGAAGAGAAATCCCCAAATCCAGGTGTCAGCATCGGCTGGATCTACAAGCGCCGCCGAGACGAGCTGGAGGCTTTCACCAAGGAATTTGGATTCGCCAATTTAGGAACTGTTGAAGGGTGGCGTAAGAACCTGGCCATACTACTCGCCGGACCAATCCCGCCGAGTGCCTGTCCCAGCTGCCCACTACTCCAGGACTCCAGGACCAGGTACCGGAAGATGGGACCCCAAAGCCAGTCCCACGCCCCGACCTCCAGTCGTCACGGCCGCCGATCTCCCAAGGCCGCACACTACCGAAACTACCCGCTCGCCCACGCAGAGAATGGTGCCAGCAAGCAACGCTCCCATAGACGGACCCGACTACAACCACGTCACAAAATGTGTTCCGCACGGCGGAACGCATTTGCAGATGGTGCATCCAGTCCAACAGAGACGATGACCCGAGCCGGGAACGACCCAGTTAATGAGCTTTACAGGATCTACGACGACGCCCTGCCAGGACTCCAGCTGTAAGTGCGACGAGACATATTGGAAAGCTTATCACTGCGCTGACACGATTAGCCGCGGAGTAGGGCAAGGCATCCGACCGAAGAGAAGATGACTCCTCCTCACCTTCGTTAGTTCTCTTTGTAGTGACCAGACGTGTTTTTTTCTTGCGCTCCGCTTCTTTTTTTTAATTTATTACAAACAACTGGTGTTTTGGCCTAATACTTAATATCTTCTTAACTGATTTGCTATCCAAATCCGCGGGTGCATGCCTAGTTATTGTGTAACAACACAACGTTTTTAATCAATTTTGTGCGACGGTTAATTGTGTTGGTGTTGTTGCTTTCCGTAAGTACCAAAACACATTTTGCCGCTCTATTGTTTTAGCTTTTTTCTATTACTCTCTCTCTCTGTCACCCAAACTTAACTAACTATTCTTTCTCTCTCGCTTTTGAAACCTTCTGTGCAGTAGCGCTCTCACTCACAAGCTGTTGCAGCTTGTGCAAAAAGCAGATCACTCTTGATCAGCCGAACATACCTTGCTGGCTTGTGTGCGGGTATTTCTGGCCGTGTGGATGATGCCATTTCACAACGCAATGGACTACATTATAGTTGCGAGGAATGCCGTGCGGTAGAAAACGAAATGCGCTCGTTTATGAGCCAGACGAGGAGTGGCTTTAAGAAGCTGATCGTGGGCTTTAAGAAGCAATTTAAGAAGCAATTTACAGCTGCTGGCTGAGTCTCCGCGGCGCAAGAAGTCCACCCGCGGGACTTGCAAGTGCCAACTGCCTCACGGACTCCGGCATCTGAAAAACTAACTCCAACCACTACACCAGTGCAGCAGTTGATTTCGTTTGCCACTCCAAGGGCAACGATCGCTGCTGGTGATGCAGATTCGGTAGCCGAATGCATCTCCTCGGAGAACATGCTGCCTACTGTAGCGTCCGTGTCCGTAGAGTCCGTACGAACCCGCCAGTTGATGTACGTCCGGGTCCACCGGATATTGCCATCACAGGTACCGCACCTGTGGTACCAAAACCACTGGAGGGTGTCCCACCAAAGCGGCAAGTTTTTGTCTCTCGGCTTGCCCCTGATCTCACATCTAATGATGTAACTGCCTTTATACAAAAGCGAAATAAAAGCCGATGGCCTAAAGGTGGAGAAGTTTAATTTCGCCTATGCCAGGGGGATAGCTTCTTTGAAGATGTAATAAAACCTATCTCAGGCTGAGGTAGGTTCAGTCTGTCCAGGATTTTTCTACAAGAAACTTCTGTAGATTCGCTGGAACTCTAGAGCAAGGGCTTGGACGTGAGATCGAAAGTGGAGCTGGCGTAGAGTTGGGATACCGTGCGGGTAATTTTGTAATCGCACTTGACGTGGAAATGCTGACACCTGAGTCTCGGTGTGCGGTAATATATTTTGAGTTAAGTTATTCGTGTTCGCGCTCGTCGCAGAAATTATGACACTTGGGTGGTTGAGTTTTGATGTTTTAATGTTTTATTTGTGTTCTTATATTGTTCTTCGTGTTTAAGGTTTGGTATGGTGGTTCTTGTATTGTTTTTCGTGTGTATAGTGTCGTTTCGGGAACCGCCGCTGATGGCCGTTTGGTGCTCGGCTGATGGACTGCCCTGATTGATCGAGGGCCCGGGCTATTTAAGGCCGATCTCGAGGGCTGAGTCCGCAAGTTTGTGGTTACGGAAGTGGTGTCGAGTTCTCCACGCGTGCCACCGACACGGTCATTGCCTCGGTTGCACCGAGAAATGAGCTGAGTGTAGTTTTGGCACTTTGGTCATTGACTCGGTTGCACCGAGAAATGACCTGCGTGGAGTTGTGTAACTCGGGGGAAACTGGGGCTCGTGTGTCGATTCCGCAGAAATCGATCGGCGCGTGGGACTGGAAATGTACAGTGACAGATGTATGGTGTACGTGTGTTTTGGCATTTACAAATTAAGGTATGTTGTATTGTGTTTGTGTTTTGTATTGGAGAGGAAACTTTACTCTATGCATATGTTGTTCTTACTTAATGCTCTACTTAATGTATCGAGCCCTGGTCACAGGGTTGGTCGTGTTGTCTGATCAGTACTAGTTGACCCACCGTGCGGCGCCATTGTCGTCGGCGGAGATTGTAGTGACGGGATTGTTCTTGACTTGCCCGCTGAATGATGTTCCGCACTGTCACGAATACTTCTTTGAGTCGGGTTGCCTTAGTGTGGGCTGTGTCCAGAGGGCTTCCTGTCCCTGGTGTGCTCCAGGTAAGCGAAGTTCTCTCCCGTGTAGCAGGAAGGCGGGGCTGAAGCCAGTTGTTTCCGAGACAATGTAGTTAATTGCCAGTGATATTTCGGGTACGAGTTCGTCCCATATGTTTTGATGGTCCTCCACGAATTGTGCAATCATGGTCTTCACTGTCCGATTGGCCCGTTCCGTATGATTTTCCTGGGGGCAATACGGTGCGGTGTGTTGCAGATCCACGCCGGCTGTTTGCAGAAACGTGCGAAACGAGCGGCTGGTGAACTGCGTTCCGTTGTCACGGACGAATCGTTTTTGTACGCCAAAGTGACTGAGAATACGTTCCCGAAAAGCTAGCTCTAGAGTGGCGGTGGTAGCCTTCTTAAGAGGCACTAGTTCGACCCATTCGATCTACACAGCGGAAGGTACAAAGAATTCACTTTTCTATAGGATCTAATAGGAATCGTGCAGTTTATGCGGCTCAACAATTCAGTCGATGAGCCGTACTCTGAACTCGGACGAACAAGCGAAATATGGAGAGTCTTCGTAATATAGGGCTCGTCAAATTCCTTCTACCACATCTTCATTAACCCTAGCACTCCAATGGCTTTAGTTACCATGGTAGAAATCTGTTCAGAAAACTTTAACTTGGGGTCTAGTTTAACATCAAGATCATCAACAAATGTAATTCTCGCAAAGAGAACCACCGCAGAGGGTGTAAGAAGCCAACAAGGGGCTGTTGAGTAAATAGTATCTTACTATCAGTTCTATATGCATTCATATATTAGTTTCCCTATTCATATGCCCGCTTTTGTGTTTCCAGCCGCTCTTATTGCTTGTATCCAAAACCTAATTGTAACATTCTAACACGTATAGAAAAACCGCAGCTGCACACGAATTCATCGATGTCCGCCGTTCTTGTAGTGGAACGTCGCATCGCGTGATCTTCTAATTCCCCTTTGCGATGGGCTTCCTTTTTGTAGCGTTGAGTCACTACGAAAATAAGAGTTGAGCTTAACCGCACGCGTCTTAACCCTCCCCGCTATTTTCGTTACCACCCGCGATATTGTTACCCCGCTTCGCTGTAAAAAATAACATTCACATTACCGAAATTAAAATTAAATAAAATCAAAATACAAAAGATTAATACAGTCCACTCATTCGCAACCAGGGCTGGAGCAACGAAATATCATTACTTGACATTTCGAGGCATTCAGGTGAACATTTTTGCACAACACCATAACTGAAAGTTATTAAGATCGGATTGCAAGCGAGTGAAATTAAATGTCCTTATACTAGACACAGATTTTAACATCATCCGCATACATGAGTACTCGAGACTTTTAATACTGAAGGCAGGTCCCTAACAAAGAGTGTGAAAAGTAGGGGGCGTAGATGGCTGCCCTGTGGTACTCCAGAAGTAACCTGAACAGGTGAAGAAAAGGAGTTTTTGGATTTTGGTAAAAGGAGTGTGAAAATTAGGGGGCCAAGATGACTCCCCTGAGGTACTCCAAAAGTAACCTTAACCGGTGAAGAAAAGGTTTTTGAAGATGAATCTTTAAGACATCGAAAAAAGGTAGCAAGAAATCTATTTCAAAATATTGGGCGGAAACCCTAAACGGTCTAATTTTTATTGCTAGTAGGGAATGGTTTACAGAGTCCATTTTACTCTAAAGTACTCGTACTTATCTATACTATAAATATGTAACAAAAATGCTGTGTGTATGTATTACATGGGGTTTTTTTAATGATAGCCAGAGAATGTGGCATGGTTTGCACAAGCAAATATTTACATTTCCATAAATAGGTTCCTCAGGAATGAAGGAAGTATGTATGTATGTATGTAAAACTGCAGCTGATAAAATTAATAAGTGTTTGTAAACATTTGTGGTACTCTGTGAAAACACTTTGATTGACTACAAATTTACGTGTTCAATTACAAAACGATGAAATCAGCAGATTTTTTTCCAAAAAACTGTTAGACTTCGTCTCATATTTCGTCTTAAAATGTGTAATGATACCTATTTCAGACTGAGGTAAGCTCAGTCTGTCCAGGGTTCTCTACAAGAAATTTTGTAGTATTGCTGGAACTTTAGGGTAGGGCTTGGCCGTGAGACCGAAAGTGGAGCGGGCGTGGAGTCTTGTTACCGTGTAGGTGCTTTGGGCGATCGCACTTGGCGATGAAAGGAAAACGCTGACACCTGAATTTTGGTGTATGCGATAATATGGCTTGTTGTGTCACCTGATTTGTTTTATGTTCGCGCTCGGCGAAGAAATGATGACACTTCGTGAGTTTTGGTTTTGATATTATTTAACTGGTTTTTATTTGTGTTCTGTGTCTTTTCTTGTGTCGTGTAGTGGTTTCGTGTATAGTGTTCGCGAAGGTGACGCGACTTAGAATAGGCGATGGACTGCCGTTTTGGTTTATGATAGGCGATGGACTGCCCTGATTGATCGAGGGCTCGGGCTATTTAAGCCCGATCTCGAGTGCTGAGTCCGCAAGTCTGGGTGCTGAGTTGGTGTCGGGTTCTCCAGCGCGTGCCACCGACCCGGTCATTGCCTCGGATGCACCGAGAAATGAGCTGAGTCTAGGCTGTGGTCATTGGCTCGGTCGTACCGAGGAATGACCTGCGTGGAGTTGTGTAACTCGGCGGGGAAACTGGAGTTGGGTAACTCTTGTGGAAATTATGGCGCGTGTGTCGATTCAGCAGAAATCGATCGGCGCGTGGGACTTGGAAATTGTATGGTGTTTGTGTTGTTACAAAATGTGGTATTGTGTTTGTGTTGTTTGTGTATCGATATATGTATGACAAAGTAACTTAGTGCTATCAGTGTGAATATCTATACGAATGTAACGGTTCGTTACACCCCTTTCTTCCGGGTGGGGTTGCAATTGGCCGCTTTGGTTACTCCTGGGTCGGCAAAGTTTCTTGCCAACGTGTTATGGCGTTTCTATTGGTGGTTTTCCGTCGTCGGGGGTCGTTGTGATCGCTGGTGTCGTTTGCTTCCTCAGCAGGGTCGCTGTCCAACGTGTCGTGGTACTCTTTCAGGTCGTTGATATTTGCGATTTTCAGTTTCCGACTTCCGGGGTGTTGCAACTTGACGATATTTGTTGACGCGAAACCTTTGACTTTGAATGGCCCATCATATTTTGGGGCCAGTTTCGCAGCGAAGCCGTCGGCTGCGTTGAAAAGGTGGTGTTGCCTGATCAATACTAGTTGACCCACCGTGGGGCGCCATTGTCGTCGGCGAAGATTGTAGTGACGGGATTGTTCTTGACTCGCCCGCTGAATGTTGTTCCGCACTATCGCGAATACTTCTTTTAGTCGGGTTGCCTTAGTGTGAGCTGTATCCGGAGGCTTCCTGTCCCTGGTGTAACTTCGTCGTATAGTGCTCCAGGTAAGCGAGGTTCTCTCCCGTGTAGCAGGAAGGCGGGGCTGAATCCAGTTGTTTCCGAGACACTGGAGTTGATTGCTAGTGAGATTTCGGGTACGAGTTCGTCCCATGTGTTTTGATGATCCTCTACGAATTGTGCAATCATGGTCTTCACTGTCCGATTGGCCCGTTCTGTAGGGTTTTCCTGGGGCAATACGGTGCGGTGTGTTGCAGATCAACGCCGGCTGTTTGCATAAACAGGCGGAATGAGCGGCTGGTGAACTGTGTTCCATTGTCACAGACGAATCGTTTTGGTACGCCGAAGTGACTTAGAATGCGTTCCCGAAAAGCTAGCTCTAGGGTAGCTGTGGTAGCTTTCTTAAGTGGCACTAGTTCGGTCCATTTTGTGAAGGTGTCGAAGAATACCAGTAGCATGGTGTTCCCTCGTTTTGATCGGGGCAGTGGCTCTACGAAGTCGGCGCATAATGTGGCGAAAGGCAGCTGAAACAGCTGAGTACGTATTTCCGCACATCGCGATATAGGCCGGGCCAATAGTATCGTTGTGTTATCCGTGTGATGGTTTTTCAAATGACAAGGTGGCCTGCCGTGGGCTGATCATGGCATTCCTTGAGGACTCTTTGGACACGTAATCGTGATCGTCGGCTCCGTGGCCTAGATGCCTGTAGAGTTCTCCATTCTCGAATACGTAGTCTGGGTATTTATCGGGTTCTTCTTTGGTTTGGTGAATCCTTCGTGCGAGCCAGGGGCAACTTGTTGCGTCCTCTTTGATTCTTGCTAGCGTCTCCAAGGGTTGTCGGGACAGGGCATCGGCAACCACGTTGTGTTTCTCTGCTCTATAGTGGACGTCCTGCTGATACTGTTGGAGTTCGAGCGCCCATCTCGCTATTTTTCCGTAGGGGCTTTCCATAGTATTCAGCCATTTCAGCGCGAGATGGTCGGTTATAACGTCGAACCGGTATCCTTCTAGTTGTTCCTTTAGTTGGTCGAAGGCCGATTGTTGATCTGCGGTCCATGTCCATGTTTGTCCTTTCTTGAGTACCTGAGACATTGGTTGGACGACTGTAGCAAAGTTTGGAACGAATCTTCGGTACCATGATGCCATTCCGATGCACTGACGTAGTTCCTTTATGTTCGTGGGTGGCTTGAGTTCTTTAACGGCAGCATTCTTGTCTGGGTCCGTGTGGATACCTTCTTCGCTGATGACGTGACCAAGTTATTTGATCACGCTTTGGAAAAATGTGCACTTTTCCGCGTTTATCCGCAGGTTCGCTTTTCGAAGGCGAGAGAGGACTATTGCCAGGTTGTGTAGGTGGTCCTCGAATTATCATCCGACGACGACAATGTCGTCAAAATATGCGAATGCGTAGGGTTCCATGTCGGCACCGATCACAGTATCAAGGGCCCGTTGGAATGTTGCTGGTGCAGAATGTAATCCGAAGGGCAACACTTTCCATTGATAGAGACCTCTGCCGGGTACCGTGAAGGCGGTGGCTTCTCGACTTCCGTTGGCCTTGGGTATTTGCCAGAATACGTTCTTCAGATAGTACTATACACACTATTTGATTCTTGTCTCATATATTATTTTCTAATTAGATCTGGGAAGCCCCCTTGGTTTTGCCAAAGAGCTATCCAGTCTAAAAAACATAAAATCAAGACTTTATAAAAAATTTCAAGAAGTTGACTCTCTTTCTTCTCTCCCTCGCATGTCATAGCTCGGTCAAATTTCACCATTCTAAACGCTCAATTTATAAAACGATAAAGAACGTACGGAGTCACTGTAAACGCGACTCTCCTTTTATACCCGTACTCAGTCTGTACACATGTGATTTATGTGGAATTTTCAAATGTGGTATCAGTTTTTACATTTTACATTTGTTTGCTGCATCGGTCATCTACATCTACATCAGTTCTCACAACAACACACCTACACTGTACGAGGCAGAGTGTGTGAGCGTGAGTGTGAATGTGATAGAATCAGTAGCAGCTATTAACCCTCAAAAAAAATGTATATTTTTTCATTTCATCGTTGTGGCTATAATAATGATCCGATCTGGACCAGATATGATCATTCTCTACGATACTGCATTTCGTTTTTCTCTATCTTCAAAATTGTGGACTTTCGTCTCTTGTGTGGGCGGAAGGGGGCGGGGCGAAATTTTGAAATACACTTGTTTTGGTTTGGTATCACAAGAGTCTAGACAGAAAGTTTGGTTGCTCTAGCTCTTATAGTCTCTGAGATCCAGGCTACACAAAATACGAAAAACCAAAACGACTCGTTTTTGTGTAAGTGCGAAAGAGAGGGAATGCTGTTTTTGGAAATGGTATTCTCTATTGTGCTATACCAATGCTCCGATCAAATTTAGATTTGATGATTCTGTGATTCTGGATTTTTCGTTTTCTGCTATCTTCAAAATTGTGGACGGCACGATGTGCGCCCTTTGTGGTGGCGGAAGTGGGCGGGGCGAAATTTTAAAACACTTTTCTAGGATATAACATCAGTATGGAACATCAGTTGCTCGATCTCTTATAGCCTTCGAGAAATGGGCGACAAACAAGACGGACAGACGGACGGATAGACCGGGCTATATCGACTCGGCTATTGATGCTGATTAAGAATATATATATGTCGGAGCAAAAGGTTGTGGTATCGGAGTCAACGGTGAATCTTCTTTCTCCATATTCTGTTAATTCTTATTTAAGCACAGCAAGTCGCCCGAGTGATGTTTTCTGATGTGTACTCCAAAGCCGACTGACTCGCAGGCCATCGCCCTCACTCACTCACTTCTTCCATTTCACCATTTCGCATAACCATTTCATCATCTTTTGCAATAACTCTCACATACAGAAAAACACCCGGCGCCATGGTCACTTGAATTACACTCTCAGTGATGCTCAGTCAGTTTAACAGAATGTTATTCTATTCCTCTTTATTCAAATGTTCAAGTTTCTTATTGACTAACATTCTTTTCGTTGGTTTTAAACTTAACATGTTTTGTTCAATGATTTTGCGACATATACTCTATAGGTTCGGAAATTATTCCTTGTCTATGTTACACACATCCACTTTTTACCACAAATACAATATACCTTTTTACTCTTCGAGTACGGGTATAATTACCTAGCACGATGCAGGATACGCTTTTCCCAGGACCCTAAACAGTTTTACAGCTTCATAAACAGTAAGCGTAAAACGTCCGCACATCCATCATCGCTATCATTTCTAAATAAGTCGGCAAACAATGATCCAATGAGGCCATTGGCGATCTTTTTGAACAATTCTTCCAAACAACTTTTTTCCATGAAAGCTACTCTGTTCAGCCGTATCCATACAGTCTACCTAGATCGAACGGCATTTTCAGCCCTTTGTTAAATGAAAGCTCATTGCTTCATGATCTTCGACTGGTTAAGCCGGTGTTATCACCAGGTCCTGACGGAGTCCCCGGCTGTGTACTCATGTACTGTGACGATGTTCTGTGTGCACCCCCTGCTTAAACTATTCCCCCTATCAATTAACTCTTCATGTTTCCCCATCTGGAAGGAATCGTTTATTATTTCTCCCCATAAGAAAGGTAGTAAGTCTGACGCAATGAATTATAAAGGTATATCGAAGTTATCCGCTATTCCTAAAATGTTTGAGAAAATTTTAACACCGCACTTGCAACATCTCTGCAAACCACTTATTTCTCCAGCTCAGCATGGGTTTATAAGGAGACGATCAACAACTACAAATTTACTAGAGTTTACCTCTTTTATTATTAAAGGCTTCCATGTTAACATGCAGACGGATGTTATTTACACCGATTTCAGTAAAGCGTTCGACTCTGTAAACCATTACCTTTTAGCACAAAGACTTGACATTTTAGGGTTTCGGCCCAATCTTTTGAAATGGATTTTCAGCTACCTTTGCTCTAGGTCTCAAAGAGTCCTCTTAAAAACTCCTTGTCTTCACCTGTTCAGGTTACTTCTGGAGTACCACAGGGCAGCCATCTAGGACCCCTACTTTTCACTCTTTTATTCATGACCTGCCTTCAGTATTAACAAACTCTCGAGTGCTCATGTATGCGGATGACGTTAAACTCTGTGTCCAGGACATTTCATTTCACTCTCGCTTGCAATCCGATCTCAATAACTTTCAGTCATGGTGTTGTGCAAATATGTTACACCTGAGAGCCTCGAAATGTAAAGTAATGACATTTCATCGCTCCAGCCCCTTGTTGGATCCTTACACCCTCCGCGGTGGTTTTCTTACGAGAATTACATTGGTTGATGATCTTGGTGTTAAACTAGACCCCAAGTTAAAGTTTTCTGAACAGATTTCTAACATGGTAACTAAAGCCATGGGAGTGCTTGGGTTTATAAAGAGGTGGTCAAAGTAATTTGACGACCTCTATATAACGAAACTCTCTATATTTCGTTTCTTCATCCGATTTTAGAGTACGGATCTTGTGTATGGTGCCTTCAGTACAAAGCACACCAAGACCGTATAGAGTCAGTCGGGAAAAACTTTTAACTTTTTGCTCTGCGTGGCCTCAACTGGCTTCAACTAATCGTAGAAAAATACTTGGTGTGATTTTCATGCACAACCTAATCAGGGGTTACATCGACAGCCCTGACTTGTTGAGGTGCATAACCTTCACGATTCTTATTAGATCCTCTAGAAATTTTATTCTGTTGTATCTTCCACTGTGTAGATCGAATTATTCCTTGCACGAACCTTTTCGGATCTTATGATCGGATTATAATTCGTTCTACCATATAACATCCACCACTAATTCACTTCCTCTACTTAAATCACTAATACTAACATACCTTTCCCGTAATAAGTAATATTCTTTTTGTAACTTTGCATGCTTAGCGTTGTGGTTAGCGCTAATTTTACTCGAATATTAGTCTAACACCTAGGTTGAGCTATTAAGCGTTTTAATAGCTATTGTAAAAAAGGTAGGTTTTAAATAAAGAGCCGAGGATTTCAATTGGAAATACAATTGTATTAATTATATGAGGTAGCGGCTATACGCGTGTATAGCTGGGGTATAAAAATGCACCGAAAGCTATGATAATTACATCCAGACTGCTAGTGGGCAGGCGGACCGAATTGCCCGTGCCCCACTGCAAGAGGTAGAGAGAGCGAAAGAAGCTCGGGTTGCTGCTGAGCCGAGTGCGAGCGATAGATAGAGAGAGAGAGAGAGAGCGCGGGAGAACAGCATAGATGCTGCAGCTGTAGTAATGAAATAAGCATAAGCGTAACCATAAGCATAAGCAATTAAAATATTTACAATACAGTGTTCAATCGAATAAACAAACATGTAGGTAGGTTTACGTTAGGCTGCTCCACTAAATAACATAAAGATTTTTATAACTAAACATCGGGCTGGGAAACCCGACAACCTATCTTTCCTGCATGTTCTCGATCGGTTTCGGTACACGTGTCGCGCGTCATGCAGCGCCCCTCGGTCGGTTGGGCAGGAGGAGGGCTGCGTATCTGCCAGGGATCCGCGCGGAACAGGCTTCGGCTTGCTGTCGCATGGGCCACTTGATGGTGCATTCATTGCACATCAACGTCCTGAAGTTTTACCGGACGCCATTTCGGAGACCCCATTGGGATTCAGCAGACACACCCCGGAGACAGTCGTCGAATCAAACCGAATTGTGAATTTCAAGTTTTGAATTGAAATGGTGTATCAATCGGGATCAAGAGAATCCTAGGAATGAAGACGTCCTCACCTTTGAAAGGTCCAGCTAAGTTCATTGCTTCCACCACGCAGCTCATCAAATCGCTGACCGCGAGTCGCATACCGTTGCAGAGTTTTCACTGATTAATATTAAGGAGCATGAATATTGGCACACCTACTTTTAATTTTAATGTGTGGTGGTGTTTCGGGCAGATCAATTGAGTTCAAACATTCCGTTGGGTAAACAGCTGCTTCTTCTACTCCACAACTGTGTTTACTGACTTTTATATAATTTCATCAGTTTCCACGCTGGATGGGATAACATGATTAATTTGATGGACTTTTATACCCGTACTCGAAGTGTAACAGGGTATATTGTATTTGTGGTAAAAGTGGATGTGTGTAACATAGAGAAGGAATAACTTCCGACCCTATAAGGTATATATATTTTTAAGTCAGCATCAATAGCCGAGTTGATATAGCCATGTCTGTCCGTCCGTCTGCCTGTCTGTCCGTCCGTCTTCTTAGTCGCCCATTACCCGAAGGCTATAAGAGATAGAGCAACGAAATTTTTTTTCCAGACTGATAATGTACCTCAATTATAAAAAAATGTTTTAAAATTTCGCCCCGCCCACTTCCGCCCCCAAAAAACACGCACATCTATGGCGTCCACAATTTTGAAGATAGCAGAAAACGAAAAATGCAGAATCATCGAGAAAGACCATATCTATCAGAGGCCCAAATTGAATTGGATCGGATGATAAGTATAGCCACAATAGAGAAATCCATTTTGAGAATCATCATTCCCTCTCCCTCGCACTCACAGAAAAACGAGTCGATTTGGTTTTTCGTACAAATGAGCGCCTCGATCTCAGAAACTATAAGAGCTCGAGCAACCAAACTTTTTTTCCAAACTCCTGCGATATCACTTCAGTGCAAGCTTATTTCAAATTTTGCAACGCCACCTCCCGTCCCACCTAAAATAAACGAAAATCCACAATTTTGAAGAACGAAAAAAAAGAAAAATTCAGTATCGTAGAGAATGATCATATCTAACAGATTCCCGAATTTGGTTCAGGAAGGGGGCAAATCGAAATTTGGAAATACACTTGTACTGAAGTGGTATCACAGGAGTTTGGACAGAAATTTTGTTTGCTCTAGCTCTTATAGCCTCTGAGATCCAGGAGTTCATTTTGTACGAAAGGGCAAAAACGAAACGTTGCGAGAGAGAACGATGTTTCTCGAAATGGTTTCCTCCATTGTGGCTAGACTAATGACCCGATCTGATTCAGATATGGACCTCTTAAGATATCATCTTTTTCTCTATGAATATGCATATTTAGTTTTCTGGGTTTTTAGCTTTTTATACCCGTACTCGAAGAGTAATAGCGTATATTGTATTTGTGGTAAAAGTGGATGTGTGTAACATAGAGAAGGAATAATTTCCGACCCTATAAAGTGTATATGTTCTTGATCAGCGTCAAAAGCCGAGTCGATATAGCCCTGTCTGTCCGTCCGTCTGTCCGTCCGTCCGTCTTGTTTGTCGCCCATTGCTCGAAGGCTATAAAAGTTAGAGCAACCAAACTTTTTAACCAGTCTGATGTGATATCTCACTCCTAGAAACAATTTTCAATCTTTCGCCCCGCCTACTTCCGCCCCCATAAAGGGTGAAAATCTGCGGCGTCGACAATTTTAAAAATTACAGAAAACTAAAAATGCAGAATCATAAAGAGAGACCATATCTATCGGATCGGATCATTAATATAGCCACAATAGAGAAAAACATGCGAAAAAACTTCGCTCCCTCTCTTTCGCACTAACACAAAAACGAGTCGATTTGGTTTTGTATTTGTGTAGCCTGGATCTCAAAGACTATAAGAGCTAGAGCAACCAAACTTTCTCTCAAGACTCCTGTGATACCAAACCGATACAAGTGTATTTCAAAATTTCGCCCCGCACCCTTCCGCCCACCCAAAATACGAAAATCCACAATTTTGAAGATAGCATAAACCAGAAATGCAGTATTGTAGAAACTGACCATATCTACCAGATTCCCGAATTTGGTTCGGATCGGATCATTATTGTAGCCACAATGATCAAATGAATTTTAAGCAGCCATTCCCCACCTCTTCATTCAACGTAAGTCATTTATTGGGGTTGATTGTCGCTGCAGATTCTCTCACACGCACACTCACGCTCAAACATGCTGCCTCGTGCGGTGTACGTATGTTGTTGTGAGAACTGATGTAGATGTAGATGACAGATGCAGCAAACAAATGTTAAATGTAAAATGTAAAAAACTGATACAACATTTGAAAATTCCACATAAATCACATGTGTACTGACTGAGTACGGGTATAAAAAGTAGAGTCGCGTTTTCAGCGACTCCGTACGTTCTTTCTCGTTTTATCTTCAAAATTCTGGACGTCACAGATGTGCGCCTTTTGTGGGAGCGGAAGTGGGCGGACTGAAATTTAGAAATACATTTCTAACAGTGAGATATCACATCAGTCTGGAAAAAAATTTGGTTGCTCTAGTTCTTATAGCCTCCGAGCAATGGGCGACAAACAAGACTGACGGTCGGACAGACATGGATATATCGACTTGGCTATTAATGCTGATCAAGAATATATATGCTTTAAGGGGTCAGAAAATACAATATACACATTTACTCTTCGAGTAGGGGTATACAAATAAATTTCATTAAAATGAATTCGAATACAGCCCCCAATCTCTCATTCATTTCGGGCTTTGTAGTTCAATGTTGTGTGTATAAGTTTTACGTTAGCGGTCACTCACTAAAACTCAATTTTTTTCAATTCATTTTGAGCATTGGTAACTCGAATGCCAGTTTTTTTGTTTGTAGCTCATGCAGACCTCTAATATCTACAAATGTCTCTGAACTCATTAACTTTGGGTATAAAAGTAAAAGTCAAAGGATCCGTACCTTCTTTCTCGTTAGAGACTCAAACCTCTCGTTATTTATTCTAAATAAAGAAATTTCCAATTCGTTATGTCTTTTATTTTTTCCTATCATTCATGGATGCGTTTCGCGATAAACTTCATTAATTATTTTGTGAAAGTTCATAATTTTAATAATAATTTAATAATAATGATTTAATGTTTTTTTTTCTTGAATTTCTTTTTAGCCTATTGAGCTATGTCCTACATCAAAGTAATTTACATAAACATGGTTTTGCTGTTCTTTGCAGTTCAACTACAGGTAAGATTTCTGTTAAAAATGCAATCGATATCAGCATCTAGATAAGCGACAATAATCTGGCAACACTGTTTCACAATGTACTTATGTACTCAATTACTCATTTACTCTTCACTCTCAAATAAATGTTCAACTGAACCACTCGTGTCTCTCCGTTAGCTCCGCATTTGTATTTTCATATATACATATATCTACATAACGGAACACCCAACTTCTAACAATTTCTATAGTTGTTATTTTTTTTACTTACTAATATCTCTGAATAAAGTATATGCCGAAACTGTTTTTGCGAGAAATACAAATAACACTAAGTCATTGGAAATTTGATCGAGTATCATGCCTACTTAGTCTATTTATTTTTCCTACCCGTTGCTCAAAGACCATCCGACCCCATTTTTTTCTTCCTATTTATTCCTAACTACTTCACTAAAACTTTTCATAGTGATCGGACATATTTCGTAAAAGCTACGCTTTATATGTACCTACATATGTTGACAAATCTAAATGAAAAAAAATACAATTAAGTGAATTGTATATCATCTGCGTTTCCAATTTCTGTAGCGCAAGGGCAAATGTTATTAAAACATAAATTATAAGTTCCAGTGCCAATTCCAGCAATGTCAACAATGTGCAAGCCAAAGAACCATATCAACCCCAAAAATCTGGTTCTTCTAGTTAGACCAGACCTGCTTACCGAAGCTGGAGAAAGGACAACAAAGAAGCCTTTATACACACCGGAAGAAAAACTCCTAAGCGCTATAAAACAAAACTGTTGAGCTTATTTCACTCACCAAAGAGAACATTAATAAAACAAAACCTTAAACAATGACTAAAGATCAGTTCCGGGTAGTGTCCAAAAATCTAAAAGACACCAAGAAATACTACTACGCGTACCAACTAAAAAGCAGCAACGCCTGATAGTTATACTGAAAGGCATAGAACTGGAAGTCAGAGTGACGAAATCACAGATGTGCTAAAGGAAAATGTGAAAACGACAAGAAGTCATAGCAAACCATGGAGGTTTACAAGGACTTGAAAACCCGTATCCAGCGAGTAACAACATCATTCGTTCTTTTTTGTAGTGACCAAATGTATTTTTTTTGCGCTCCACAATTTTTCTTTTTCATTTATATAAAACCGTTGCTTAAAAAAAACCCCTAATTAAATGGGTAGAATGGCTAAATACTTATTTTTAACATACATCTTAATATACTGTTACATAAATGTATTTCCACAAATACTCTATAATTGACTTAAAATAGAAGGACTCATGCACTGACAAGCTGAGAGCAGATCTTAATCAGCTTGCTGATAAAAATCAAACATGCTTTTAGCTGAGCTAAGCACCTATGTGTGCGCCTTTGCACTGGCGCAGTGTATTCGTTTTTTTCGGCTCCGCTTTCAGTTCCGCTTGCTGCTTGTGGGTGCGCGAGAACCCTAAGTGTTCTTTCTGTATAGCTTAAGAAACTTTCTATACAGGCAAGCTCCCTCTAATTAACAGTTTCTACAAAGGTCCTCCTCTTCTCTCGCTTTTTACTGATGTAAAAGCAATTAAAGCACTTGTTTGACACACTGGTATGTCAGCTATAGCTTTGTCGGCTCTGTGACAAAGTAGTGCACGCAAAATGCCCTGGATTTTCGGACAACCGCTGTCTCTCAACCGCTGGCCGCTGACTTTGCCACTCCAGGGTCATTCACCTCGGAGGCATTTACCTCACCAGGGGCATTTATCTCGGAGAACACGCAGAAACGTCTGTAGCTAACGTGTCCGCTGAGTCAGCAATTAATTTTTTGCATTCTGGCTTCAAGTGAAAGTTTTTTTGTCTCGCGGCTAGCTTCTGACCACATATCCAATGTTTCATAAGTTACATTATTTTCTTTTGAGGGAAAGGGAATCGAGGGAATTGAGGGAAGCCTTTCTTCCTAGGTGTATTTGATAGTTAGAGATTTTGTGGTAACGCAATAGGCCCTTCATAGCTCTGCCTAATCAAAAGCCGACCAGTGCTCCAGCTCTACAGTCATTTTTCCGCTATAGGAATTATATACCCATCCACAAAACTTTCTTTCTCTCTTTTTTCTATTCTATTTCATTCTATTTCTATTCTATTTACGTATATTTTACCTTATACGTATATCTTGATATACGAGCATCACAGTTCTTGGTGATATCAACTTTCAAAGAGCAATAACTTTATCGACGGATTGCTAGACCTATTGTAGTGCATTATCCTGTGTGTTTTGTCCAAAAATATTTTTGCACCATTTTAAAGATTAATTGCAACATTGTGCAATGTGGTGGTCATCGTCACTGTCCAAAATCTGATGCGTCTGACCCCTGCATGGGAGCAACTTTTATTATTTTTTATTTTTAATTCCTTTATTTATTTACAATCTGTCTTGTGACAATAGGTAAATTTTATGATTTATGACTATTACTAGCAAACCCGGCGAACTCCGTTTCGCCACCAGATGGCTTCAATTTTGTTTTTATGTAACATTTCGTTGTGTGATTAAAAGATGAAGAACAATTTTGTTTTGTTTTTATATTTGAAAATGATAAATTTTTATTTCATTTCACAAAAGAAGTATTATTTAGTAGAGAGTAGAGGTCGTTGCGGACTAAGTTCCACAGGAGAGGGATATACCCCCCCCCTGCGGAGTACCTCGTGTGACAGCCCGCCTAACCGACCGAGGGGCGCTGCCGCATGACGCGCGACACGTGTACCGAAACGATCGCGAACATGCAGGAAAGAAAGGTGTTAGACTAATATTCGAGGAAAAATTAGGGCTAAACACAACGCTAAACATGCAAAGTTACAAAAGAATATTACTAAATACGGGCAAGGTATATTAGTATTAGTGATTTAAGTAGAGGAAGTGATTTAGTGGTGGATATTATATGGTAAAACGAATTATAATCCGAGCATAAGATCCGAAACGGTTCATGCAAGGAATAATTCGATCTACACAGTGGAAGGTACAAAGGAATACAATTTCTAGAGGTTTTAATAGGAATCGTGAAGTTTATGCGGCTCAACAAGTCAGGGCTGTCGATGTCACCCCTGATCAAGTTGTGCATGAAAATCACACCAAGCATTTTTCTACGATTAAGTAAGGATGGAAGGTCTATTAAGAGCAATCTACGAGAGTAAGAAGGCAGTCTCACACCTTCATCCCGGTTGAGGCCACGGAGAGCACACAGTATAAAGTTTTTCTGGACTGATTCTATACGGTCTTGGTGTACTTTGTACTGAGGGCACCATACACCAGAGCCGTACTCTAAAAATCGGACGAACAAGCGAAATATAGAGAGTCTTCGTTATATAGGGGTCGTCAAATTCCTTTGAACACCTCTTTATAAACCCAAGCACTCGCATGGCTTTATTTACCATGGTAGAAATTTGCTCAGAAAAATTTTAACTTGGGGTCTAGATCATCAACCAATATAATTCTCTCAAGAGAACCACTGCAGAGGGTGTAAGGAGCCAACAAGGGGCTGGAGCGATGAAATGTCATTAATTTACATTTCGAGGCATTCAGGTGACATTCAGGACTGAAAGTTATTGAGATCGGATTGCAAGCTAGAGTGAAATGAAATGTCCTGGACACAGAGTTTAACGTCATCCGCATACATGAGTACTCGAGTTTTTGTTAATACTGAAGGCAGGTCATTAATGAAGAGTGTGAAAAGTAGGGGGCCAAGATGGCTGCCCTGTGGTACCCCAGAAGTAACCTGAACAAGTGAAGACAAGGAGTTTTTGAAGAGGACTCTTTGAGAGCTAGAGCAATGGTAGCTGGAAATCCATTTCAAAAGATTGGGCGGAAACCCTAAAATGTCAAGTTTTTGTGCTAAACGGGAATGGTTTACAGAGTCGAAGCTTTACTGAATTCGGTGTAAATGACATACGTCTGCATGTTACCATGGAAGCCTTTTAATAATAAAAAGAGGCATGTTACCATTGAAGCCTTTAATAATAAAAAAGAGGTAAACTCTAGTAAATTTGTAGTTGTTGATCGTTGCCTTATAAATCCATGCTGAGCTGCAGATATAAGTGATTTGCAGAGATATTTGCAAGTGCGGGGCTAAAATTTTCTCAAACATTTTAGGAATAGCGGATAACTTTTGATATACCTCCATAATTTATTGCGTCAGACTTACTACCTTTCTTATGGAGAGGAATAATAAACGATTCCTTCCATATGGGGGGAAACATGAAGAGTTAATGGATAGGGTGAATAGTCTAAGCAGGGGTCCACACAGAGCTTCGGCACAGTACATGAGTACACAGCCGGAGACTCCGTCAGGACCTGGTGAAAACACCGGCTTAACTATTCGAAGATCCTGAAGCAGTGAGCTTTCATTTAACGAAGGGCTGAAAATGCCGTTCGATCTTGGTAAACTGTATGGATACGGCTGACCAGAGTAGCTTTCATGGGAATATGTTGTTTGGAAAAATTTTGCAAAAAGATCGGCAATGGCCTGATCATTGTTTGCCGACGAATTATGAAATGATAGCGAGGATGGATGTGCGGACGTTTTACGCTTGCTGTTTACGAAGCTGTAAAACTGTTTAGGGTCCTGAAAAAGCGCATCCTGCATCGAGCTAGGTAATTTTTGTAGCATTGAGCGTTTACAATGGTGAAATTTGACCGAGCTATTACATAGCGAGAGAGAGAAGGAGAGCCAACTTCTTGAAATTTTTTATAAAGTCTTGATTTTATGTTTTTTTTTTTTTTTAGCTCTTTGGTAAACCAAGGGGGCTTCCCAGATCTAATCGGACAAAAATATGGGACACAAGAATCAAAGAGTGTGTCAAGTACATTATAGAAAATGTTTGTGTCTTTCATAACGTCAGTGCATAAGTACAGAGCGGACCAATCGAAATCCCTAATCAGGCTATTAAGCTTCGTAAACTCGGCCTTACGAAAGCAGCGGACACGTTTAGAAAGCTTACCTGATCGATCCAATACAGAATACAGAATACATATCCACCGTTGCTTCGAAGGTAAGATGGTAGGAGTCTTCAGGTATAGTGAGCGGAAGGGCTCGGGTTAACAACGCTATAGTCGGATCCGAAACGAAGCACAGATCGAGCAATTGACCCAAGGAATTTTTCACATGGTTGACTTGAGACAGGGACAGGTCTAGAAAGCCGTCAATAAAGTCATGTCGTGATATGGGCACAAGGTTATTCGACTCGTTTACCGAAGACCAAACAGTGCCTGGTCAGGTGCCTGGTGTCTTGGTCAGTGCGGCCGTTATTGACTCGATCCTGACGTTGTTAAAGGCTCCCTCTATGTCTAGGAATGCCGCCAAAGCATATTCCTTATGGCTAAGAGTGTTTTCGATACTCCCAACAACTTCGTGTATTGCGGTCTCAACTAATCTACCTTTGAGGTAGGCGTGCTGAGCTCCGCTGAACACTTGTCTGTCGAGTTTGGTTCTTATGTATAGATCAATCAGCCTTTCCATCGTTTTCAGCAAAAATAAGGATAGACTAATGGGTCTGTAGTCCTTTGGAGAGATGTGGTTTATATTCCCGGCTTTGGGGATGAAGACCACTCTCACCTCTCTCTATGCTTGGGGGACGTACCCAATTCGGAGACAGCCTTCGAAGATTTTCTTCAGCCATGTTGCAGGCAGCTTGCCTGCCCCATGTCGTATATCATCCGGCCCCGGTGACTTGTAGGGACCGAAGGATTTAATGGCCCAGATAATCTTGTCTGGTGCCATAATGTCACGTATGAGATCCTCAGTTTCCTCTCCCTGGTGTAGCTCAGTGTCGTTGATGTTGTTGGATTCGTCACCGGCAACATCTGAGCACCCTGTAGGGCTTTAGTGACATTCTAAGCGGCTTCCTCTAGTGCTTCCGTTTGAACGATGTTCAAGGATGTGGGGAGGGTAGTGCCTTCCTTACGGTTGCGGAGAAGCGGCTCCAGTCTGTCCGCTTGGGATTGCGGTAGGCCTTGGGCCTCTGTTCCATTTGATGCTGAACACTATCCTGTAGTGGTCGAGAAGGAGCACTCACCGGACACATGCCAATCATCAATGGTTGGGGAGTCACTATCCGAGGCAAGTGTTGTATCAATAACCTCTACACGGTTCTTGTTGCGGAAGGTGGGGTCCGAGGGTGGGTCTTCTTCCTCATACGGCAGGTATGCTGCGGCCAAGTATAGGTTCTTTCCGTCCTTCCTCTCACATAGTGCTACCGTTAGGTCCGGAGTGCTGTACCTGCAAGAAAACAGAACATTAAGCTCGCTTCTTACCACGATACAGGTTCTTGGCTTACTCACGGGGTGTGGCGTGAGAAAGCCGTATCCGCGACCGTTCAGTCCCCGAACCCCTCCCTTAACGGTCCAGGGCTCTTGGATGAGGGCCCCGTCTACCACATTCTCGTCCATTAACCGCAGCAGGTCCGCCCATGGTATACTTGAGTGATGCAGATTAATCTGCACCACCTTTATGCTGTTCAGCGGACCTGGGGTGTCTCTGTACTACTACCGCCAGTCTGCCCATACCAAAGGATATGCGGCAGTCCTTTTCAAGGAGTTTGGCAAGGCTTTTTTGACCAATACTGATCCAGAGTTCCTTGCCGTTCCCCTTGTCTCGTACTGTCGCCCGTGTGATGGTCCAGTCTGACGTTCCCAGGATCCAGTTCTGAGCCTTGATCAGGACAAGTGTGTCTTCATCCGCCTTGATTGAGGGAGGAATCCACACCTTCATGATCGTCCTCCTAGGAATCTCATCGATGGGGACTACGCAGAGAGCCGCTCCTGGCCCAAGTTCACCAAAACCTCGGACCGTGGTTTTGAGAAACACGCAGTTTCTGCGTTACCACAGGCCACTGCTTTGGCTCCCTTATACCACTTGATGCCCTTGAACTCGCAAACTTGGCGGTCATGATCTCTGATTCTGCCTTCAGCCAGTTATGGACTCTTATGGAGTCATCCGTCTCCTGCCGCTTGAACCTTGGCTCTCAACCTGTCGGTTCCACCGTTACCTTCTGTACAGAGGGCGTTGATGGTACCTTGGCGCTTGCCGTGTTCTGCGGCTGAGGTATGGTCTTCTCCCTCTGCATCCCGGATACCTTCTTCCCCTTTCTCCCTCGCGAGTTCGCAGACGATGACGTTGAGGGTTGGTCCACCATCGTCTTCGTGCCAGCTGCTGCTGACGGAGAAGGCGACGGCTTGGGGTCCTCTGACACCGTCGCGTGTTCGCTTGGGGGGGTCTGGTCTCCGTTAGCACGAGCGACTCCGTTCAGCCGCTCGTACCTCCGCACGTTCTGTTCGTGCTTCTTCCTTAGGCTCCTTTCCCTCGCGGTCAGTGTTTCGGGGGTCGTTTGCTTATACCACGAAGGTATTTTGCCGATGCCCTATATGCCGAAAGCCGTTTGCGTCGGGTCTGAGCCTCCTCATCCGTCCCAGGTAGTGGACCCGAGTCGACATGGACTATGGGAGCCGTGACCTGTGGCTGTACCTTCTGCAGCTCCTCCAAAATGTTGTTAATCAATTTTGTGATTCTGTTAATTGTGTTTGTGTTGTTGCTTCCCGTGAGTACGAAAATACATTTGGCCGCTCTATTGTTTTTGCTTTTGTCTATCACTCTCTCTCTCTCTCTCTATCACCTAAACTTAACTAACTGTTCTTTCTCTCTCGCTTTTAAAACCTTCTGTTCAGTAGCGCTATCAGTCACGAGCTGTTACAGTAGGTCTCTCTCATATTTTCCGATTTCTTCCTCAAGCATAGCTTTTAGCAATTGCTTGCACTGTTGTCTGATTGCTATTTGTTTTGAACTTTCTTTTTGGTCGAGAAAAAAAAAATTAAAAAACATATTAATTATGTAATTTTCTGTGGTCCGCGCTAAAAAAAAACCTACAAGAAGCAGATCACGCACGATCAGCCGAACATACCTTGATGGCTTTACGACAGCGTCTTGCACGCAAAGAGTGCAGATATTTCTGGCCCTGTGGGTGATGCCATTTCACAACGCTACGGACTGCACTATAGTTGTGAGAAACCACCAGGATATTGCCATCACAGGTACCGCTTTGGTGTCCCTCCAAAGCGGCAAGTTTTTGTCTCTCGGCTTGCCGCTGATCTCACATATAATGATGTAACTGCTTTTATATAGCTTCTTTCAAGATAAGCGTCTCCCCAACTCCCTGTTAATCAGACCATCCTTATATTCCCGCTCTACTTCTACAGAGCCAAAAACCAGTTTACTCCCTTTTTAGTTACTTACCAGAATGCTAGAGGCTTACGCAGTAAGCTCAGCACTCTTTATCTTAAAAGTTTCACATTTTTTTCCCGTATTGTACGATTTTGATTACTCATCAAACCGTATGGTTATACCTAAATAAAATTCCAGCTATTAGGTATTAAGAATTCCCAGCGAACCAAATAAATAAAGACGATAGTCGCTAAATGACCCAAATAAATATGTAATAAGCACCGCTGACCTAAATAAATATACAACAGACAGCTGGATGCATTTGTATGCACATAATATTGGTGCACTCACAAATTGCAGTCGGGTTGACCTGCAGCTGATAAAATGTCACAACATCTGCATGATAACCTTTTACGATAGTCATAAAATTATCTTAGACTTTACCCTCGGACCTTTTGGTCCCGGACCCTTGCAGATATAATTGTAATGATTGTTTAGTCATAAATAAATATAACATGTTTTCATACTAGATTATACTCAGAACTAATTAAACAAGCCTTAGATCCTAAGTAAGCAATTGTACATGTAAGAACTGTATATAAACCTCGCATTTTACCAAATAAAATCAGTACGAAAGAAAACTCTGACGTGTTCACATCTCGAAGCCCAATTTGTTCAAGTACCGATTGCGGCGACCATTTGTTACTGGTACATGAACCGGTAGCATACAAATTCCGATTTCGGAGCGTGGATTTATTTGGAAACATAATTGGTCAACTTGGCGACCAATTTACATACATACATCATCAATCACAGCTGTGATTGACACATTCAATACCCTCTGTGAAGGGAAAGTTTAACTGGAACTATTTGGATCTACAACCAATACAGTCAACTTGGCGACTAAGGTTGGATTGAAAAAAAGGATTCCACAGTGTCATAATTATTTATTTGAGTACTTTGACCATCTTTTTTGGTTGTGAGTAGAGGCACAGCCTGTCAAAAGCGACAAACAAATTACCTCCATCGGGTCAAAAGTATTTAAAAAAATTAAAATGGCATCCTCCAGCATCAATGTTGTGCTAGACAGGCCGTTAGCCACAGGCGAGGAAATCCAAAATATCATAAGAAATTATAGAAAGGATCCCGCTGAAAGTAAGCAGAAGCCGGAATATTTTTCAAACCCGGCTTTAAAACTAATGAATCTCTGGGACTCATTTTCAAAAGAGGAAAAAACATTCAACACATAATTCAAGGCTCGAAATATGACCACGATTATTTCGCAAAAAGAATATTTTATAAATATCAGAGATTTAGTCCTTAAATTGTTCCAGTCCCACCGCGGGAATCGATAGTTGCTCCAGGGCTGGAACGATGCGCCACCTATCGAGCGGGTTCGGAGACTCCTTGGGGGTATCGGAAAACCTGGGGAAAGGAGGACAAAAGAACTATATAGAGAAACGAGGAAGGCCACGCATGCGCCCGAGCCAGAACACAGAGGAAAAATTCACAAGTGGGGTTAAGCCCGAAAAGAATAAGTGAGTGGGAGAAAAAAGATATAAAGTGGGCCTATGGCTTAATCCGCGTTGTTTTCCTTAGCCTGACCCGGATTATCGCCCAGCGCAGCCGGGTCAGCAATTTTCACCGGAGGTCGGATCGTGTCCGAGGAGTTCCCCAGAGGCAACCGACTTCAAGGTTTCTGGGCAGGAACTAGTTCCCTGAGGGACCTTCTCCACCAATTCTTCCCACTCCGCGGTGCCCAGAGGGGAAACGTCGTGTGCCCCAGGAGGCCATACAATTTGTGCCATAATATCCGTGAGTGTGTTCCGTTGGGAGTGTGTGTGTGAGTGCCTGGAGGGAGCAGCAAGGCGCAAAGTGTCGTGCTGGCCAAGCCAGACCTACGGCTGGTCCAGCTAAACGACGGGAGACCGCCCCATCGACCAAAAGGGATTTTTGATACCCGTACTCGAAGAGTAATATGGTATATTGTATTTGTGGTAAAAAGTGGATGTGTAACAACACACAGAAGGAGGCGTTTCCGACCCCATAAAGTATATATATTCTTGATCAGCATCAATAGCCGAGTCGATATAGCCATGTCTGTCCGTCCGTCTGTCCGTCCGTCTTGTTTTTCACTCATTGCACGAAGGCTATTAGAGCTAGACCAATCAAATCACTGATGTGATATCTCACTCCTAGAAAAGTGTTTCAAAATTTCGCCCCGCCCACTTGCGCCCCCACAAAGGGCGCACATCTGTGGCGGCCACAATTTTAACAATAGCAGAAAACGAAAAATGCAGAATCATAGAGACAGCCTATATCTATCAGGGGCCCAAATCTGAATCGGATCGGATCATTAATATAGCCACAATAGAGGCAAATGTACGAAAAAACTTCGCTCCCTCCCTTTCGCACTCACACAAGAGACTATAAGAGCTAGAGCAACCAAACTTTTGGCCAAGACTCCTGTGATACCAAACCTGAACAAGTGTATTTCAAAATTTCGCCCCGCACCCTTCCGCCCCCACAAAAGACGAAAAATCCACAATATTGAAGATAGCAAAAACTAAAAATGCAGTATTGTAGAGAATGACCATATCTACCAGATTCCCGAATTTGGTTCAGATCGGATCATTATTGTAGCCACAATGATCAAATGAATTTTCAGCAGCAATCGCTATCTTCATTTACTACTACCATACCTAGTGGTTTGGCCTCTTTGCCTATCAATAGCTCCAATGGGCTAAATTTTGTCACCCTATTAGTCGTACAGTTCATGGCTAGCTGTACATCCTCCAATGCTTCCTGCCACGAGCGCTCACCTGTTTCTACAGCTGTCAACATACTTTTCATTGTGTTCATGACACGTTCTACCTGCCCGTTTGCTCGACTAGCGCCTGTAGCTACCAAGTGTAACTCAATTTTACTAGCCAAACAAAACTCACGTAATTTAGTACGACAAGGCACTCCAAAGAGTGATGTGCTTGATCTGATAGCTTTGATACAATTTTCTGTGTCTAAGTTATAGGTATGATACAGATAAACAAACTTGGTAAATCCATCTATCTGTACAATCACGTATTCCTTTTTATCGTTTTTGCCACTTAACTTGCCACTAATGTCTACGTGAATAGTATGCCATGGTATTTTTACTTTAGGAATTGGATGCATTTCCATTTGCACCTTGCCTGACGATGGCTTGGAAATCTTGCATGTGATACAATTATCCACAAATTTCCGAGTATATTTCGAAATATTTTCAAACCAATATTGCTCGTAAACTTTGTCTAATGTTTTCTGTCATCCAAGATGCATTATCGACTCGTGGACATTGTTAATAACGGACCATCGAAAGGCGCGAGGAACGACAGGCAAACAACGAGTTTTGCCGTTTCTCTGAATTTTACGATATAATAATCCGCTTCTCAATTCATACGTTCTAGCTATATCTTCCGGCATCTCGCCGTTGTTAAGCCGTTCTACAATGCCAACTATATCCTCATCACGCTGTTGTTCAGCAATTAGCCAATTGTCCGAAATCTCAGCTAAGTCCACTCGCACCTCAGTTGTATTATTTGTACAACTAGATTTATTTGGAATT
Source organism: Drosophila bifasciata (assembly GCA_009664405.1). Lineage (NCBI taxonomy): Eukaryota > Metazoa > Arthropoda > Insecta > Diptera > Drosophilidae > Drosophila > Drosophila bifasciata. Next base: position 26,501,100 of record CM019044.1, read on the forward strand.
GAATTACGGGACAGAAAATCTACATGTGCCATCTGGGTTCCCTTACGATACACAACATCAAACTCAAATGATTGCAGATAAGCCCACCAACGGTGTACCCTGGGTGTTAATTCGATTTTATTACGACTTGCTTTTAGTGAGTTACAATCTGTATGCACAACAAACTTGCGACAATGCAGGTAATGGCGGAAATGTTTCACAGCATTGTACACCGCCAGAGTCTCCAACTCATAGGAGTGATATTTAGATTCTGCTGGAGTAGTACACTTACTGTAGTATTCCACCACCCTACACTTGCCATCAACTCTGTGCACCAGCATTGCACCATATCCATCTGCACTAGCAACAGTGTGTAGTTCGATTGGGTTCGTTGGATCAAAGATGACTAATATTGGGTCACTAGTCAATGCTCGAATGATATTTTTACGTATCTCTTCATGATCCTCTTTCCAAATAAAATCACTATTTTTAGCTGTTAACTTATACAGTGGCTTCATTTGTTCGGAAAAACGTGGAACGAATTGCCTAAATTAGGATGCTAGTCCTATAAACTGCCTGAGTTGTGTAACTGAATTTGGCTTAGATAGTGCTGATAGGGCTTCTATTTTTCTAATGTTTGGTTTAATTTCGCCGTTTTTAATGAAGTACCCCTAGATATTCAATTCCTGTTTGGAGAAAGGTACATTTTTTTATATTGAAAGAAAATCCCGCAGTTGATAGAGCTTTTAATACGACTTTCAATCTTTCACAGGCTTCTTCTTTTGATCTAGCTACAATCAGAACATCATCGATATAAACTATCGCATATGAATATGCGAGTTCACCTAACGCTCTTACAATTGATCGCTGAAAAACTGAGGAGGCATTTTTCAGCCCAAAAGGCATGGCAAGGTACTCAAATTGTCCATAAGGTGTCACAAACGCTGTTTTTCAATTGATTCAGCCTGAATAGGAATTTGATAAAAGCCACTTGCCATATCTAGGCTTGAAAAATATTTTCCATTAGACAGTCTATTAATTTGATCAGAAATTAGTGGCAACGGATACTTGTCGGACACCGTATTAGCATTTAGCTCCCTATAGTCAACACATAGTCTCTCACTGCCATCTTTCTTTTTTCACTAAGAGCATTGGACTAGCAAACGACGAGCTACTAGGTCTACATTTAACATCTGCTGTATTTTCAGTCTAACAAGTTGCCTTTCATTCTCACTGAGCCTATAAGGGCGTCGTTGAACTGTCTTATTGTTATCTAATAAACGAATTTCTAGCGACCCCGTTATGACACGTCTTTGCGGAATTTGATTTATAAAATTATCTGAGTATTGTTTCAGCACGTTTATTAACGTTTGCTTATCCTGTTCAATTAGGTCAACATTGTTATTAACAGCTGTAGAAAATTCGAAACTATTTTTTGTTATATTGCTTGATGCCTTTACTTAGGCTTGAGACGCGGAATTAGCAGTACAGACCAGAGCTGTGGGCGGCGATAAAGGGCGATCAAATAAACCGTGCGAAACGAAGTTCAATTTACGAGTGCTTTATTCCCACGCATCGCTTTGTCGGCTATGCTGCGGGCGTGTAGTTACATGTTGCTTATGTTGCTTGGATTTACAGTGGCGGGACTTCATGTCGTAACCTTACGAACTAAATTACATTTCATACATAGCTCCATTGCTTTCTACTTATTGATTATTATTATTATGGTGTAACGACATTCCGGCCGCTTTGAACGACCGCACGTCGGGCTTCAACGTATCGGCCAAAGTGGTAACTTATGGATTGGGCGTCTAATTACGCCCCCTCCTTTTCGCACCTCTGCCACCCTGACCTTGCCGTCTGCTCCCACGACGACGCTGGTGACCCTGCCAGTGATCCACTGCTGCGGCGGCGTATGGTCGTTGTGGACCACCACCATGGCGCCGACCTCGATGTTGGCCTCTGGGGTTTGCCACTTGCTGCGTCCCTGCAGGTTGTGGACGTAGTCCTTCGACCAAGCCTGCCAGAACCGTCGTTTGAGCTCGGAGAGTAGTTGCCACCTCTTGGTAAAGGTGGTACCGCTGCTCCGTCCGTCTGGGCTCGCACCCTTGCGGCAGCGAACGAAGGGGCTGGCCGATCAAAAGTGGCCTGGCGTGAGCACCTCTCCGTCGTTTGGATCCGTGATGGCTGGGTGAGCGGCCTGGAGTTCATGATGGCCTCGGCCTCGGCCAACACGGTTCCTCACCTCGCTCTCCGTGAGCGCGGCGTCCGCGACCTGCCGCACGATCAGGGCTTCGCTGACTTGACGGCCGCCTCCCATAAACCGCCGAAGTGCGGTGCTCGCGGGGGATGAACCTCCACTCCATCCCTTGCTCCGCCGCGAACGTCCTCAGGCTGGACTGCTGCTCCTCGAACGCTTCCTGAAGCCTCTGCAGCTCGTTCCGGGCTCCGACGAAATTTGTCCCGTTGTCGGAATACATCCTCAGCGGAACGCCACGTCTTGCGATGAAGCTTTTTAGAGACAAAAGAAAACAATTAGTCGACAGGTCTGGGACAAGCTCTAAATGGACGGCCTTCGAAGCGAAACACACAAATACCGCGATGTACATTTTGAGCGGCTGACGACCTCGAATCCGAAGCGAGACGTTGATGGGACCACAAAAGTCTACCCCGCAAATCAGGAATGGACGACTTTCCCTAAACCTGTCTGCTGGAAGATTCCCCATAATCTGACCCATCAATTTAGGTTTATATCGAAAACAGTGGATGCATCTCCTTACTATGCGAGTGCATTCTCGATGTGCATTTACTAGCCAAATCTCTTGTCTCAGCAAACTTACTAATGTCTTTGCATTGGCGTGACAATTTTTAAAATGCAGGTTCCTTAAATAGAGTTCGACGAATTGACTCTTGGCGGGAAGTAGAACCGGAAACTTAGCCTCTATTGGCACTGGAGCATGCAACAGCCTTCCTCCGACCCTAATAAGTGTAAACGATCGCCCCTCTCCTCTGATCTTTTTGGATAAAAGGGGCCATCATCTGCAGGCTCGGTTGCAGCGTACGCCCTTTCTTCAGCTTCTTAAACTCTTCAGAGAAGACGCTTCGCTGAACCAGCTCCATCAATTTTAGAGATGATTGCTGCAACTCCTTTGCAGTTAGCTCCCTGAGGGATAACTTTCCTTGTTCTTGCCGATATTAGCAAATCGGTATACATACGCAAAAACTCGAACTAATTTGGGGTACGACGAAAAACGAGAAAAATATTTCATTTGAAAACGAGTTCGCAACGCCAATTAGAACCTGGGCGGACCGTTTCGCCTCGGAGTTCTTCACATCATCTGGGATGTTAAAATGCGGGTTCTCTGGCCAACAATGCTCAGGCTCACATAAAAAATTTCGGACCTTCTAGCCATATGGACTCCAGGAGCTCAGGCACTTCGCATCCGCGAGACGCAAAGTCCGCTGGATTCGACAGCGATGGGACATGACGCCACGTAATGCCCTGACATAGCTCCTGAATCATGGCTACTCTATTTGAGACAAATACTAAAAGTGACGACGGTTGGGTTTTAATCAATGTAGCGTTATTTCTGAATCCGTCCAGAAAAATACGCTCTTGATTCGACACTTTTCCAAAACTTGCTTTACGTAGGCCCAAAATTGCGCCAATAACGCTGCGGCGCACAATTCGGAGCCTAGGGATGGTCTTTGTTTTAGGGGAGCTACTCTTGCTTTCCCAGCGATCAATCGAACGTACGTTTGACCTTCGAAAAGCGCTCGCACATAAATGCAGCACCCATAGGCTTTTGACTAGACGCGTCCGCGAAGCCATGCACTTGAATCGACGAGCACCCACTAGCCATAACGTACCGAGGCACGGCTATTTTGTCAAGACCACACAAGTTTAGCTTTAGCCTCTCCCAGCTTGTATGCAGTGCCATTGGGATGGCTTCATCCCAATCCAGCTGAAGCTGCCACAGCTTCTGGAGGAAAAATTTTCGCTGTTATGCTGATTGGACTAAGTAGCCCAAGCGGATCAAACAGTCGAGCACTAATTGACAGAATGGTGCGCTTAGTCGGATTCAAGTTTGTGAAGCTATCTTCCAAGTGATACCGGAACGTATCTGTTCTTGGACTCCACCTCATCCCCAATGTTTTGGTCGAATCGGCATCATTGAATGATAGGGATTTCTCCTCATTGTTTCCATCCATTAGTTCTGGATGGTTCGAAAACCATTTCGAAAGCTGAAACCCTCCGGAGCCAAGAATCTCAGACACCTGATCGCAAATCGACTTCAGCGTGTCTACGTCATCGGCTCCTGTCAGCATGTCGTCTACATAAAAATCACTGCAGATCACCTCAGAACCCTTCTTGTGGGTGTCTCTGTAGCGTACACCGAAGCACCGAAGGAAAGGTGCTGCGGTAGTACCATAGGTAACTGTGTTCAACCGAAAAATTTGCAATTGATCGGTGGGATGTTCTCGCCACACGATGAGTTGGAAATTCCGGTCTTTACGGCCACATCCACTTGCCTATACATTTTCGAAACGTCTGCCGTTAAAGCATACCGATTCACCCGAAATCGAACGAGTGATAAAAACACCAGAAGTAAATCGTTTAATGACCACCCAGTTGTGGTCTTGCTCGACGCGTCAAAAACGACTCGAAGCTTGGTGGAACTGCTATCAGGCCTCAGGACGCACTGGTGTGGTATAAAATAATGTGGTCCTGGCGGAATCGCGTTGTCTGTCGGAGACATATGGCCGAGCTCGATATATTCTTTCATGAAACTGAGATACATGTCTCTCAGCTCACTCTCTTAACGTTCGTCGCTCTAACGATAAGAAACGACGTTTTGCGACCTCGAAGGACGACCCCAACGATACTGGGTCTGTCTTAAAAGGCAACGGTATTTGCAACCTTCCGGTCGGTAAATTGCAGACATTGGCTTTGAAAAATTCTTCGCATGCCAGCTGCTCTGCCGAATTTGTTTGAGCATGTTTTTTCTTCTGGCGTTGCATCTATCTCCCACAGTCTTTCGACCATTTGAGACAGAGAGTCTTCTTCCGGTGAGTAGGTTGCGACGCAGCAAGCGGCTTCTCCAGTCAGAAGCTTGCTACACCGACCTGAAGCTACCCAACCTAAAAAGGGTCTTTTGCAAACAATGGTGCCCCTTCACCCAGTTTTATTTGGCCTGTGCACACAGATCGAATAACGAGTCTGCTCAATCAGCATATCTACCCTTTGAGGTCGATGGAATGCTGGATCTGCCAACTCCACATTCGCAGGAATTTTCCACTGCTTAATGGGCAGACTTCTGTCAGGCTGCTGATTGGTAATGCTGCGAAGAACCCAGAAATCTGCTACGAAACTATGGTTATTTAACCTGGAGTATATTGTCGTCGAGACTTCACTCCTCGACACCGAGCTTGACTTGCCTACAGATGTCACTGTCAGGCAACGGTTGACCCTTGCCAACCTTAGCGATTGCGCTAGACTTTCTGTCATGAAATTGACCTGTGAACCCGAATCCAACAACACTCTTGCTAAGTGAACTTGGCCAAATCTGTCCCGAACTCTTACCACTGCTGTGCAAAGGGATGACATGGCAAGGATGCTGCTGCTTCACCTGCGCAGGATGGGACGATGCTTGTACTCCTATTGCCTGACTTTCTGCGCTCTGAGCTGCGTATCTATGCAAGTGAGGGTGTGATGCCTCTGTGAACAAACTCTGCACCTTAGAGGATGTGCACTGAGATACCCTATGTCCAGATTGGAGGCAATTAATGCATAATTGCTTGCCTTTTGCGAACTCGAAACGCTCCAAGACGGGTATTGCCCCAAATCCCTGGCAGTTTCCGATCGAATGGTTGGCGCCGCAATATACACACTTGGGGTCGATCGACTTTTCGGCCCTCGCGCAAGAAAATGACGATCTGCTGGTTTTCTTGCTGGTCGACGGCATGTCAAACTTTGGTTTGCCTCTCGCTTTGGATGACTCCTCTGCTGAAAGGTGTTGGTACCGGCGGTTCAACATTTTTGCACAATCCGACCAGCAAGGGAGCTCATCGTAGTTCAGCTGCTCCTCATACTTTGTTTTTGTGTATGGGTCCACCTTGGATAACACCAGATGTTTTATCATGGCGTTAGCAACCTCTCGCTCGTCTCCTAACGATAAAAGCGACTCCAGAATGGCTGACACTGTATCTATAGTTGATCGCAATGCAGACGCTGACGGCTTGGTTACGGCAGGAATGTCAAACAACTGGGCAAGTGTCTCAAAGAATATTAAGCACTTGTTGTCGTACACCCTCTTCAAACTTTCTAACGCCTTTGGATAGTTGGCATCTGACATTTGGAACGCCTTAACGGTTCCCAAGGCTTCATCGGACAAGCACGATGTGAGATGGTTGAACTTCTCTATATTGGACAACGACGGGTCGGAATCTACCAAACTTTCAAACAGACTAATAAACTGTTTGTAATCCGCATGCTTGCCGCTGAACTTCGGCAACTTCAATTTTGGCAAATTGGAGTGTGAATTCATGTATGGTTGAGGGGATCTGTTGGTCGCTGCCGACATGTACAGAGCCTTTGTGATCACACACGTTTCTTCCAACGCCACCCTATCTGAATTATCTGGGTCTAGTACATCGATCTCGGACTGCAGGGGCCATTGCTTTTTCAATATAGGAGTTCAATATTTCCAAACGACATTGGATTTGTAATGGTTCCAGCGAAATTGAACCCTCCTCAAATGCTATCCTCATTCGATTTATATCTTCGCTTATCTTCTCCAACCTGACATACAATTTTGTGAGCTTCGTGCTTCCACACATTCCGCTCCCAGTTGCCTTCTCTTCATCATGATCTTTAGACATGTGGATTAAATTACCAACGTTGGCTGTTCCTAACTTCTAAACTTCAAACTTGCTAAGCGAAGGCGACGATAACCTGAGGAAATGCACTGCGTTCAATGAGAACAATGTTCGACAGTATGGCAAAAGTATTCAAACACCCACGTATAAACGTATTAGGTTCGATGCGACAACGACTGCAACAGTTAGAACAGACAAAAACGCAACAAACGCAACCGAGCTCTGTCACGGCGAACCAAACTCGACCCACGTTCGATCCCCTACGAAACAGACGTCTGGAATTCCAATGCGCGCAACGCTAAGCTAAGCGTCACAACCAACACCAAGTTTGGCTCGACACACTGAGCTTGAACCAAGTTCGAACCAATAATCAAACGCAATTCTAATGCGCGCAACGCAACCGACTCCCAAATTAGAACAGCGTTCGACCCGAAAACTAAGTGGCGAACGATGTTTAATTGAGTGGCGCAATTTAAGAGCGGATGATCAGCTCTCTGGCGCATACGACAAGCTCAGCGACACCAGCTAGAAAATTAGATGTCAAAGCGCACACAAATACCTAAATTAGAACAGCGTTCGACCCAAAAACGAAGTGGCGAACGATGTTTCACTTGATTGGCACAATATAAGAGCGGATGATCAGCTCTCGTCACAAACGACAAGCTGGGCGACAGCAGTTAGAGAGTTGGATAACCACGAAGCTGCGAGAGCAAAGTTACGACGAGGGTACTGCACGAACGTAAACTTAAGAGAACCGTATGCTGTACATTAAAAAGCGCGAAAATTAGTTTACCGCTGCAAGGGTCAATGTTTTCTCAGCGAACGAAACGAAATGCGAAATAATGCTACCAAATGCGAAATGAGCGGTAAACTATGTCGTTGGCGCCTTCTAATACTCTTCCCGATTACACCGGGTATCACGAATAGTTAAACGGTAGGTGAACGTATGTACAATTCTGTTCAATGCCAAGCCAATAGGTATTAAACGCTATTATTTTAGCCGCTATTGCTTTGGCATTGTTACCTGGTCGTCGGATGAATCCACTTCCCTGGGCGTTGGCAACTCAATGTCCATGTTCTGCTTCGGTTGTAGGTGTGGATGGCGGTCTTCAATGTGGTCTTCCGTGGATTCCGTGATCTTCCTTCTGGATTGTCGATTGTTGGTTTGGCGGTTTTTTCGCGGCTTTAACTCGCGAACAGCGTTCTGGTCGAACAACGATTAATTTAAAAACGAAACTAATCCCAAGGTCCCTGCTCGGGCGCCATGTAGAAAATTCGAAACTATATTTTGTTATATTGCTTGATGCCTTTACTTAGGCTTGAGACGCGGAATTAGCAGTACAGACCAGAGCTGTGGGTGGCGATAAAGGTCGATCAAATAAACCGTGCGAAACGAAGTTCAATTTACGAGTGCTTGATTCCCACGCATCGCTTTGTCGGCTATGCTGCGGGCGTGTAGTTACATGTTGCGTATGTTGCTTGGATTTACAGTGGCGGGACTTCATGTCGTAACCTTACGAAATAAATTACATTTTATACATAACTCCATTGCTTTCTACTTATTGATTATTATTATTATGGTGTAACGACAACAGCCTTTAACAGAATTTCTGCTGTAGATTCTTTCTGGATTACATTAACAGTTTTCGTTTTGAACAAACTTAGCTTATCTGAATCTATTGTCATGCCAAAATCAAGTTGTAATATTTCACGGCCGATCATAACATTATGCTTGAGATAATCATTATTTACAACGTGAAATAGAATCTCTAAATGGAATTGAGAAATCTGTACCTTTGGCAAAATTTGCAAGTTACTTTTAACAACATTTTCTCCTATTCCTTTCAAAATAACCATGTTGTTAAATCGTTTACCGGCTATCTTATTACTTAACTTATCCTTGATTAGTGAACATTCAGCGCCAGAATCGAAAAAAAAATTGAAACGGCTCACCATTTTGGTACATCACTCCCCTGTGGCTCTGATACTGAGCATACGTCGACACGCTTGACGTTGTTCCCATTCGCTGCACCATTAAGACACGTAGATGCAATGTGTTCTACATTGCCGCACTTGTAGGACGTCACACCTGATCTGTCTCGTCCAGTCACCGGCGTGCCATGCGATTGCTTGGTTCTGGTTTCGCTCTTCTCGTCTGCCATCCTCTTACGACATTCTCGGATTTTGTGCCCAAGCCTGCCACAATGATGACATTTTACTGGAGCTTGCAGCTTCTGCTTCTTTCGTTCTGGGCCAGAACCCAATCCAAGACATTCTTCCCGCTTGCAAAATGCATATGCCTTCAGTTGCTGCTGCAGTTCGCTGCGCGTCTTTATTGTTTTTGTATATAGCAGACTCTGAAGCCTTGTGTCAATCTGCGATGCATGTGCCATTACAAGCGACACTGTCATCTCTTCTACAGTCATCGAACTCCATTTTGCCATCAATGACGTCACTATGCGGCTACAGCGTCAGCACCAGCAGATTCGGGGTTGAACGTAGGCAGCGTCACTGAAGTCTCTCGAGCTGTTGTTGTTGCCGGGGTCTGCATGGCCTTCAGCAATTCCAAAACTTTTTGGTTTTGTGTTTCCAACAGTTGCAGCATGATTTCAGGATGCTGTGGCTGTGGCGATCCCACTTCTGATGTAGGAGAATAGGTTTCCTTCTTGTTTGCCATAATTTTATTTTATTTTCTTAAAGACGCAGCGAGTCGCAGTTATGTCTAGTTCCGCTTCCTTTTTTATAATGCCCGTCTGCCACGTGTTCGCTCACGCATCGGAACTAGTTCGCACAACCGAGCCACGCTCAGTCCGTATAGCTGTCTCGCTCGGACCTCGCCTTTACGCAACTATCAAAGCATCACGCACACTCCTTTTGTCTCTCTCTATCTTTATTCATCTTTTGCCCACACTAATATAATTTTTAACATTGTTACTTAACATTAACATATTTTACTCATTTGGACATGTTAATCTAACGGAAGTGTGAATTCAAACTTAACATAATAACTGACTACTCTACGACATATACTATACATATGTGTTAGGGATGCCACAAGAAGGGAGCAGTAGACCTTTCCAATCGACGCGGTCTCGAGCTAACGAAAGACGGGACTCGTTAGGAGAGGGGTCTGGTGCGATGGACCGTAGTGATTTGGGAGCTGTGGGGGGTTTGCCGAGAACGCCAGTTTAGAACCGGGCAGAAGATTGGCCAGCAACGGCTTCAATCGCGTCGGAATTGGCAACAGCAGCCAACGTAGCGATTGCTTAGGCGCAGACTACTCATAGAGCAGCGCAGGCGGACTCTATAAGTAGAGTTTTACAGGAGGAGTTGCGCATGGGGTTCATGGGGATGATGCGCGAGCTGAATGAAATACTCCAGCCGTTGAGACAGCAGCCGCCACAGCCGACAGTACCGCAACGGGAAGGCCACCGTACCGAGCAAGGGCAACGAGGTGCTATACCGAAAAGAAACCCGTCTAGTTCAACCGATGCAGCCATTCCGCCACCAAAACCATTGAGGTCACGGTTGAGCCACGACAGGGATGGTCCTGAGCCGTCTTCGGCGGGTCGTCTAGCGACACATGCGGGTCGGAACAGAAATAGGAGATCCGGTGGGCGAAGAACTATCAGTCCACGCGAAGATCACCGTCCACAGTCGCCGCAGTATCGACCGTGGCCACGCTGGGGCCGAGTCGAGAAGTGGGACGTTACCTTTGATGGCGACGCCAATAAAGTCACCGTAGAGGACTTCGTGTTCCGAGTGGAGTTCCTGCAGGCTCAAATGCGATGTCCGTGGGATGAGGTGATGAAGGGCGTACATCACCTGCTAACAGGAAACGCACGGGAATGGTACTGGCAATATGTACGGGATCATCGCGGGGAGAATTAGCAGGAGCTAAGGGACGACCTAGTGGCACGTTTCCGAGGCACGGCTTCGGAGTTCGATAGGATGAGGGAACTGCGGGAGCGGATGCAGAGGCCAAATGAAAGCGTGGAGGAGTTTTTCCATGCGATGAGGAAGCTCGCTTCGAGGGTAGTGACGCCGCCATCTGAAACGGAAATGATTAAGATAGTCAAAAAGGCGCTCACAGATGAGAGAGTTTCGTTTATGGCTTACGAGTCTACTCACTAGATCAGTTGCGTGACGAATGTGTGGAAATAGAGGCACACCTGAAGAGGAAGGCCCGATCTTCGTGGCGCGGCGCACCGAAAGCCACTAACTTTGGCCTAGGAGCAAACGTCAGAGAGGTCACGCATGAGTCATCGAGAAGTGAGGAGTGGGAAGAAATCTGTGAGGAGGCGCAAGTGACGCGTCGTCTTCCCGTGAAGCTGGTTTGCTGGAATTGCGGGAAACTCGACCATGGTTTTCGGGACTGTATGGCATCGGAGAGGCGAATCTTCTGCTACCGCTGTGGACAGCCCGATGCGTACTGTCCGACATTTCCGAACTGTTAGATAAAAATAAGTTATATTCTAGTTTAAGGAACCTACCGTATGAAGAGCGGTTAAGGAAATATTTAGAAGCCCGGAACAGGATATTTTCCGACCTGAAAGTGGATGGGATGCGAGCACTGTCAGCGCGAGTAAAGAAGGCACGTTCCCGGTTTAGGAAGAGACGATTGGTGAGGAGACAGGTGATAGCATCAGTACAGCGGTATCATAAAGCTGACCCGAGAGTTTATGCAGAAATCTCTGTAATGGGCGAATCCTTCCGAGGTTTGTTGGACTCAGGCGCTACACATAGCATGCTAGGCAGGAATGGCCAGGAATTCTTGCAGAAGCTGGGTGTAGAGGTTCGTCGGTATTCATCCATAGTGAAGGTAGCAAATGGAGAAGATCGCGCAATCGTTGGCCGATTGGAATTACCTGTATAAGGGAGAGGTTAAGAGATTAACATTTTTCTTATGTCCGTTCTTGGAGCAGGAAATTTACTTGGGAGTAGACTTTTGGCGGGCTTTTGCATTGGCTCCTGAGGTGATGGGACACTGTCAAGCATCAGCTTCTCCCAGATTGGTGGAAGAAGTGATGGCTGACCAAGTCGCCCACTATGTAGAAGGACCGGAGAAGGAGATAGTCCAGGAGGAATGGGAGTTGTCGGAGGAGCAACAAATCTCCTTGGATAAGGTGAAGGCAGAGTTCCTGACGTTTGAGGGAGTAGGCCTGGGCAAGACGTCGATAGAGACGCATAAAATCCAGCTTGTGGAGAATGCCGAGCCGGTAAAGGACCGACATTATCCACTGTCGCCAGCGATGCAGGACGTGGTTTGTGTGGAGGTGGACAAGATGTTGGCTTTGAGAGTCATCGAGCACAGTGATAGCCCGTGGAGCAACCGCACAACGGTGGTGCGAAGGCCGGGCAAAAATCGGTTTTGTCTCGATGCCCGAAAGCTCAACAACTTGACCATCAAGGACGCCTACCCACTGCCTAGCATCGAGGGGATTTTGTCGCGTCTCGATCAGACGATCTACATCTCCAGCGTCGATTTAAAATTCGCATTTTGGCAAATCGAGCTGGACGAGCAGAAACCGAGCCGACACTGCGTTCACGGTGTCAGGAAGACCATTATACCAGTTCCGGATGATGCCCTTCGGTCTCTGCAACGCTGCACAACGACTCTGTAGATTGGTGGACAAGGTTATTCCGGTAGAGATGCGTTCGAATGTGTATGCATACCTCGACGACCTGCTGATTATATCCGAGAATTTTGAACAGCACGTGAGGATCCTCCGACAGGTTGCAGAGCGACTACGGAAGGCAAATTTGACGATCGGGTTAGGCAAATCTCATTTCTGCTATAAACAGATTAAATACCTGGGTTTAATAGTGGGAGGAGGAACGCTGAAGATGGATCCAGATCCGTCCGAGAATTGCGTAGCTTCTTGGGTACTGCGGGTTGGTATCGGCGCTTTATGAAGAACTTCGCAGAGTTAGCCGTTCCACTGACAGATGCCCTGAAAATTTCGGGAAAAGGGAAATTTAGATTGACGGAGGACGCAAAGCGAGCAATGGGAGAGCTGAAAGCTTCACTTACCTTGGCACCAGTCCTGGTACACGCAGATTTCAAGCGGCCCTTTTACATCCAGTGCGATGCTTCTCACTATGGGGTAGGGGCTGTACTCTTCCAGCGTGATGACGAGCAGAACGAGAGGCCGATTGCGTTTTTCTCCGCCAAGCTGAACTTCCACCAGAAGAACTATTCGGTGACCGAGAAGGAGTGTCTGGCAGCTCTCATGGCGATCCTTAAGTTCCGTCCGTATGTAGAACTGATGCCTTTCACAGTCATTACTGACCATGCCAGTCTCAAATGGCTCATGACCATGAAAAATTTGGATGATCGCTTAGCTCGTTTGTCCCTTCAACTGCAAGCCTTCGATATCGGCATCGAACACCGGAAAGGAGTGGACAATGTAGTGGCAGATACATTGTCGCGCAGCATTGAAGAGTTGGAAGTGGATCCGAGCAGGGTGTTGGGGTTCGAAACGGTGGAGTTCGAATCTGAAGAATATAAAGAATTAAGGAAAGAAATCGCTGATAATCAAGACCGCTTACCTGATCTTCAAATTATTGACTGAATGGTATTCAAACGCATGCGCTTCGAACGGTTCGATGATCAACTAGAGGGATCGATCTGGAAGTTGTGGGTTCCGAGTTCGCTGACAACCACGCTGATAGAGCAGGCGCATCTCGATGAGAAAAACGGCGCACGGGGAATCGCGAAGACCCTGCATCTGTTGCGTAGGCAGTTCTACTGGCCGAACATGGCAGTAGAAGTCCGCGACTACATCCGACGTTCTACCGTCTGCAAGGAGTCGAAAGCGCAGAACTACCGGATGCAGGTTGGAATTGGACAAGAGGTGGTCACGGAGCGTCCATTCCAAAAGTTATATATCGACTTCCTAGGGAAATATCCGCGTTCCAAGAATGGTCTGGCGTGGATCTTCATTGTGCTGGACCACTTTTCAAAGATCACGTTTTTAAAAACAATGAAAGCGGCCACGGCGAAGGAAGTAGTAAAGTTCCTCGTCCATGAGGTTTTATAAGTTTGGCGTGCCGGAGACTATCCACTCGGACAATGGGGCCCAGTTTATCTCCAAAACGTTAAGGGAGATGACTGAGGCGTTTGGGGTGACCCATATGAGGACGCCGGTGTATTCTCCGCAGAGTAATGCGGCCGAACGGGTGAATCGCACTGTTCTCAATGCGATTCGAGCGTATTTGGAGGACGATCACCGGGACTGGGATGTGCACCTCCCGGAAATAGAGGAGGTACTTAGGAACTCAGTTCACGAGGCGACAGGCGTGACTCCGTTCTTTGCGGTCTTCGGTCAGCAAATGTATTTGCACGGGTCATGCTACAAGCTGGCGAAGAGGTTGCGGTCCATCGGCGAGCATGATATATCCGGGCTCGAGGGTCAGGACAAGAGACAGCTCATCCAGGAGAGGATTCGAGATAGTCTACACCACGCCCACGAACGTAGCAGCGTGAGGTACAACCAGCGAGCTCGGGTATTCTACGCGAAGCCGGGTCAGGAGGTATTCCGAAGGAATTTTGTCCTCAGCGACTTCGGCAAAGGCGTTAATGCCAAGTTCGCGCGGAAGTTCGTGAGATGCCGGGTAGTGAAGCCAGTGGGCGAGAACGCATACGCGTTGGAGGACTTGAGCGGGCGGCCCATTGGAGTTTACCACGCCAAGGACTTGAGGGTGTAGGCTGATGTGGGTGTGGCCTACGTTGGGCGCTGAAGAAGGAGGCACGCCGGCAGAGGGAGTTAGGAAGTAATCCGGTGGGCATGCCCTTGCGTATGTGGTCCTCCCAGAGGGACGTCGACATACTCGTGGTAGTGTTCCAGTCCCACCGCGGGAATCGATAGTTGGTCCAGGGCTGGAACGATGCGCCACCTATCGGGCGGGTTCGGAGACTCCTTGGGGGTATCGGAAAATCTGGGGAAAGGAGGACAAAAGAACTATATAGAGAAACGAGGAAGGCCACGCATGCGCCCGAGCCAGAACACAGAGGAAAAATTCACAAGTGGGGTTAAGCCCGAAAAGAATAAGTGAGTGGGAGAAAAAAGATATAAAGTGGGCCTATGGCTTAATCCGCGTTGTTTTCCTTAGCCTGACCCGGATTATCGCCCAGCGCAGCCGCGTCAGCAATTTTCACCGGAGGTCGGATAGTGTCCGAGGAGTTCCCCAGAGGCAACCGACTTCAAGGTTTCTGGGCAGGAACTAGTTCCCTGAGGGACCTTCTCCACCAATTATTCCCACTCCGCGGTGCCCAGAGGGGAAGCGTCGTGTGCCCCAGGAGGCCATACAATTTGTGCCATAATATCAGTGAGTGTGTTCCGTTGGGAGTGTGTGTGTGAGTGCCTGGAGGAAGCAGCAAGGCGCAAAGTGTCGTGCTGGCCAAGCCAGACCTACGGCTGGTCCAGCTAAACGACGGGAGACCGCCCCATCGACCAAAAGGGATTTTTTGTGTTGTGGAGTTGCCACCGACCACCCTGACGCTCGTACCGACGGCGTACACTGTCCGGCCCACGCACTAAATACCGGCACACACACTAAACACCGGCAATATACATGAATACATATTTATGCACTTTTGTGGTTGTTTACCGAAATTATTTATATATTATTTATTTATTATTTATAAAGTTATGTACACGTTGTTATTTTGTGTTTTGTGTTGTCTTATGCGTATATTGGTATCGTAGATTGTAAGAATTCACCGGCAAAACAATAACATAACAAGATTAACCCTAGAAGGAGTGCGGCAATTTTGTTTGTCGACGGCCTATCGAAATCTTGCCCCTAAGACCCCTTAACAAGAGCTCTTGGTAGGTTTGTCTCGGGAGGGCCCAACAACACCCCATTTAAAAACAAGACCAATTTAAATCTTTTTTTTTGTCATTGAATAGTTGGTGTTTTTTTTTGGTTTTCATTATTTATTTTAATTTAATTAATATGTCAAGTAGCTAAGTAATGAATAATAACTATATTGAAATTTGTGAAAAGGTAGGTTAGGTTAGGTTAGGTAGTATTGGCTGTCGGGCTGTCATGAGCCCGACACACATAGGCCGGTTTCGGCCCGTTGTGGTACCATCGAATCAGTTTTCCCTTCCCTGCTGTGAGAGACATCCTGTCAGCAATTATCCCATCCGGCTGCGCTAATAAAATTCGCTATCTTTCTGGGACACATATTGGACATCAGTGATATGTCTGTGAAAAAAGGGCGAGCCCAAGTGTTGTAGCCTTCTTCTACTGAGATCCGGGCAGGAGCAGAACAGGTGCTCCACTGTCTCCTCCTCTTCCTCATCTCTACAGTTGCGGCAGTAATCATTATATGGGGCTCCCATCCTTCTGGCATGGGTTCATATTAGCCAGTGTCCCGTGAGGGATCGTATGACCGTGCTGCACCTTTTTCTGCTTAGCTTACAGAGCTCGGTGGTGCGCTTCTTGTTTATAGTGGGCCACGTTTGTCGCGTGATGCGACATCGTGGTGTGTTTTGCCACCGAATGTCGTCTAGTCGCATGAATTGCTCTTTTATAATGAGCTTGCAGGTGGCCATAGGCATACATGTATCCTCTTTGTCGTTGAGAAAGGAGGTGGTAGTGCCAGCTCTGGCCAGTTCATCTGTTATGCAGTTACCTTCAATGTCCTGGTGACCCGGGACCCATATCAGGCTAATAGCAAACTGCTGGGCCATCTCGTGAAGAGATTTGCGGCATTTTGCTACGAGTTTGGTAATCGCATTAAGTGATTTGATCGCAGCTTGGCTATCACTGTAGAGTTTATATGGGTTGCCGAAAAGGCAACTGATTGGATGCAAATCAGAGCTTCCCAGATCGCTGTGACTTCCGCTTGGAAGACACTGCAGTGATCCAGGAGCCTGAAGGAATGCCTTATGTTTAGTTGCTGGGAGTAGATACCTCCTCCTACTTTGTTGTCCATTTTGGAGCCATCCGTGAAGATTTGAATGGCTCCACCAGGACCCGGAGTTTCCTCAAGCCAGCTATCGCGGTGAGGGATTTCTATTTCAAAGGGAGTTTCAGTAAACTCCATCGGAATGCAGTAGTCCGTTTTTGTTGGGACGTTATTGTTGTTGTTTAGAATGAATGAGTGTCCCATATTTTTGCGGTACCCATTGGTCGGAGTCTCTAAGACGAATCGCTGCCATGAGTGCCTGAGCCTTACCTGCGAGGTCAGGACTCTGGAGGCACAGGACAGCGTTTAGAGCATCATTCGGTGTGGTGCGAAGTTCTCCACTGATGCAGAGTGCGGCAGTTCTTTGTACCTTGTCGAGCATTTTGGTGATGGACTTTTTGATAGGGCCGGCCACCACACCGTGACTCCGTAGAGTAGTATTGGTCTAACTATTGCTAGATATATCCATTGGACTATACTTGGGTTAATGCCCCACCTTAGACCAATGGCTTTCTTGCAGGTGTAGAGAGCTATCGTAGCCTTCTTCACTCTTTCTTTGATGTTTAGGTTCCAGTTGAGCTTACTATCGATTACCAACCCCAGGTAACTAGCACTATCGCTGAAGGATAGCCTGCATTCGTTAAGCATTGAGTGTTGAGGGGGAATCTTGTATTTACGAGAAAATAATACAAGTTCCGTTTTTGAGGGATTTACTCCCAGACCGCGCGATTTTGTCCAGTCTGACAGTTTCGCGAGTTTTGCAGACATTAGGTCGTAGAGTGTTTGAGGGAATTTTCCCGAGAATATTATGGCAACGTCATCCGCGTATGCCACCACTTTGCAGCGTCGCCAAGTGATCGTCCACCCCTAGGCTCGTCAAACCTTCCGTAATGGCTCTTGGTATGACATTATTGAAGGCTCCCTCGATATCGAGAAAGGCAATTGGGGAATATTCCTTTAAATAGAGGGATTTTTCCACCGAAGTGATTACCTCGTGAAGTGCCGTTTCTGTGGATTTACCTTTCCTGTAGGCATGTTGTGCGTCTGACAGCATCTTTGGATCTATCGTAGTCCTTAGATGTAGCCCGACTAGTCTCTCAAATGTTGCGGTGGAGAGCGAGGCTTTTCCCTCTTTGGGAATAAAGACAATCTTTGCCTTAAGCCATGCGTCAGGAATTTTCCCTACTATGAGTATCTTGGAAAATATTCTTTGAAGCCAGTTGGTTGCCATGTTTCCTGCCTTTTGTAGTTGGGCTGGGATAATTATGTCAGGGCCTGGTGATTTAAACGGGTTGAAGCTGTTTACTGCCCAGCTGATGTTCCGTTTCGAGAGGATGTGTGCCATCGAGGTGACCGAGCCCACTATAGCTGAATAGGTCGGCTCAATGGTTGTACATCCGGGGAAGTGTGAGTGTCTAGTAAGATGTGTAGGGACTCCTCACTGGAGCTAGTTCACGTACCATCGTTTCGCTTGAGGTATCCCACCGAGGTTTTAGTTTTTGAGAAGCAGCATTGCTGCTTCCGATGTTTCCTCTATTTCTGTGCAAAATTTTGGTCACGAGGCTCTTTTTGCCTTTCTTGTTTCTTTTTTGTAGAGGGCTAGACTGTGCTTGTAGTCTTCCCAGTTTACCTCCTCGTTGGCGCTTTTGGCTCTGTTGAAGAGAGCCCTGCTACTCTTACTTAGGATATCTATTTGTTTTGACCACCATGGGGTTTCTTTTTCCCCCCCTCGGTTTTGGTGCGGGGCATGCTGCCTTGAATGACTTGTTGCATGCTTCCGTGAATGTGTCCACTAGACGATTTAAGTCATCTTGAGTGTCCGGGCACCGTGGTGCCGTGATGGGGAGAAATTCCTCCATTTTTTAATATATCTATCCCAGTTGGCTTTCCTGGGATTGATGAAATCAATTGGTTTTGGGCACTCGAGCCTCATGATTGTCTCAATGTACCTGTGGTCAGGGAAGGAATGGTCCTCGAGGACTTTCCAGCTCTCGATTAAGTCTGACATTGCGTGAGACACTAGAGTGAGATCAATGACCTCCTGTCGGTTCTTTATAATGAATGTGGGGTCGTTACCCCGATTACAAATAACCATTTTAGAGTCAAGGATAAAGCTTAATAGTGACTCACCCCTCGCATTTGTGTCCGAGCTCTCCCATTGTGTGTGGTGAGCGTTGGCATCGCAGCCTATTAAAAAGGCCTATGTCCGAACTTTCACTTTCGCTGGTTAGCGCGCGTATAAGTTCTCCTGGAGGATCGCTGTCCTCGTGCGCCATGTAGGACGACACCAATCTCAGCTGTGTTCTTTGCAGCTCTAGGCTAACTGCCGTGTGCTGAGGGATCCCTCAGCTTGCTATAGTTATGGAGCAGAAAGATGTTAAGGTGCTTTCTAGCAAGAATACAGGTGCGAATTTTACCTTCGTTTTGAGCAGTGATTAGCTTGTACTCCTTCGTCGCTAATCGACAGACCTTGTCACCAACTACCCAAGGCTCCTGGATTAGGACTACATCAGCTCCGCTCTCATCCAAGCGGACATCATCAGGTTTCTCCACCACTGTAATGTCGGCGTCAGTGTCGTCGACGATGTCGTCGTCCTCCCGACACATGGCCTCAAAATCCTGCATAAGCATGGTATCAGAGGAGTAGCCGTCCAGCACCGGCTCCAGCTCGCAGTCGGGTGCTTCGATCTCCGAGGCAGCTTCCTGCTCGACTGGGTTGTCGACAGGACGCGCCTCGGCCGCTGCATCCGACTTGTACACCTTTATGGTGACTGAGCTGAAGCCGAAGTTCAGCTCTCCTCTAGCTGCCTCTATTGGGGCCAGCGACTCCTTATTGAGGACGACCACCGCTTGGTTCGTGGGGCCTGTCGTCCTTTCTACCTTCACTAACTTCCAGTCCGAGGACTGCAACATCTTTAGGATGCGGTCTGGCTCCTTGAAGGAGGCAGGCACCCAAACTCTTGCCCTGGGTCTACTGGGCACCTCGCTCCAGTCTACAGCGACCAGCTTCGCCCCTGGGTAGACCTCTCCGATTTGTGCTACCGCTGCTTTATAGAGCTGGACGGATCGCGCGTCTTCGCAGGCGATGATCTTAATGGTGCCCTGACACCATCCCATGTCTTTGCAGACTGGTGGGGGGCCGGGCTCGGAATCCAGCAGCTCGAAGCAGCGGTCGCCCAGTGCCGCTTCCACCCACTTCCACTGGTTCCTGGGGATCCTCTCATCCGCACTGCCTTTGTCAATGACGCCGATAAGCGTCCTCTCCTTGGCAATCTGCGCGAATGAGACATTCGGCAGCACTCTGGAGCGCTTCGGGCGGGCCCCGGTGTCTCCCTGCGAGCGCTGCCTCTTAGGTTGGGGGGGCCTCCTTCTTCGGCGCCTCCTTGCCAAAGTTGGGGAGCACCCTAGAAGACCACTCAACCTTCTTGAGCCACTGGTCCGATGGGCTGGACGTCATCGTGGCGCTCTGCCTACGGAGGATGTTGCCAGCACTCCGTCTTTCGGCATAAGTATATTTTTGTGCTTGAGCACTGGTCGATGGGGACTCGACCCCTGCCACCTTACCAGCAGGCAGAGCAGCCGCAGGAATGCATTGCCGTTCTGCCAAGGTGTTGGTTTTGGGGGCCAATTCGCCACCCACCCCAGAACTGGGATGGGACTGGGCTAGTTTTTATACCAGGCCCCCAGCCAGGCTGACTCTCGGCACGGTCCGTATGACACACTTAGTCCGGCCCGGTGTGAGGTGAGTGTTGGGGGTTGGGATATGGGTAGGTAGTGTGTGGGGAAGGGAAGTGTGTGAGCTACTTAAAAGAGGCGGCACCACAAGCACATCGTCAGTGTTGCTGCGTCGCGAACACCCGCTAGCTGTCCGGGACTGCTTATTTTCGGTACTCTCCCTCAGACTCAACTGAGTTGAATTACTTTGGGATGCCCGCTTATTCAAAGCTAACCTACCCAGTAGGCCGTTCGCTATCCGCAACCTGCGACCCGTCCGGTGGCCTCAGCTAGGCCCCCTCTGAGCCACCACAAAGCTCAATGAGTACCAGATGTGAAAAGTTATGATGGAGTAAAATAATTCAGAAGGAGGACACGTGGCTACAGCCCTGGAGTAAACCAGCCGTAGCCGTTTCAGCAAAGGGTGGCCAAAACAGATGATATGTTTGACCACAGGTAGGGTGAACGCGCGAAGTGGGAACATCTAGACTTCACCCATTTGACAGTCGTCTCAGTTTTGGGTCAGTATTTTTTTTTGTATGTTCTGCGTTTTTTGTTTTTTTTTGTAGTTATGATGTCCCGAGAGGTCGTTCTCACTAAAACCTTGTCTACACTTGGCGGGGAGAGGGAATTGCTCAGCCCTGGGGTCGAGAGCTAGCCGGCGCGGCCCCACAGAAACCAAACCAGGTGTAACAAAATACAAAGATGAATTGACGAAACAATTAAAATCTTTACAAATGGATATAGACTCCGAATCCGTTACCTCTATGGAGAATGAGTCTGAAATAGAGCCCATGATTCGAGAGCAAAGGGTGCTGCTTGAAAGATTTCAGCGCATCATGAACAAAATGACGAATGAGACGCGAAATTATTTCAAACCAATAATAATGAAATATTGGGATGAAATTAGAGCGATCCACGTCCAAATATTTAAAAGGTTTACAGATCCTGTAAAAATGGGATACAACCACATTAATTATATAGCAGCTGAAGTTGCAGTGCTAACAATACAAACGACTGTATTAGAACCTGCACAACAATTTAACGCTGGTCCACAGACGCATATGCATAATGCATTATACGCCACCTCTCGTTAACAGAAGGAAATTATGTTACAGCATGGAACGTGTTACAAGAGCGTTTCAACAACAAAAGAGTGCTAAGTAACGCATTAATACATAGGTTATTGGATCAACCAAGCATATCAAATGATGCCAAATCCATTAAATTATTGCACGACAACATAAAAGAAACTTTAGCAGCGCTAAACAACATGTATCTTGACGAAAAAGTTAGATCGTCAGACTCACACTTTGTAAGAGCAATTTATACAAAATACAAAGGAATTACAGCCTTTGAGTGAGTTCATAAAATTCCTCGAGTAACGGTTCCTTACATTGGAAGCTATTGGATGGGATAAATCAAGGAAACCCATAACAGTTGCCTCTGCAGGAGTTGAAAATCAGTATTTCTGTTATTTTTGTGAAAAGACAAACCACGCTATTTACAAATGCACACATTTTTTTAAAAAAGTGCTGCAGAAAGATTAAATTGGGTTCAAAAGAACCAACTTTGCGTCAAATGTTTTAAACGCGACCACACTGCAAAAGAATTGCCAAAGAAGAGATTGTTTTAAGTGCAATAAAGGACACAACACTATTCTACATTTTGAAAATAAGCATGAAGCATGAAACAAAACTGCAGCATCAGCATCGGCAAATAGTATACAACATAGATATGTACTATTAGCTACTGCACGTGTAACAATAAAAGGCAACAATGGAAAGATGAGTGAATTTAAAGCCCTACTTGATTCGATTATTATATCTGAAGATACAGAATTCAGAAATACAAATATTTGGAATTGGATATTCTGTTGGGAGCAGAACATTTCTTCGAAATAATAGAAGACAAGCAAGTGCCAATTGGGAAAGGATTGCCCAGACTACAAAAAACAAAATTGGGATGGATAGTGGCTGGCAAACTTAAAAATACCTCCACAAAATGAAGCGCATCCGCTGTATTAACTGAAGAAGATACATTTGATCAGCAAATATCTAAGTTGTGGGAATTAGACTCATTCCCAAAGAATACATCATGTTTTCACCGCTGGGAGAAACAATGTGAGCAACATTTCCTGCAAAACATTCAAATTGCAATTGACAAAAAACTCATCGTCCGACTCCCCGTTTCTGGAGAATACTTCAGCCCTGGGGGAGAGTCGTGATCTAGCGACACGACATTTCTTTTGCCTGGAAAAGCGGCTTTCTCGAGATCCGGAGACCAAGGCAAGCTATGTGCAATTCATGAAGGAAAATGAGTCACTTGGTCATATGAAGGAAATGCACACAAATTAAATTGCAAGGTCTCGTTATTTTATTCCACACCATTGTGTACTGAAACCGGACAGCTCTTCAACCAAATTGAGAGTAGTTTTTGATGTCTCTGCAGTCACGTCATCTGGAAAATCCCTAAACGATTTGATGCATGAAGGACCAACAGTGCAAAATTCCATATTCTCGATTTTGCTTCGGTTCAGGATGCACAAATATGTATTTACGGCCGACGTAGAGAAAATGTATCGTCAAATCTGGATCAATCCCGAGGATCAATATTATCAGACAATAGTATGGCGCAATGATCCGTCAGAAGATCTGCGATACTATAGACTAAAAACGGTGACATATGGAACCAAAGCTGCCCCATATTTAGCTACAAAATGTCTTCAATATATCTCTCAAAATGGAAAAAAAGGAATACCTAGTTGGATCTGCTGCACTGGAAAATGATTTCTACGTCGACGACTGCATAACAGGAGCAGATTCCATACCAGAGGCTCTTCAGAGACAGCAAGAAATTAATCAACTCTTGAATAACTCAGGATTGAAGTTAAGGAAATGGTGTCCAAACAATTTTCATGTACTCCAAGGAGTTCCAAAGGAGGACATTATTTCAAACGTTCAACTGGAGGATACAGCTTATGAGGACTGCAGCGTGAAGACTCTGGGAATCACTTGGATGCCTAAATCCGACCACTTCTGTGAAAAAACAGATATTGCTACGATGGAAGTACTATCTAGAAGAGATGTTGTATCCGAAACATTTAGGATTTGCGACCCTCTTGGATTATTTTCACCTGTTGTGATGAAAGCAAAAATCTTCATGCAGCATCTCACAAAGGAAGGATTTGAATATAAAGAGGCACTTCCGACACATCTTCAGGAGGAATGGAAAGGGTACAGGGGAGGAGTTGAAGATTTTAAATACAATTCAAGTACCACGCCATATTTTCCAAGAAAAAATTCCGATTTCATCAGAAATTCGTACATTTGTTGATGCATCGGAAAAGGCATTTTGAGCTGCTGTGTTTTTCCGAGCAGTACACAAGGATAAACGAGTAACGATTCAGTTGCTATGCGCCAAAACTCACTTAGCTCCAATCAATTCCCTAACATTACCCCGACTGGAACTAAATGCGGCGGTATTGGGAGCACAGCTAACTGCGAAGATAAAAGAAGATTTCTCCATGGAAAATTCATCAACATTCTTATGGTCAGATTCAAGAATTGTATTGTCATGGATCAATGTCCCACTTCCATTAGGGACAAATTCGTAGCTACAAGAATTGACAATACAAAGGCAGTTGAGGCATGTGTCATCTGAAAACAATGCAGCAGCAAACAATGAGCAATTTATACAAAATACAAAGGAATTACAGCCTTTGAGTGAGTTCATAAAATTCCTCGAGTAACGGTTCCTTACATTGGCCACCTATTGGATGGGATAAATCAAGGAAACCCATAACAGTTCCCTCTGCAGGAGTTGAAAATCAGTATTTCTGTTATTTTTGTGAAAAGACAAACCACGCTATTTACAAATGCACACAGTTTTTAAAAAAAAGTGCTGCAGAAAGATTAAATTGGGTTCAAAAGAACCAACTTTGCGTCAAATGTTTTAAACGCGACCACACTGCAAAGAATTGCCAAAGAAGAGATTGTTTTAAGTGCAATAAAGGACACAACACTATTCTACATTTTGAAAATAAGCATGAAGCCAAAACTGCAGCATCAGCATCGGCAAATAGTATACAACATAGATATGTACTATTAGCTACTGCAAAAAACGCTGTAACAAAAAAAGGCAACAATGGAAAGATGAGTGAATTTAAAGCCCTACTTGATTCGATTATTATATCGAGAATTATATCGGAAGATACAGAATTCAGAAATACAAATATTTGGAATTGATATTCTGTTGGGAGCAGAACATTTCTTCGAAATAATAGAAGACTTTAAAGTGCCAATTGCTTAAAAAAAGGATTGCCCAGACTACAAAAACAAAATTGGGATGGATAGTGGCTGGCAAACTTAAAAATACCTCCACAAAATGAAGCGCATCCGCTGTATTAACTGAAGAAGATACATTTGATCAGCAAATATCTAAGTTGAGGGGAATTAGACTCATTCAAAAAGAATACATCATGTTTCTCACCGCTGGAGAAACAATGTGAGCAACATTTCCTGCAAAACATTCAAATTGCAATTGACAAAAAACTCATCGTCCGACTCCCGTTTCTGGAGAATACTTCAGCCCTGGGGGAGAGTCGTGATCTAGCGACACGACAACTCTTTTGCCTGGAAAAGCGGCTTTCTCGAGATCCGGACACCAAGGCAAATGTGCAATTCATGAAGGAAAATGAGTCACACTCTTCATATGAAGGAAATGCACACAAATTAAATTGCAAGGTCTCGTTATTTTATTCCACACCATTGTGTACTGAAACCGGACAGCTCTTCAACCAAATTGAGAGTAGTTTTTGATGTCTCTGCAGTCACGTGTCCAAACAATTTTCATGTACTCCAAGGAGTTCCAAAGGAGGACATTATTTCAAACGTTCAACTGGAGGATACAGCTTATGAGGACTGCAGCGTGAAGACTCTGGGAATTCTTATTGGATGCCTAAATCCGACCACTTCTGTGAAAAACAGATATTGCTACGATGGAAGTACTATCTAGAAGAGATGTTGTATCCGAAACATTTAGGATTTGCGAACCCTCTTGGATTATTTTCACCTGTTGTGATGAAAGCAAAAAATCTTCATGCAGCATCTCACAAAGGAAGGATTTGAATATAAAGAGGCACTTCCGACACATCTTCAGGAGGAATGGAAAGGGTACAGGGAGGAGTTGAAGATTTTAAATACAATTCAAGTACCACGCCTATATTTTCCAAGAAAAAATTTGATTTCATCAGAAATTCGTACATTTGTTGATGCATCGGAAAAGGCATTTTGAGCTGCTGTGTTTTTCCGAGCAGTACACAAGGATAAACGAGTAACGATTCAGTTGCTATGCGTACTGAAAAAACTCACTTAGCTCCAATCAAAACCCCTAACATTACCCCGACTGGAACTAAATGCGGCGGTATTGGGAGCACAGCTAACTGCGAAGATAAAAGAAGATCTCTCCATGGAAAATTCATCAACATTCTTATGGTCAGATTCAAGAATTGTATTGTCATGGATCAATGTCCCACTTCCATTAGGGACAAATTCGTAGCTACAAGAATTGACAATACAAAGGCAGTTGAGGCATGTGTCATCTGAAAACAATGCAGCAGATGTACTATCCAGAGGAATAACGGCGATTAAGTTCGCAAGAAATTGTATTGAACGCAGAAGTTCTTGATTAATAATTGGTTTTTATTCAGATTGAACTTATATTTATACGTAACAAAAAGCGTTGGGGCGAGTTGCCTCCATGCAGGTGTTCTTTCGTGGGAAACAAAAGCCCTGTTACGTAAGGTTCCCACAGTCAATTAAAAATGATGAGGCGTAGGCTTTCGGTCAGCGGTGGTGGTACCTGCCCAATGCCCGTTACGTAACAAGTTCTCACGGCTTAGATGCAGACGCATCACTTTTTGGGCAGCGACAATGACCGCCGCTGAAACTGCATTATATTGCAACTTGGCCTTGGGGTGGTGCTTAAATTGGTTAGGCCAAACACACTGCATGAATACACTACACCTTCCTTTTTATAAGAACAACTTAATATAGTAATGGAGTTATTCTAAGGTGTTACAAGGTTTTACAAAGTGTGTTTGTGTGTGTTTAAATATATTTGTGTAGGTGTAAATTGCTTTAAGTGTACATTGTATTTGTATGAAGTAACATTATTTTTAATAATTATTTTTTTTTTATGTTAATGTAAATTTTTGTTTAATTTTGTTTAAGGGTACAAGTATATATGTATGTATAAGCCAAGCTGTTTTATATAATTATTTTTTTTTTTTCTATGCCCATGAAATGGTGAAAAAGAACCAATTGTTTATATTATATTTTCTTTATATGTTTTTAATCTATTTTTGTTTACTGTGGTGGTTTTATTTCTATCCTTTAATATGTAGTTATTCCTATCGTCTATTGCTATTACCTTATATGGTTATATTGGTTATCTAGTTTATGACCTGTGTCATTTTTAACTAATGCTAAATCTCCTATATTTATTTGTATGCTATTTAGGTTCCTGTCATAATATGCTTTTGTTTTTTTTTTGCTTTAAATATACCCGTACTCGAAGAGTAAAAGGGTTATATTGTATTTGTGGTAAAAAGACATTGGATGTGTGTAACATAGAGAAGGAGTAAAACCGACCATATAAAGTATATATATTCTTGATCAGCATCAATAGCCGAGTCGATATAGCCCCGTCTGTCCGTCCGTCCGTCTTGTTTGTCGCCCATTGCTGGAAAAGGCATCTCAGCACAGACCATTTTTTTGGCATACAATAATGTAGCCGAATATGTCTTCAATGTTTTCAAGGGGTGCCCACATATCCGCCCCCACAAAGAGACGCATCAATCAGATGACAATTTGAAAAATAACAAAAACTAAAAAGCAGAATCATAGAGATGTTGCCTATATCTATTATACAAGGGAATCTGGTAGATATGGTCATTTCCTACGATACTGCATTTAGTTTTTCTATCTTCAAAATTGTGGATTTTCGTCTTTTGTGGGGCGGAAGGTTCGGGGCGAAATTTTTTGAAATACACTTGTTCAGGTTCGGTATCACAAAACATAAAAAAAATTTAGTAGTGCATTGCTCTTATAGTCTCTGAGATCCAGGCGTTCATATTTACGAAAACCAAATCGACTCGATTTTGTGTAAGTAAAAAGGGAGGGACCGAAGTTTTTGCGTATATTTGCCTACTATTAAATGGCTATATTAATGATCCGATCCGATTCAGATTAGGGGCCGGTTGATAGATATAGGCTGTCCCAAATGATTCTTTTTTTACGTTTTTGTTATTTTCAAAATTGTGGCATTAACAGATGTGCGCCCTTTGTGGGGGCACAAGTGGGCGGAACGAAATTTTGAAACACTTTTCTAGGAGTGAGATATCACATCAGTCTGGAAAAAAAATATGATTGGTCTAGCTCTAATAGTTTTCGTGCAATGAGTGAAAAACAAGACGGACGGACAGACGGACAGACGGACGGACAGACATGGCTATATCGACTCAAATTATATATATATATATATATACTATATATATATATAGTATATATACTTTATGGGGTCGGAAACGCCTCCTTCTGTGTGTTACACACATCCACTTTTACCAAAATACAATATACCCTATTACTCTTCGAGTACGGGTATAAATTACTGGAACAGATAATGAGAACCTGACACCTCTTCGTGTCACACAAACTAGACCATTCCTCAATTCTGGTGTAGACTACTGTGGGCCATTCCAAATCCACTACAAAATTCGAGGAAAGAAGCCCAACACAGCATACATTGCAATGTTCTGTTGTTTCGCGACTAAAGCGCTTCATCTAGAGATGGTCAGCGATCTCATCATAGATGCATTTCTGGCAGCACTTCGGCGGTTCATTTCTCGTCGAGGAAAATGCAAAGTGCTCCACTGCGACAACGCTACAAATTTTGTAGGAGCAAGAAATAAGCTCCAGGTATTAGAAGAAGCTATATTTTCGGAAAAGGCTCAAAAACAAATCATCCAGGATTGCAACAATAAAGGGGTACAATTTAAATTTATACCACCTCGTGCACCACACTTTGGCGGATTATGGGAAGCTGCAGTAAAATCAGCAAAACACCTGCTACTAAAAAATGTTACAACGGCAAACTTATCTTATGAAGAGCTGGAAACCGTTATAGTCGAAATAGAGGCCATTTTAAACTCTCGTCCGTTAACCCGATATCAGATAATCCAAACGATGTGACAGCGGGCATTTCTAAAGGGAGAGCC
Organism: Drosophila bifasciata; assembly: GCA_009664405.1. Classification (NCBI taxonomy): domain Eukaryota; kingdom Metazoa; phylum Arthropoda; class Insecta; order Diptera; family Drosophilidae; genus Drosophila; species Drosophila bifasciata. The sequence goes on from CM019044.1 coordinate 26,529,872, forward strand.
ATTAACCGCACAAGCCGACAGTGAGCCATCCCAGCAACCGAAGACACTAGGCCATCGATTGCAAGCAGTCTCCAAATTGAAGCATTCATTCTGGACACAATGGACACAATACTTACAACAGTTGCAGCAGTGTCAAAAAGTGGAGAAGGTCGTCGGCAAACATTAAGGAAGGAACCTTAGTAATATTAAAAGAGGACAATACGCCGGTACTACAATGACCACTTGGAAGGATTGTTCGAATATTCCACGGAAATGAAAACTATGTCCGAGTGGTTGAAGTCAAGACGGCCAAAGGAACCTTCAAACGGTAAATTCAACATTTAGCTCCTTTATTAAATGAAGAGGAACCCATCCATAAACATCCAATAGATGATGAAGAGGAATCATCCGAGGACAGACAGCCTAGGAAAAGGAAACAGCCTAATAAATTATCCTTAACTATGGCCATGATTGTAATGTTGTTACTATTACCATTATCAATGGCGCAGTCCATAAACATCACAAATTTCGGATCAAAACCAGGAATATATTTCGAAAAAGTGGGAACCACCCAACTTGCGACAACTGATGGACCATCATTGTCTATTACAACTTAAAACCCTACTGGAAAGATCTGAGCACATTTGCCATGGGAACTTCGAAAATTTGACACTTATGTACACAGCTCACTCAAATAAACGCTTGAACTAGTATGTATCAGCACTTCAAACATATAGAAGAGGACTTGCAGGCTGAAAAACATATTACTGACAAGGACAGGAAGACAAAAAGCACCGTTGGACATCGTTGGAAACAGCGCAAGCAGTCTGTTTGGAGTATTAGATTCAACATATGCTCGCAAAATGTCCGAAACCATAGCAAAGGTGAAGGATAAAGAGGATCATTTGCTAACGTTGTTGAAAAATCAAAACCTCATTGATTGACTCAACGATCAATGTTATAAAAAGGGACGAAATTTCGAATTCTAAGCGACTAAGCCAGATTGAAGAATTTATCACCGAGTCAAGAGGAAAGGCTGATCAGTTCGTAGCCTTTCAATGGTACATAACACTGTCTACTCAACTGTCTCTGTTATCCGCCAATTTACAAAGAATGCAAGCTGAAATCATCAACGTTTTGACAGATATCCGACACAACACAATAAGCCCTGTGTCAATTCTTCACGACAACTTAAGGATCAACTCGAGCAGATATTATAACTCCTGATAATATGCTTATGGTGTATCAGAAGATGAAAGCTGAAGGCAAGATAATAGATGAGCATGCAATCATCAAAGTTACGTTTCCATTAGTCTCAGCATACGAATTGGAAATATACAAGCTAACACCAATCCCATTACCAACTGCAAATGGGATAAATATGTTCGAAGTCAAAGCACCGTACATCGCAATCAACAGTCATCGAGACGAATTTGTTGAACTATCAGATAGTGATTTCAAAAATTGCCATCCGAGAGCAAACAATGATTTTGTATGCTATAATAAACAAACAATGTTCTCAGCTGAATCAAGTTGTGAACTACAAATGTTTCACAATAAAACAGATTCATCATGCAATTTAGTCAAAAGAAAAACAATCATTTATATGGCTAAGCATGCATGAAAAAAATCAGTGGATATTTTGCAACAAAATCATCGTTGAAGCTATCAGCAGTATGTGCAGATGGAATATCGGATATCAAACTACAAAATTCAGGAATATTGATCGCAAAACCTTTATGCATCATTCGAAATTTTTTGATGACCGTAACAAGTCAGAGCACAATGGAGAGCACGTGGCATTCTTCATACGCTCGATTCGGAGAAAGTTACCTCAACGAAACATCAACTGAACGTCCGACAAATACAGTTTCAAGAAACGAAGAAAAGTTAAACTTCAAGGAGCTGTATCAAATGGAAACGAGGAAGAACGTACGGAGTCGCTGTTGCCGCGACTCTACTTTTATACCCGTACTCAGTCAGCACACATGTGATTTATGTGGAATTTTCAAATTTTTATAAGTTTTTTACATCTTACATTTGTTTGCTACATCAGTCATCTACATCTACTTCATCTACATCACTTCTCACAACAACACACGTACACTGCACGAGGCAGCATGTATGAGCGTAAGTGTGCGTGCGAAAGAATCATTAGCGAAAATCATCCCCATAAATGATTTACGCCGCAAGGGGAAGGGTGAAGCTCGCAGCTGAAAATTCATTTCATCATTGTGGCTACAATAATGATCCGATCTGAACCAAATTCGGGAATCTGGTAGATATGGTCATTCTCTCTAAAAACTGCATTTTTTTTTTTTTTATCTTCAAAATTGTGGATTTTCGTATTTTGGGGGCGCGGAAGGGGCGGGGCGAAATTTTGAAATACACTTGTTCAGGTTTGGTATCACAGGAGTCTTGGCAAAAAAATTTGGTTGCTCTAGCTCTTATAGTCTCTGAGATCCAGGCGACACAAAAATACAAAAATCCAAATCAACTCGTTTTTGTGTGAGTGCGAAAGAGAGGGAGCGAAGTTTTTTCGTATATTTTTTCTACTATTGTGGCTATATTAATGATCCGATCCGATTCAAATTTGGGCCCCTGATAGATATGGTCTTCATCTATGATTCTGCATTTTTCGTTTTCTGTTATCTTTAAAATTGTGGACGCCACAGATGTGCGCCCTTTGTGGGGGCGGAAGTGGGCGGGGCGAAATTTCGAAACATTTTTCTAGGAGTGAGATATCACATCAGTTTGAAAAGATTTGGTCCTCTAGCTCTTATAGCCTCAGAGTAATGGGCGACAAACAAGACGGACAGACGGACAGACAGCAATTACCACAAATACAATATACCCTTTTACTCTTCGAGTACGGGTATGAAAAGTCTGTTACCACCTAATAGTTTCATAGTTTGCCACACAACCTTGAAACCATCGATCATCACCATATTGCCATATACATTGCCCTGATCTTTATAATGATCATTGTAATAGTTAATTTGGAAGTGGTACACAACTAGGAACACATCTCAGCAAACGCAACAACCCACCACAGCGACGAATGGAAGCAACACATCAAGCACACCATTTACAATCAACATTAATGATGGTTGAACTTACTATGTTCAACGGCCGGGAGGATGTACGATTTAGATTACTCATCAAACCGTATGGTTATACCTAAATAAAATTCCAGCTATTAGGTATTAAGAATTCGCAGCGAACCAAATAAATAAAGACGATAGTCGCTTAATGACCCAAATAAATATGTAATAAGCACCGCTGACCTAAATAAATATACAACAAACAGCTGGATGCATTTTTATGCACATAATATTGTTATATTGATAGTGCACTCATAAATTGCAGTCGGCTTCACCTGCAGCTGATAAAATGTCACACCATCTGCATGATAACCTTTACGATAGTCATAAAATTATCTTAGACTTGACCCTCGGACCTTTTGGACCCGGACCCTTGCAGATAGAATTGTAATGATTGCTTAGTCATAAATAAATATAACATGTTTTCATATTAAACAACCTTAATTAAACAACATTAATTAAACAAGCCTAAGATCCTAAGTAAGCAATTGTACTTGTAAGAACTGTATATAAACCTCGCATTTTACCAAATAAAACGAGAAAGAACGTACGGAGTCGCTGTTGCCGCGACTCTACTTTTATACCCGTACTCAGTCAGTACACATGTGATTTATGTGGAATTTTCAAATGTTGTATCAGTTTTTTACATTTTACATTTAACATTTGTTTGATGCATCTGTCATCTACATCTACATCAGTTCTCACAACAACACACGTACACCGCACGAGGCAGCATGTTTGAGCGTGAGTGTGCGTGTGCGTGTGAGAGAATTTGCAACGACAATCAACCCCAACAATTGACTTACGCTGCATGATGAGTGGGGGAATTGCTGCTGTAAATTCATTTGATCATTGTGGCTACAATAATGATCCGATCTGAAATCCCGAAATTCGGGAATCTGGTAAATATGGTCATTTTTTACGATACTGCATTTTTGGTTTTTTTCTATCTTCAAAATTGTGGATTTTCCTCTTTTGGGTGGGCGGAAGGGGGCGGGTCGAAATTTCAAAATACACTTGTTCAGGTTTGGTATCACAGGAGTCTTGGCCCAAAGTTTGGTTGTTTCTAGCTCTTATAGTCTCTGAGATCCAGGCGACACAAAAATAAAAAACCAAAACGACTCGATTTTGTGTGAGTGCGAAAGAGTGGGAGCGAAGTTTTTTCGTATATTTTTCTCTATTGTGGCTATATTAATGATCCGATTTAATTCAGATTTGGGCCCCTGATAGATATGGGCTGTCTCTATGATTCTTCATTTTGCGTTTTCTACTATCTTTAAAATTGTGGACGCCACAGATGTGCGCCCTTTGTGGAGCGGAAGTGGGCGGGGCGAAATTTTGAAACACTTTTCTTGGAGTGGGATATCACATCATTGATTGGTCTAGCTTTAATAGCCTTCGAGCAATGAGTGAAAAACAAGACGGACGGACAGACGGACGGACAGACATGGCTATATCGACTCGGCTATTGATGCTGATAAAGAATATATATACTTTATGGGGTCGGAAACGCCTCCTTCTGTGTGTTACACACATCCACTTTTACCACAAATACAATATATATTTTTACTCTTCGAGTACGTGTATAATCAGTACGAAAGAAAACTCTGACGTATTCACATCTCCGAAGCCCAATTTGTTCAAGTACCGATTCCGGCGACCATTTGTTACTGGTACATGAACCGGAAGCATACAAATTTATATTTCAGCATACGATTGTCATATTGACGATCATTAGAACCAATTGAATCTACATCAACAGATTCTTTTTGATTCATTCACATATTATTGTGTTAAATGAAACCTGGCTAAAAGTGGACGTCCTTAGTTCAGAAGTTTTGGAAGTTGGGTACACTTTATTTGCAAATGACCGTTCATTTCATACTCCAGGTTCAACAAGACCTGGAATTCATGTGCATAAAACTGATTCTTCCAGCCTTTTCTATTTTCATTACTTGCTCGTACATTCCACCTTCTTCGAAAATCTCTATATACGAGCAGCAATTTGTCCGTTAGAAAAAAAAAACCGTTTCTTCCTCGCTTTCTGATAAAGACCATATGATAGTTCTGGGTGATTTCAATCTTAGGTAAACGAGTCGAATAACCTTGTACCCATATCTCGACATGACTTTATTGATGGCTTGCTAGACCTGTCCCTGTCTCAAGTCAACCATGTTAAAAATTCCTTAGGTCGATTTCTCGATCTGTGCTTTATCCGCTTCCGCTCACTGTACCTGAAGACTTCTACCATCTTGCTTTCCAAGTATCTCTTGGAACCCCCTCTTTGAACCCTGTGTGGACCCCCTGCTTGAACTATTCACCCTATCCCTCAACTCCTCATGTTCCCCTCCGATCTGAAGGAATCGTTTATTATTCCTCCATAAGAAAGGTAGTAAGTCTGACGCAATAAATTATGGAGGTATATCAAAGTTATTCGCTATTCCTGAAATGCTTGAGAAAATTTTAACCCCGCACTTGCAACATCTCTGCAAATCACTTATATCTCCAGCTCAGCACGGATTTATAAGTCGATATTGGACCTTCTGTATTGGATCGATCGTGTGAGCTTTCTGAACGTGTTCTCTGCTTTCGTAAGGCCGAGTTTACGAAGCTTAATAGCCTGATTAGGGATTTTGATTGGTCCGCTCGGTACTTGTGCACTTACAATATGAAAGGCACAAGCATTTTCTACAATGTACTTGACACACTCCTTGATTGTTGTGTCCCATTTTTTTTCCGATTAGATCTAGGAAGCCTGTTTGGTTTACCAAAGAGCTATCCAGTCTAAAAAAACATAAAATCAAGACTTTATAAAAATTTCTAGAAGTTGGCTCTCCCTCTTCTCTCTCTCTCACTATGTAATGGCTCGGTCAAATTTCACCATTGTAAACGCTCAATGCTACACAAATTACCTAACACGATGTAGGATACGCTTTTCTCAGCACTCCAAACAGTTTTACAACTTCGTAAACAGTAAGCGTTTACCTAGATCGAACGGCATTTTCAGCCCTACGTTAAATGAAAGCTCACTGCTTCATGATCTTCGTATAGTTAAGCCGGTGTTCTCACCAGGTCCTGACGGAGTCCGGGCTGTGTACTCAGGTACTGCGCCGACGCTCTGTGTGGACCCCTGCTTAAACTATATTCACCGTATCCCTCAATCCTCCGATCTGGAAGGAATCGTTTATTATTCCTCTCCATAAGAAAGGTAGTAAGTCTGACGCAATAAATTATGGAGGTATATCAAAAGTTATTCGCTATTCCTGAAATGCTTGAGAGAAAATTTTAACCCCGCACTTGCAACATCTCTGCAAATCACTTATATCTCCAGCTCAGCACGGATTTATAAGTCGATATTGGACCTTCTGTATTGGATCGATCGTGTGAGCTTTTCTGAACGTGTTCTCTGCTTTCGTAAGGCCGAGTTTACGAACTTCTTAATAGCCTGATTAGGGATTTTTGATTGGTCCGCTCGGTACTTGTGCACTTACAATATGAAAGGCACAAGCATTTTCTACAATGTACTTGACACACTACTTTGATTGTTGTGTCCCATTTTTTTCCGATTAGATCTAGGAAGCCCCCTTGGTTTTACCAAAGAGCTATCCAGTCTAAAAACATAAAATCAAGACTTTATAAAAAATTTCTAGAAGTTGGCTCTCCCTCTTCTCTCTCTCTCAGGTGTAATGGCTCGGTCAAATTTCACCATTGTAAACGCTCAATGCTACACAAATTACCTAACACGATGTAGGATACGCTTTTCTCAGCACTCCAAACAGTTTTACAACTTCGTAAACAGTAAGCGTTTACCTAGATCGAACGGCATTTTCAGCCCTACGTTAAATGAAAGCTCACTGCTTCATGATCTTCGTATAGTTAAGCCGGTGTTCTCACCAGGTCCTGACGGAGTCCCGGGCTGTGTACTCAGGTACTGCGCCGACGCTCTGTGTGGACCCCTGCTTAAACTATTCACCGTATCCCTCAACTCCTCCGATCTGGAAGGAATCGTTTATTATTCCTCTCCATAAGAAAGGTAGTAAGTCTGACGCGATAAATTATGGAGGTATATCAAAGTTATTCGCTATTCCTAAAATGTTTGAGAAAATTTTAACCCCGCCCTTGCAACATGTCTGAAAACTCTTATATCTCCAGCTCAGCACGGATTTATAAGGCGTCGGTCAACAACTACAAATTTACTAGAGTTTACCTCTTTTATAATTAAAGACTTACAAGGTAACATGCAGACGGATGTCATTAACACCGATTTCAGTAAAGCATTCGACTCTGTAAACCATTCCCTTTTAGCACAAAGACTTGACATTTTAGGGTTTCCGCCCAATCTTTTGAAATGGATTTCCAGCTACCTTTGCTCAAGGTCTCAAAGAGTCCTCTTCAAAAACTCCTTATATTCACTTGTTCAGGTTACTTCTGGAGTACCACAGGGCAGCCATCTGGGCGCCCTACTTTTCACACTCTTCATTAATGACCTGCCTTCAGTATTAACAAACTCTCGAGTACTCATGTATGCGGATGACGTTAAACTCTGTGTCCAGTATAAGGACACTTAAAATCACTCTCGCTTGCAATCCGATCTCAATAACTTTCAGTCATGCTGTTGTGCAAATATGTTACACCTGAATACCTCGAACTGTAAAGTAATGACATTTCATCGCTCCAGCCCTTTGTTGGCTCTTTACACCCTCTGCGGTGGTTCTTTTTGCGAGAATTGGGTATTGGGTTTAAACTAGACCCCAAGTTAAAATTTCTGAACAGATTTCTACCATGGTAAATAAAGCCATGGGAGTGCTTGGGTTTATAAAGAGGTGGTAAAAGGAATTCGACGACCCCTATAAAACGAAGACTCTCTATATTTGGCTTGTTCGTCCGGTTTTAGAGTACGGTTCTTGTGTATGGTGCCCTCAGTACAAAGTACATCACATTGTGATGCACACACTTCTCGTTGTGGTGCCTAGGGAGGTTTCGCAAGCCATCCCGAGGCCTCTATAAAGAGCATCAGCTTCTCTTAAGGCATGTTTGCCAGGTTATCCAGGTAATCGAGAAAGGAGCTGCCGAGTATTCGGTGACGCCTTTCCATGAGTGGAGGACTGCCACAGATAAGGTGCTCGATGCTCTCTATTTCGTCCTCGTCCCTGCAGCTGCGGCAGAAGTCATGGTGGGGCTGTCTGTACCTGGATGCCATGTGGCCGATGACACAGTGCCCTGTTATAACTCCCGTCAGTGTTCGCACCTGACTCTTCCTGAAGCGTAGGAGAGTCTTAGTGCGTTTAGGATCATAGTGGGGCCAGAGCGAGCGAGAGATTTCACAGTTGGGTGTTGTGTGCCATCATCTGTCTGATCTCGTTCTAGCTCGACCCTTCATCTGCGAGATGATGTCTTGTAGTGGCTTCCGTATTTCGCTGACTGCGTCCGCAGTCTTAGCTTAGGCTTAGCCGATACATTTCTGGCACATTCGTCCGCACTCTTGTTGCCCGCGATGTCCGTGAGACCCGGTATGATACGTAATACGGTGGATGCACTAAATCAGATCAAGGCGCACTCAGTCACTTTCACGTGGGGTCCATCTATGTCATCACAGAAGGCAGCCCATGACTCGCCTTCCTATTGGTGTTCTTATAGATGTTGAAGCTGTGGCGATATTCGCTTTTGCGATTGGACTTTGGGTATCTTCTGATCTGACACAATTCGAGAAAGGCCCCTTCATAGAATAAATTACGTTCTGAGCCGCTTCCGTTTGTTGGATATTCCCTTCCGGCGGGGAGTGCAGTACCTTCATTACGGTTGCAGAGAAACGGTTCCAGTCTGTCCGCTTGGGATTGCGGTAGGCCTTGGGCCTCTTTCTGCTTTATTTAATTCTGAACACTATACTGTAGCGATCCGAGAAGGAACACTCTCTGGACACATGCCAGTCATCGATGGTGAGGGAGGCACTGTCCGAGGCAAGTGTTATATCGATGACCTCTGCACGGTTCCTGTTACGGAAGGTGGGGTAGTCTCCCCGGTTGCACACAAAAAGATTTGTGGACAGAATGTACTCGAACAGCGACTCTCCTCTAGAATTCGTACCCGTGCTTCCCCAGAGGGAGTGATGGGCATTCGCGTCGCAGCCTTGGACGATGTCGAGACCCTCTTTCCGCGCTTGGTGGATTAGGGCCCTGAAATCCCCCCAGGGTGGATCCTCTTTCTCATACGGCAGGTATGCCGAGGCCAGGTACAGGTTTTTCCTGTCCTTCCTCTCACATAGAACCACCGTTAAATCAGTTAAATCGCTTCTTACCACGATACAGGTTCTTGGCTTACCCACGGGGTGTGGCGTGAAAAGGCGGTAACCGCGAACGTTCAGTCCCCGAACCCCTCCCTTAAATATCCAGGGCTCTTGGATGAGGGCCTTCTCGTCCATAAGCCGCTGCAGGTCCGCCGATGGTACACTTGAGTGATGCAGATTAATCTGCACCACCTTCATGCTGTTCAGCTGAGCTGGAGTGTCGCGGTACTGCTACCGCAAATGTGCCCATACTGAAAGATATGCGGCAGTCCTTTTGGATTTTGGCAAGACTTTCTTGACCAATGCTGATCCAGAGTTCTTTGCCGTTCCCCTTGTCTCGCGCTATCGCCCATTTGATGGTCCAGTCAGATGTTCCCAGGATTCGGTTCTGTGCCTTGTTCAAGACTAGTGTGTCCTCATCCGCCTTGATCGGGGAGGAATCCACACCTTCATGATCGTCCTCCTGGGAATCTCATCAATGGGGAGCCCAGGCCACTGTTTTGGTTCGCTTTTACCACTTCATGCCCTTGAACTCGCAGATAAACAGGTTATCTGCGCGGACAATAGCATCCTTCATGGCGGTCAGGATCTCTGATTCTAACGTCCGATATCTTTCCTTCCAAATGTGGCTTCGGTCGATAATAGCTATCTGCAGCTCAAGCGGCGATCCTAGTCTGGCCAGAATGTCCTCTGGTTTCGCCTTCTTCGGCTCGGAAGCTTTTGTGGAGTCATCCGTTCTCTGCCGCTTGAACCTTGGTTCTTGACCAGTTGGTTTCACCTTCTGTCCAGAGGTCGTTGATGGTACCTTGGCGCGTGCCGTGGTCTTCGTTGGCATGAGCGACTCCGTTCAGCCGCTCGTACCTCCGCACGTTCTGTTTGTGCTTCTTTTATAGGCTCCTTTCCCTTGCGGTCAGTGTTTCGGGTGGTCGTTGGCTTATACCACGAAGGTATTTTGCCGATGCCGTGTATCCCGAGAGCCGTTTGGTAGTGGACCCGAGTCGACCTGGACGATGGGAGCCGTGACCTGTGGCTGTGTCTTCTGCAGCTCCTCGCTGTGACAAAGACGAGAGAATGCCCACTCTGCCTCCAACACTGAGGGGCCAGTGAAGACGAAGCTTCCGTCGCTGGACCCGGTTCCAGGTCCTCTATCGTCCCTTGCTGTCTGCGGATCCTCGCTTCGCTTGTGGCACTACACGATTTGGATGCAAAGCCCTTCACTGCCATTTTGGATTTCCTGCAGTCCCAGGATATCGACGCCGGGGGCCTGCGCTCGCACCGTCAATCACCGCCGGTACTGGGTCTCCGACTCCTTGCACCGTAACTTTTGTTTCGTTAACGGACATTTTCCCATAACGTACGCGTTTTAGCCATACAGCAAGGGTGAACTACTATTAGCTTCAGCACTCGCCCTTGACCTGACCGGCTTTGATGGCCTTCTGGCAGCATGCGCGGTCGCCGGTATAGCTCTCGGGGTCCTTACGGTAACTAATCCCCTCATCGCGGCAAGATGGTAGTTTTGTGTTTTGGCCTAATAAATTTACTAAATATCTTAACTGATTTGCTATCCAAATCCGCGGGTACATGCCTAGTTATTGTGTAAAAACAAAATCTTTTTAAACTATTTCGTGATTCTGTTAATTGTGTTTGTGTTGTTGCTTCCCTTGAGTACGAAAATACATTTGGCCGCTCTATTTTTTTTGCTTTTGTCTAACACTCTCTCTCTCTATCACCCAAACTTAACTTATTGTTCTTTCTCTCTCGCTTTTGAAACATTCTGTGCAGTAGCGCTTTCACTCACAAGCTGTTGCAGTAGTTCTCTCTCATTTTTTCGATTTCTTTTTATACCCGTACTCGAAGAGTAAAAGGGTATATAGTATTTGTGGTAAAAGTGGATGTGTGTAACACACAGAAGGAGGCGTTTCCGACCCCATAAAGTATATATATTCTTGATCAGCATCAATAGCCGAGTCGATATAGCCATGTCTGTCCGTCCGTCTGTCCGTCCGTCTTGTTTTCCACTCATTGCTCGAAGGCTATTAGAGCTAGACCAATCAAATTTTTTTCAGACTGATGTGATATCTCACTCCTAGAAAAGTGTTTCAAAAGTTCGCCCCGCCCACTTCCGCCCCCAAAAAGGGCGCACATCTGTGGCGTCCACAATTTTAAAGATAGCAGAAAACGAAAAATGCAGAATCGTAGAGACAGCCCATATCTATCAGGGGCCCAAATCTGAATCGGATCGGATCATTAATATAGCCACAATAGAGGAAAATATACGAAAAAACTTCGCTCCCTCTCTTTCGCACTCACACAAAATCGAGTCGATTTGGTTTTTTATATTTTGTGTCGCCTGGATCACAGAGACTTTAAGAGCTTGAGCAACCAAACTTTTGGCCAAGACTCCTGTGATACCAAATCTGAACAAGTGTATTTCAAAATTTCGCCCCGCCCCCAAAAATGCAGTATCGTAAAAAATGACCATATCTACCAGATTCCCTAATTTCGTTCAGATCGGATCATTATTGTAGCCACAATGATCAAATGAATTTTCAGCAGCGAGTCCCCCTCCCCTTGCAGAGTAAGTCATTTATTGGGGTTGATTGTCGCAGCAGATTCTCTCACACACACACTCACGCTCAAACATGCTGCCTCGTGCAGTGTACGTGTGTTGTTGTGAGAACTGATGTAGATGATGTAGATGTAGATGTCGATGACAGATGTAGCAAAAAATGTAAAATATAAAAACTGATAAAACATTTTAAAATTCCACATAAATCACTGAGTACGGGTATAAAAGTAGAGTCGCGTTCGAAGCGACTCCGTACGTTCTTTCTCGTTTAAGCATAGCTTTTAGGTATTGCTGGCACTGTGGTCTGATTGCTATTTGTTTTGAACTTACTTTTTGGTCGAAAAAAATATTACAATCATATTAATTATGGAATTTTCTGTGATCTGCGCTAAAAAAAAAAAAACCTACAAGAAGCAGATCAAGAAATTTAATTTCGCTTATGCCAAGGAGATAGCTTCTTTCAAGATAATAGTCTCCCTAACTCATTTCAACACCATCTGTTCTGCCAAATTTGAAGCCGGAGCACTTGGTTGTGAAGGAGTACAAGGCTAAGAAGAAGAACAGGCCTCCCATAACACTCTCCGTTAGTCAGACCAGTGCTCCATCCTCATGTTCCCGCTCAACTTGTACCCATCCAAAAAACCAGTTTCCTCTCTTCTAGTTACTTACCAGAATGCTAGAAGCTTACGTAGTAAGCTCAGCACTCTTTTATTTGGAAAGTTTCACATTTTTGTCCCATATTATTGTGTTAAATGAAACCTTGCTAAAACTGGACGTCCTTAGTTCCGAAGTTTTGGAAGTTTGGTATTTTTTTATTTGCAAATGACCGTTCATTTCATACTCCAGGTTCAACAAGACCTGGAATTCATGTGCATAAAACTGATTCTTCCAGCCTTTTCCTTTTTTTTATTACTTGCTTTATATTATATTACCATATGATAGTTCTGGGTGATTTCAATCTTGGGTAAACGAGTCGATAACCTTGTACCCATATCCCGACATGACTTTGTTGACGGCTTGCTAGACCTGTCCCTGTCTTAAGTCAAGCATTTGAAAAATTCCTTAGGTCGATCTCTCGATCTGTGCTTTGTCCGGATCCGACCATAGCGTTGTTAACCCAGGCCCTTCCGCTCACTGCACCTGAAGACTTCTACCATCTTGCTTTCCAAGTATCTCTTGGAACCCCCTCTTTGAACCCTGTGTGGACCCCTGCTTGAACTATTCACCCTATCCCTCAACTCCTCATGTTTCCTCCGATCTGGAAGGAATCGTTTATTATTCCTCTCCATAAGAAAGGTAGTAAGTCTGAAGCAAATTATGGAGGTATGTATATCAAAGTTATTCGATATTCCTAAAATGCTTGAGAAAATTTTGACCCCGCACTTGCAACATCTCTGCAAATCACTTATATCTCCAGCTCAGCAGGGATCATAAGTCGATATTGGACTTTCTGTATTGGATCGATCGTGTGAGCTTTCTGAACGTGTCCTCTGCTTTCGTAAGGCCGAGTTTACAAAGCTTAATAGCCTGATTAGGGATTTTGATTGGTCCGCTCTGTACTTGTGCACTTACAATATGAAAGGCACAAACATTTTCTACAATGTACTTGACGCACTCTTTTTGATTCTTGTGTCCCATATTTTTGTCCGATTAGATCTGGGAAGCTTCCTTGGTTTACCAAAGAGCTATCCAGTCTAAAAAACATAAAATCAAGACTTTATAAAAAATTTCTAGAAGTTGGCTCTCCCTCTTCTCTCTCTCGCTATGTAATGGCTCGGTCAAATTTCACCATTGTAAACGCTCAATGCTAAACAAATTGTTAGGTAATTGATGTAGGATACGTAATCGATGTAGGATACGCTTTTCTCAGCACCCCAAACAGTTTTACAACTTCGTAAACAGTAAGCGTTTACCTAGATCGAACGGCATTTTCAGCCCTACGTTAAATGAAAGCTCACTGCTTCATGATCTTCGTATAGTTAAGCCGGTGTTCTCACCAGGTCCTGACGGAGTCCCGGGCTGTGTACTCAGGTACTGCGCCGACGCTCTGTGTGGACCCCTGCTTAAACTATTCACCCTATCCATTAACTCTTCATGTTTCCCCCCGATCTGGAAGGAATCGTTATAAGGCGTCGATCAACAACTACAAATTTACTAGAGTTTACCTCTTTTTATAATTAAAGGCTTCCAAGGTAACATGCAGACGGATGTAATTTACACCGATTTCAGTAAAGCATTAGACTCTGTAAACCATTCCCTTTTAGAACAAAAACTTGACATTTTAGGGTTTCCGCCCAATCTCTTTGAAATGGATTTCCAGCTACCTTTGCTCTAGGTCTCAAAGAGTCCTCTTTAAAAACTCCTTGTCTTCACCTGTTCAGGTTACTTCTGAAGTACCACAGGGCAGCCATCTTGGCCCCCTCTTTTTCACACTCTTCATTAATGACCTGCCTTCAGTATTAACAAACTCGCGAGTAATCATGTAAGTGGATGTCGTTTAACTCTGCTTCCAGTATAAGAACATCTCATTTCACTCTCTCTTACAATCCGATCTCAATAACTTTCAGTCATGGTGTTGTGCATGGTAATACCTCGAAATGTAAAGAAATGACTTTTCATCGCTACAGCCCCATGTTGGCTCCTTACACCTTCTGCGGTTGATCTTTCAAAATAATTACATTAGTTTATGATCTTGGTGTCAAAGTGCCACAGTAAAATAAGGCCATGGGAGTGCTTGGGTTTATAATGATGGGGTCTAAGGAATTTGACGACCCCTATATAAAGGGAAGGCTCGCAATATTAAGCTTGTTCTTCCGATTTTTAGTGTACTTTAGTGTTCTTGTGTATTGTGCCCTACGTACAAAGTACACGATACCTTATAGAATAAGTGCAAAAATCTGTTTACTTTGAGCTCTGCGTGGCCTCAATTGGTACGAATTTGTGAGTCTGTTATATTTCACTCTTATCACTTTTAATAAATCTTACATCCTTACTAAATCGTTGATCAGGGGTGACATCGAAAGCCCTGACTTGTAATGCCGCATAAATTTTACGATTCCTATTAGATCCTCTAGACATTTTATTCTTCTGTCCCTTCCGCTGTTGCTCGAATTATTTCTTGCATGAACCTTAAGTCTTAAGGTCTTAAGCTTGGATTATAATTTCCTAAATCACTAATGAAAACATACCTTTCCCGTAATTAATAATATTCTTTTGTAACTTAGCGTTTAGCTCTAATTTTCCTCGAATATTAGTCTAACATTTATCTTTCCTGCATTTTCGCGATTGGTTCGGTACACGCGTCGCGCGTCGTATCTGCGTATCTACCTGGGAGCTGCGCGTAACAGGCTTCGGCTTGGTGTCGCATTGGCAATTTGATGTTGCAGTCATTGCACATTAACGTCCTAAAGATTATGGTCGATGGGTCGTTCAGTATGGGCGAGGCTGTCTTCGTAAGCGCTGCGTATTGTGGCGACTGCACAATAAGAAACCTATCCAAGTAAGTTTTCGCTAATTTGTACTCTGTACAATGCGTTGTTGCAGGTTTATGGTCAATAAGTATTTCAAACATTCTTCCGAACGGTATGAATTGTTCTGGTGTGACTACGTGACCAAAGAACTCAGGTTCCGCTTAGCTTCCCAAAGACCTTGGCTAGTGCCAACAGATGTTCTTCCAATGAAGTGAAGAAAATTGTAATGTCGTCTAAGTATACCAGACAATCACATAAGGTTACATCCAGGGCCAGTCCGTCTGCCGTAAGCTCAAAGCCGGACTCAAACAAAAGCAATGCCTCGACGACAGCGACGTGAAGGTCCCGTTGTTCCTAGGCGTACTAGCCACGCGAGTTGGCTGCAGACGGACTGGCCCTGGGCGAAGACAGTAGTGTCGAGGTCTTGATGTTCCTAGGCGTGTCTAAACCTGATGTACCTGTGCTTCGGGGTCCTAATCCTGTTATCATCTCCGTGGTATTTGTACTGCGTGGTCTGGCTCTGGTTACTTGGGTGGTGCTGGGTCGCTCCTGGTCTTGTTGTGTTGAAGCGTTGTCCTGTTGATTGCCAAGGGGTAAGTCCTGGAATTGGTCTTCGGTGGCTTGGGCGGGTAAGGGTCGTCACGGAAGGTCACGGCGCAAGGCGTTGCTAACCTTGAGTGGTTGATTTCCCGGCACGTCCACATTGAATGATCGCTTTGATGCCGCATAGGAAAGATGACGTCGCCGACCATTATAGGTACTATTAGCAGGGTTACCTGCGTTTCCTGTTGGTCCAATCGTACCCTGACGGTTATCGCTTGCGTCACTTCCTTCGTAGATCCATCGGCCAGGCGGACTCGTGTCCCCACGCTGCGTTCTGTTACCGTGCTTAGCTCCTTCCCTGTTCTCTGGCTGACGAATGAGCGGGTAGCTCCGGTGTCACTGACAGGGTCACTGGCGAATCTTGAAATTGCCTGATCGATCCCGTCGATCCCTGTGATCGTTCAAAGCAACTGGCTTAATGTCCTTTTCTTGGTCGTTGGAAACCGTTCTTGTGTGGGCGCTTTCTGAGAATCCAGCCGGAGGTCCTTTAATTTGCTCCCTTGTAACTGATCCTTGAAGCGTTATTCCTAGTCACCGCTCCTTGGTCCTTGTAGTTCTGGTCGAAATGTGTCTTTGTCGGGACAGCGTGTTCGCTGTCGTTCTTGGTCGTTGGTATTAAAGATCGTTGTCTTGTGGTCCTTGCAGTTATTGCTCCTTGGAAGTTCCCTGTTGTTCTTATCATTGGTCTTGGCAGTGGTTGCACTTTGTAGTCCTGGTCCTTGGTCCTGTCAGTTGTTGCTCCTTGTAGCCCTGGTCCTTGGTACTGGAAGTTGATGCTCCTTGTAGTCTTGGTTCTTGCAGTTGTTGCTCCTTGTAGTCCTGGTCCATAGTCCTTGCAGTTGTTGCTCCCTGTAGTCCTGGTCCTTGGTCCTTGCAGTTTTTGTTCCCTGTAGTCCTGGTCCTGGGTCCTGATTCTCGTAGTCGCAGGGTGTTGTGTCTCCGATTGAAGCTGCGGGCTTACTGTCTCGATACACGGTCTCGATCCCGAATATACAAGCCGGGCGGGCGAAGTTCCCTTATTATGGTGCAGGCGGCGTCTCCTTACGGCGGATCTGCTGGTCTTCCAGATCCACGTCGCTGCCGATGCTGCTGGTGCTGCCGCTGGCATCTAGAAACTACTTGTCTCATTCCTCCGTTTTTTGTGTTTTTTTTTAATTCCCAGGTCTACGAGGGTGGTGGGGAAGCGGTCGAGATCGACGAAGCGTACCGGGGCAATCGCCGGGCGGCACCTTTGTGTAACTACACCCTTCATAACCATTACACGCGGGTGTTAATTTTACTGAGACTTGAGACTTGGATTTGAGTGGTTATCCGTTAACAAAACTAACTCCCGCTGGACTTTGTGAACGACTACCCGAACCGTTTCCCAGCGTGCGATCTTGAAACGCGTTGCCGGCTGCTATCTCTCTCTCTCTCTGCTCGTCTTTTCGATGTTCTCTGTCGCTGCTGCCGTTGCTAGGGGTTCCAGTGCTCTCTCTCGGCTCGGATTGGGCGATGAGCTTGGCAGCTGCTGCTGTTGCTATCGTTTCTAACGCGCTCTCTGCTGGGCTTGCAATGACACGGGCGGGTGGTGCCGCTGCTATCGTTTCTAGCGCTCTCTCTGCTTGGCGGTTTTTGCCGTTGCCATGACTTCCGCGGCGATGTATTCTGACGTTGCCTGCCGTTGCTATGGTTCATCCCCCTTTCTCTCGCGGCTTTGGCGGTGATGCTTCTAGGCGAAGCTTTTTTTCTCTCCATCGTCGGAGCTTTCTGGGCTGAGCTTTCTCTCTATCTATCACGGCTTCGTTATTAGTGTTGGCGGCGTTTTCACGGGTTTTGCCCATCCCCCCAGAAACACGAGATTATTCAATGATAATTGGCAGTCGGACCGTATAGTTATTCTTGATTTTGGGTTATAGTTTTTGCTTACGTACAAATCCTTAAACCTAATGAAAACGAGATAGTAATCCAATTAAAAAAAATAATAATAATAATAATCATAAAAGTAATAGTAATAATAATAATAACAGGAAATAATAGGTTAGGTTACGTTAAGGCGGTAGCGGAGGGGGAGAGACCTACCCCCCCCCCACCCGATCACTTGGTCCAGTTAGTAGACCATTGTGATGCCGCATGGGCGCGAGCCCCTTCTCCTGGCCTCAACCGTGGTGAGCAACTAAGTGCCGAGCTAAGGGCAGTCCCATCCGGTGGCCTGGATGTATTTAGACAGAGTCCCCGGTTTGGTTTCGGAAAAGTCCGATATGTCTGTAAGGAAAGGGGCCCCAAGGAACCGTAGTTTTCGGTTTCCCAGCGCCGGGCAGAGACAGAAGAAGTGGTGAACTTCTGCAGAAGTCGTTGTGAGAGATCGACAGTCTTGCAGCGAGTGTGCCGATCTGCCAGTGCCCCGTGATGGCTCGGGTGACGGCGGAGCAGTGTGCTCTGCTGAGTCTATAAAGCTCTTCCGAGCACTTTTTCGAACGATTTGGCCAGATCGCTCTTGAAGTTTTGCATGTATGGTCAGCTGCCATCGCCTGTCAGCAATTTGCTCGAATGTCTCGTGCGTTAATAGCCTGCACGTAGCCAAAGGCATCGCTACTTGCTCCCTCTCCGGCAGGCGAGGTACAGTAGCGCCCTGCCTAGCTAGCTCGTCGGCGGCATCGTTCCCGACAATGTCGCTGTGTCCTGGGACCCATATTAGGGAGAGATCCAGCTGCTCTGCGGTCTCATTTAGAGAACTGCGGCAGTCGTTAACGGTCGCTGAGTTCGATGAAATAGATCCAAGAGCCTTGAGGACTGCTTGGCTGTCCGAGAAGAGGCACACTGAGTGTCCGTCTAAAGAAAGTTTGGAGACGATAGAAATGGCCGAGAAATCCCCTCGTTTGAGCCAATTTAAGGCTCTTTTGTACGGCTTGGATCAGCTGGGCTGGGATGATGCGGTCAGGTCCCGCAGATTTATAGGGCTTGAAGCTTTTTATTGCCCAGGATATATTCTCCTGACTTAACAGGTTCAGAATGGAGCCCGTGGCATTAGAAGGGTGCGCTCGGTAGGTTGGTCTGTTTACAGCGCAGCCTGGGAAATGTGTACTGGGAAGGAGGCTTAGCGACTCGGAACTGGATGTCGTCCATGATTGGTCGGCTTTCCTCAAATACTCCAAGGTTGGAGTTGATTTCGAGAGTAATTTACGTAAGCGCGAGGCTTCGGTGTTGCTCTCGATTTCAGTGCAAAACTGGCGCCATGACGCGCGTTTGGTTCTCCTGAGTTTTTTGTTGTATGTATACAGACTTTCCTTGTATTCGGTCCAGTTCTGCTCAACGTTAAGAGGTTTCGCTTTGTTAAAAAGTCTCCGTGAGGATCTCCGGAGCTCTCCTAGCGTCGGAGTCCACCATGCCGGTTTCTTCCGACCCCTGGTTTTGCCGGGTGGGCAGGCTTTGTCAAGCGCTGCGTTACAGGCGTCGGTAAAAACCTTTACCAGACGAGTCGTGGTCACCCATGAGATATTCTCCCTAGGTGGGGTCTCAGGGAGAGTTTGGCAAAGAAAGTCCACATAGCGTGTCCAGTTAGTCCGCCTGAGGTTACGGAACTGGTTCTGCAGGTGGACTCGGTATGGTGAATGTGAAGACAGTTTCCACGTACCTGTGGTCCGAGAAGGAGTGTTCTTCGAGGACCCTGCAGGATACTATGTTATCCTGTAGCGTATGAGAGGCAAGCGTGAGGTCCAGGACCTCCTCGCGGTTCTTAATAATGAAAGTGGGATCATCCCTCGGTTTAAGATGACCATCTGAGTAGTCAATAAGTAGTTGCAAAGAAACTCACCCCGTTCGTTTGTGTCAGTGCTTCCCCACTGACTGTGGTGAGCGTTGGCGTCGCATCCTACTATTAGGCCGATGTCCTTGGCCTCGCAGTCTGCGATGAGCGCCCTCAAGGGTGCATGCGCAGGAGGGTCCGGCTGGTCATGACCCATATATGCCGAGCAGATTCGGAGTGAACGTTCCTGGCTTTCGAGGCTCACCGGCGTGTGATCTTCATTGCTGAAATTTGGGAGCAAAAATAAGTGCAGTTATCTTTTTGCAAGAATGCAGGTGCGTATTTTACCTGGGGAGTCAGCTAAATATAGCTTGTAATCATGAGTCCTCAAACCGGAGACCCTGTTTCCGAGGATCTAGGGTTCCTGAATGAGGACCATGTCGGCCCCACCCTTGGCTAGGTGGAGCAACAAGGCAGCACATGCTGCCTTACAATGGTGGAGGTTTATCTGCAGGAGTGTCAGGGACATTCCTGAGATTCGCCTCCACCTCTGTCGTATCGACGTCGCTCTCCGGGGAGTCGTCGTCCTCCCCAACGTCGATGCGTCCGAGACCTCTGGCCATATCGCTCGCATCGGACTCGTAGCGATCCAAGATATCGTCCGATGGACGCCACGTCCAACGCCTCGGGTTGGCTCTCCGCTTCCAGGACGTCAAACTCGAGGTCTGGCTGGATCCCCGCTTGCTTTCCCTTTGAGTCGTTTTTGTATGGGACTATGGTCACCTTACGGTAGCCATAGTCCACCACTCCTGACGACTCTCTAAGGAGCACCAGCGACTCCTCGTTCTGGACGAGGATGATCTGTCGCCTCTGTCCTGCGACCTCCTCGACCTTGGCCACCTTCCAATCGGCTGTAGGAAGGTGGGGTTACTGGAACCGGCAGAACCTTGAGAATATTCTCCGGTTCTGCAGGTTTCGCCGACACCAACGCTCGGGCCCTCGGTCTGCTTGGGACGTCTTCCCAGCGTACGGCCTCCAGTTTTTCTCCCGGATAAACTTCCTCGAGCGCCGCCACCGCCTTCATGTAGAGGGCCGCCGAGCGTGCATCTTGGCTGGCGATGGCTTTCACCATGCCCAGATGCCACCCGCCGTCCTCACATTTTGGGCGGGGGTCCACCGTTCTCGGCAAGCTCGTCCAGAAAGCGGTCAAATGCCACTTGTCGCGGGGGACATTACCATCCTTGGTGCCCCTGTCTAGGACGCCAATTAGGGTTTTGCCCCTCGCCACCTCCGCAAAAGACCTGTTGGTCAGTTGCGTCTTCGCCCGCTTGGCTTGCTGGGCTTGGATTGGCTGGGTGGCGTTTTCTTCCGCCGAGCGTTGCCGCTTGTTCGGGGGCTTGGCTGCTCCCTTTCCGGCTTTGGCTGGCTTGAAGTCCGGGATGACTGAGCTGGCACAAAGCCTCTGCTCAATCCCCTTCGCCGATGCCAAAAACACCGGATCCTCGTTGGCCAAGATGAAGGCAGCACGCCTCCTATTCTGGTAGGACGGCTTACCTACTTGGCCTGCAGACCCGCCGCCTGCCGAGGTTGACGGGGTTTCCCCAGTCGCACTTCCACTGGTGTGTACAGTTACGGCAGGTGGCGGACCGCCCGTGGTCCCACTGCCTCTAGAACCGGAGCAGGGTAGCATCGGGTTGGGGCAAGCCCCAGCCCCAGGCAACCCTGCCCCAGTCCGGAGAGTACAGTGATTGCGGGTCGGACCGTCATCTGTGATTCCCCCTGTATCACCCGAGTGGCTGACGGCCCCAGGAAACTTAAAAAGCAGGCTGGGGAAAAATCCCTTCGTGCGAAAATAGGTCCTGCGGGGATCGCTTCGTGGAAAAAATAAATCGTGGCAGTGGTCTCTTCGTGGGAAAATAATACGTGGCAGTGGTGCCTTTGTTGTGAAACCCTGTTCAGGAAACCCTTGGAAGCGCTCGCAAAGATAAAAGACGACTCAAGAACCTTCCCCTGGCTCACACGTAGGATCCGACAAACCAAAGAAGAACCAGAGCCGGACCCGACAATAACGACGATTTCTACGTATCGTGGACACTTTGCGTCACAAAGGACCGACAAGCAAGAGTCCTCAAAGAATGCTACGATGAGTCAACGGCAGACCACCACGGAATACAAAAACAATAACAGGGTCTGATAAGTACTGGTACGGCAACATCATCTATTAAATGCAGTCGACGGAAGCACAAAGTTGCCAAGTTCATAACACTGAAAACAACGATGCCGAGGACGAGGCAAACGGCACCAGTACTACTGACGTACAGTCAATAACATAAGAACACCAAGGGAATAAGAGGACTCAGCAGTCACTTACAAGGTCAACCACAAGAAGAAAGGGCAGTCCATCTGCCAAAGGTAAAACACGGCAGTCCAGAAGAAAGATCGGCTATAGATCTGAAGGGAAAGGGGTAAGCTTCCGAAAATTAACTTCATCATAGTGGCTATAAAAATGATCTGATCCAAATTCAGCAATCTGCTAGATTTTTATATTCTCTCCGATACTGCTTTTTGTTATTTCGTATCTTCAAAATTGTGGACACCACAGATTCTTGTTCTTTTTGATGGCGAAAAGGGAAGAGCGAAATTTAGTAATCTACTTGTAATAGTGTGATATCACATGAGTCCGGAAACAAAATTTGTTTGCTCTACCTTTTCCTTTAGCCACTGAGAACTTGGCGACAAACCAGACTGACAGGCAGACATGGCTATACCGCCTCGGCTATTGATGCTGAACAAGAATATATATACTTTATGGGGTCGGAAACGTTTCCTTCTCTGAACAACTTTTATCTAGTTTTACCACAATTAATTTACTCTTCGAGTACGGGTATAAATATGTTGTGTTCGTTTCTCCAACGTCTAGGAATAATGAGTTATAAAGTATTTTGATTGCATTTCTGTCCCACAGGATAGGATTTATTAAATATTTAATGTTATTCATTGTCGTCCTGCAATATATATAACGCCTTTTTGGTCGACGGAAAAATTGGCGCGTTTGAGTACCAGGCTAAGGAATGGTATATCGACTTCGGGTTCACATTAATCGAACGTTAAAGTACTGGTACCTTTTGTGGTGCTTTTTTCAGCTGGATCCCTTTATTGTTGTACAATACTTAATTATCTTACTTATGGTATAAGTCAATATTGCATTTCTGAAAATCGATCAAATTCAGCTTTTAAATGGACCTTTAGGCTTCAGCTGACCGTCTGGCAAATATAAAGCTTTCAAATGTCAAATTTATAATTTTCGTGCGGTATTTTCTTCGAAATGATGACTTTTAAAACTCAGGCAAAGTAAAAAAATAACAGGCCCATAGATCCTAGAAAATCCGATGGTATTTTTCTAGCCCCTCGAAAAAGATATCTGTTCTATCTTCTTTTAGCAGCGACGAAGATATTATTAATTTAATTAAGGAGATCGAAAAAAAGGAGTTGTTGAGGAATTTGAGTAGTAAGCATAATTTTTATGCAAATGCTATAAAAGCTGCATGGCAGTTTGTAGCCACTGAGATGAAGTATATACATACGATATATAGTATAGATATAAGTATAAGTATGAGTATATAGTAGATATAATACTCGAATCGAAAAAACATAGTCTGGAAGAGTTGAAGTACTGGCGAAGCATTCTTAATGCAACGATGTGATCGGGTTTTTCTGTAGTTGAAAATACGCTCGTCCACAGCCAGGCTTCAGGAGCTGAATGGCTTTGTAATCCGATCATGCAGCGGAAATGCATCATCTGCAACAAATAAATATGGAGTTCGCTCTCCATTTTGCACATTGTTGTTAGGAAAATGCAGAGTTGTCAGAACACAACAACGTTTTTCCAAGCTTACTGTGCACTATGGGGAACATTTCCATTTTTCGGGGATTTAGTCATTTTCTCAAAGTACTCATATTGGAATTTTGTTTTTTCTAACATCATAAGAAAAATCAAACTGTAAAGCTCCATACCCCAGATGTTAAATAACAGACCACTGTTAAGCCTAACAGTTGTTAAAGTCAGCTGTTGCTGTCGAGCAGTACGTACTTTAACTTGAATTGTGGTAAAACTAGATATTATATATGTAGTTTAGAGAAGGAAACGTTTCCGACTCCATAAAGTATACATATTCTTGTTCAGCATCAATAGCCAAGGCGATATAGCTATGTCTGTCTGTCCGTCTTGTTTGTCGTCTAGTTTTCAGAGACTAGAGCAACCAAACTTTGTTTCCGGACTGATTTTCCATCAAAATCCGCGGTTGCATGCCTATTTTTTGTGTATAAACACGACGAATTTAATCAATTTTGTGCGTCGGTTAATTGTGTTTTAGTTGTTGCTTCCAGTAAGAAAGAAAATAGATTTGGCCGCTCTTTAGCTTTTGTCTAGCAACTCTCTCTCTCTCTATCACCCAAACTAACTGTTCTTTCTCTCTCGCTTACAAACCTTTAGTGCAGTAGCTCTCTCACTTACAAGCTGTTGCAGTAGTTCTAACAGTTTTTTTTTTCTTCGATTTCTTCTTTAAGGTTAGCTTTAAGAAACTGCTTGCACTGTGGTCTGATTACTGTTTGTTTTGAACTTTCTCTTTGTTATTGAAAAAAAAATTAAAAACTAAACTAAAACTAAATTTTCTGTGGTCTGCGCAAAAAAAACCTGCAAGAAGCAGATCACTCACGATCAGCCGAACATACCTTGCTGGCTTTGCGACAGCGTTGTGCACGCAAAATGTGCAGGTATTTCTGGCCGTGTGGGTGATGCCATCTCACAACGCAACGGTCTGCATTATAGTTGTGAGGAATGCCGTGCGGTCGAAAACGAAATGCGCTCGTTTATGAGTCAGTCGAGGAGTGGCTTTAAGGAGCTGATCGCGGGCTTTAAGAAGCAATACGATCGGCTCTTAGCCATGGACACTCAGTTCAGCAGTTTACAGCTCTCCGCGGCGCAAGAAGTCCACTCCGCGGGACTTACAAGTGCCAACTGCCTCACGCCCACCGGCATCTGAAAAACTAACTCTGACCACTACGCCAGTACAGCAGTTGATTTCGTTTTGCCACTCCAAGGGGCAACGATCGCTGCTGGTGATGCAGATTCGGTAGCCGAATGCATCGTCTCGGAGAATATGCAGCCGACTGTAGCGTCCGTGCCCGTAGAGTCCGTACCAAACTCCATAGCTATCCCACCAATTACGAACCCGCCAGTTGCTGTACGTCCGGGACCACCGGATATTGCCATCACAGGTACCGCACCTGTGGTGCCAAAACCACGGCTTGCCCCTGATCTCACATCTAATGATGTAACTGCTTTTATACAAAAGCAAAATAAAAGCCGAAGGCCTAAAGGTGGAGAAGTTTAATTTCGCTTACGCCAGGGAGATAGATTCTTTTAAGATAAGCGTCTCCCCATCTCATTTCGACACCATTTGCTCTGCCAATTTTTGGCCGGAGCACTTGGTTGTGAAAGAGTATAAAGCTAAGAAGAAGAATAGGCCCCCATAACTCTCCCCGGCAGTCAGACCAGTGCTCCATCCTCATCTTCCCGCTCTACTTCCACTCATCCAAAAAACTAGTTTCCTTTCTTTTAGTTACCATAATGCTAGAGGCTTACGAAGTAAGCTCAGCACTCTCTATCTTGAAAGTTTCACATTTTTGTCCCATAATATTGTGTTAACTGAAACCTGGTTAAAGCTGGACATCCTTAGTTCTGAAGTTTTGGCAGATCGGTACACAATATTTAAAAATGACCATGCGTCTCGACGTGGAGGAGGGGTCCTCATCGCAGTGGACTCTAACTTCACGTCGGAACATTTTATATTCCAGGTTCGACAAGACCTGAATTCCTGTGCATAAAACTGATTCTTCCAGCCTTTTCTTTTTTCATTACCTGCTCGTACATTCCACCGTCTTCGGATATCTCTATATACGAGCAGCACCTGTCCGCTTTAAAACGATTTCTTCCTCGCTATCAGATAAAGACCACATGATAGTTCTGGGGGATTTCAATTTGTCAGGCACTGTTTGGTCTGCGGTAAACGAGTCGAATAACCTTGTGCCCATATCACGACATGACTTTATTGACGGCTTTCTAGACCTGTCCCTGTCTCAAGTCAACCATGTGAAAAATTCCTTGGGTCAATTGCTCGATCTGTGCTTCGTTTCGGATCCGACTATAGCGTTGTTAACCCGAGCCCTTCCGCTCACTATACCTGAAGACTCCTACCATCTTACCTTCGAAGCAACGGTGGATATGTATTCTGTATTCTGTATTGGATCGATCAGGTAAACTTTCTAAACGTGTCCGCTGCTTTCGTAAGGCCGAGTTTACGAAGCTTAATAGCCTGATTATGGATTTCGATTGGTCCGCTCTGTACTTGTGCACTTACAATATGAAAGGCACAAACATTTTCTACAATGTACTTGACACACTCTTTGATTCTTGTGTCCCATATTTTTGTCCGATTAGATCTAGGAAGCTCCCTTGGTTTACCAAAGAGTTATCCAGTCTAAAAACATAAAATCAAGACTTTATAAAAATTTCAAGAAGTTGGCTTTTCTTTCTTCTCTCTCTCGCTATGTAATAGCTCGGTCAAATTTCACCATTGTAAACGCTCAATGCTACAAAAATTACCTAGCTCGATGCAGTATGCAGGACTGCATACTCAGGACCCTAAACAGCTTTACAGCTTCGTAAACAGCTAGCGTAAAACGTTCGCACATCCATCCTCGCTATTATTTCAAAATTCGTCGGCAAGCAATGATCAGGCCATTGCCGATCTTTTTGCAAAATTTTTTCAAACAACCTATTCCCATGAAAGCTACTCTGGTCAGCCGTATCCATACAGTCTACCAAGATCGAACGGCATTTTCAGCCCTACGTTAAATGAAAGCTTACTGCTTCAGAATCTTCGACTATTTAAGCCGGTGTTCTCACCAGGTCCTGACGGAGTCTCCGGCTGTGTACTCAGGTACTGCGCTGACGCTCTGTGTGGACCCCTGCTCAAACTATCCCTTAACTCCTCATGTTTCCCTCCGATCTGGAAGGAATCGTTTATTATTCCTCTCCATAAGAAAGGTAGTCAGTCTGACGCAATGAATTACAGAGGTATATCCAAGTTATCCGCTATTCCTATAATGTTTGAGAACATTTTAACACCGCACTTGCAACATATCTGCAAATCACTTATATCTCCAGCTCAGGACGGATTTATAAGGCGACGATCAACAACTACAAATTTACTAGTGTTTACCTCTTTTAATATTAAAGGCTTCCATGGTAACATGTAGACGGATGTCATTTACACCGATTTCAGTAAAGCATTCGACTCTGTAAACCATTCCGTCTCAGCACAAAAACTTGACATTTTAGGGTTTCCGCCCAATCTTTTGAAATGGATTTCCAGCTACCTTTGCTCTAGGTCTCAAAGAGTTCTCTTCAAAAACTCCTTATATTCACTTGTTCAGGTTACTTCTGGAGTACCACAGGGCAGCCATCTTGGCCCCCTACTTTTCACACTCTTCATTAATGACCTGCCTTCAGTATTAACAAACTCTCGAGTACTCATGTATGCGGATGACGTTAAACTCTCTGTCCAGTATAAAGGAAATTTCATTTCACTCTCGCTTGCAATCCGATCTCAATAACTTTCAGTTATGGTGTTGTGCAAATATGATACACCTGAATGCCTCGAAATGTAAAGTAATGACATTTCATCGCTCCAGCCCCTTGTTGGCTCCTTACACCTTCTGCGGTGGTTCTCTTGAGAGAATTACATTGGTTGATGATCTTGGTGTTAAACTAGACCCCCAAGTTAAAATTTCTGAACATATTTCTACCATGGTAAATAAAGCCATGGGAGTGCTTGGGTTTATAAAGAGGTGGTAAAAGGAATTTGACGACCCTATATAACGAAGACTCTCTATATTTCGCTTGTTCGTCCGATTTTTAGAGTACGGCTCGTGTGTATGGCGCCCTCAGTCCAGAAAAACTTTTTACTTTTTGCTCTGCGTGGCCTCAACTGGGATGAAGGTGTGAGACTGCCTTCTTACTCTCGTAGATTGCTCTTAATAGACCTTCCATCCTTACTTAATCGTAGAAAAATGCTTGGTGTGATTTTAATGCACAACTTGATCAGGGGTGACATCGACAGCGATGACTTGTTGAGCCGCATAAACTTCACGATTCCTATTAGATCCTCTAGAAATGTTATTCCTTTGTACCTTCCACTGTGTAGATCGATTTATTCCTTGCATGATCTTTCGGATCTTATGCTCGGATAATAATTCGTTCTACCATATAATATCCACCACTAACTCAGTTCCTCTACTTAAATCACTAATACTAACATACCTTGCACGTAATTTAGTAATATTCTTTTTGTAACTTTGCATGTTTAGCGTTGTGTTTAGCCATAATTTTTCCTCGAATATTAGTCTATCACCTAACTTTCCTGCATTTTCGCGATCGGTTTCGGTACACGTGTCGCGCGTCATGCGGCAGCGCCCCTCGGTCGTTTGGGCGGGAGGAGGGCTGCGTATCTGCCTGGGATCCGCGCGTAACAGGCTTCGGCTTGGTGTCGCATGGGCCACTTGATGGTGCAGTCAAAGTCCTAAATTAAAAAAAAAAAGTAGATTTCTAAATTTCGCACTCCCCTTTTCACCATCAAAAAGAACGAGAGTCTGTAGTGTCTACAAATTTGAAGAAATGAAAATATGCTATATCGGAGAGGATAAACAAATCTACCAGATTGCTGAATCTGGATCAGATTATTTGTATAGCCACTATGATGAAGTTAGTTTTCGGCAGCTAACCCTTTTCCCTTCAGAGCTATAGTCGCTAACCATTCTCACTCTCGCTCTCACAACCTTCCCTCCCGGTATATTATACTATAGTTTTGCCATACAAATTATATTAAACCCATGCTTAAGCCTGACTCTTGTTTATATTTTGACTCAAATGCTTAGCCGTTGGAGAAACGAAAACAACATTTTTATATATATAGATATACCACAAAGATATATAGATATACCACACGATTCACTGGGGACATTGTGGTTGCTTGGATGAGAAATGCGTCGAATATTAACGTTAAATATAATTTTTTATTTTGGAAATAATTGAAATTATTTAGCAGACCCGCGCGCTTCGCTGCTTACTTATTCAATGTTTAGGAATTCATAGAAATTAAACAACGATAATTTAAATGTAAGAACATATTTTATTTATTGCAATGTTTTGTAATAAATCAATATTTTTATACCCCTACTCGAAGAGTAAAAGCATATATTGTATATTTGGTAAAAGCGGATGTGTGTAACATAGAGAAGGAACCGTTTCCGACCCCATAAGGTAAAAATATTCTTGATCAGCATCAATAGCCGAGTCGATATAGCCATGTGTGTCCGTCTGACTTCCGTCCATCCGTCCTGTCTTGTTTGTCGCCCATTTCTCAGAGACTATAACAACCAGAGCAACCAATTTTTCTGTCCAAGTTGTCAAAATTTCAAAATTTCGCCACGCCCCCTTCCGCCACCACAAAAGATGAAAGACCACAATTTGGAAGACAGAAAAAAATAGAAGAATGATCATAGCTACCAGATTCCCGAATCTGGTAAAGACTGGATCATATTTATAGCCACTATGATAAAATGAATTTTCAGCAGCGAGCGGCCAACCCCTCGCAACAAAAGCGCCATTTAGGGATAATAGCCGCTACTGGTTCTCTCTCTCGTTCACACACTGCTCACACAATCTGCCTCGTGCAGTCTACGTGTGTTGTTGTGAGAACTGATGTAGATGGCAGATGCAGAAAAAAAATTTAAAAACTGATAAAACATTGGAAAATTGCACATAAATCATACCGACTGAGTACGGGTATAAGAGTAGTGTCGCGATAACGGCGACTCCACAAAACCAGATTCGGCGCCCCGAAGATATGCTTATTCACTACGCAACTGCTATTTTCGTTTCTTTCTATCTTCAAAATTGTGGACATTCGTCTTATGTGGTGTCAGTAGGGGGCGGGGAGAAATTTTGAAATACAATTGTACTGAAGTGGCAGCACAGGAGTGTGGACAGAAAGTTTGGTTGCTCCAGCTCTTATAGTCTCTGAGATCCAGGCGCTCATCTGGCCGAATGGGCAAAGCCAGACGCGTTAGTGTGTGAGAGAGAGCGAGAAGGAACTATGTTTCTCCAAATGGTTTTCTCTGTTTTAGTTATAATAATGCTCCGATCCGTCTCAGATTCGGGACTTTGATAGATATGGGTTTTCTCTAGGATTCTGCAATCGTTTTTTTGTTATCCTACAGATTGTGGACGCCACAGATGTGAGCCCTTTGTGGTGGCGGAAGGCAGCGTGGAAATTGCAAAAAATACTTGTGAGAGTGGGATATCACATAAGTCTGGAAAAAAATTTCGTTTCTCTAGCTGTTATAGCCTTCGAGCAATGGGCGATAAACAAGACTGACGTACAGACGGACAGACAGGCATGGCTATATCGACTCGTCTTTTGATGCTGATTGGTAAAATGATTACTTTATGGAGTCGGAAACGCGACCTTCTGTGCATAAATTTTTACTCTTCGAGTACGGTTTAGAAAAATAGTTGTTAGGTATTGTAACCAAAGCAACCCTGTGTTTTGCGTATTCCCTTTCGTTCTGAGTGCTTGCAGGTCTTCGAGAAAACCTTCGACTACATTATCTGGTGGTTTAATTCATATTAATGAAAACTAACTGGTAACGTTAGCCGAGAAACCGGCCCTAAGTGTGCCAAAATTGTTAGATGTTTTCCATTTAACTGAATTTGACATAATAGGGCACTACAACATTTCAACCAAATCATCTAACATTTTTCTTTATTGCACTGAATCGTTCTGAATATACCTAACTATATCGACTTGCGGCTTTTCAGACAAATTTTTTTCCGGTTAAAATCGACCATGCTCTGTTTGTCGAGCCTGCTAGTCACGGCTCGTTTTGAATTAATGGGCTACCTCTACCTATATTCTTAACATGGCCTCCCGTAATTTTTGAAGAGCCTATTTTCTAGCTAAGATTTCACCGATTCCTGTCTCTCTTTCTTCTACTGCATCATCCAGTTCCGCAGCGAGTGTATTGTTACCATAACGTAGTTGCGAAAGAATGCAGCATATATCACATATTCAACAAGCTGGTGTGGTCGTAATGTCCGTCTTGCCTTAGCTGGTGGCGCCTGGTGGCCCATGGTACAAGATGTTAAAGTTAAGGTCGCGCAAGGTCTTTCTTATATGTTAAAGTTAAGGTGGCGCAAGGTCTTTCTTATATGTTAAAGTAAAGGTTACGCACAATACCTCTTATGTGTTAACTACTCCCCTTGGGTGATCCCTGTCCTCGGGGATGCCGATCTCCCTGATGACGTTCTGGAGCCTGATTGCGGAGTTTCTCCGACTCCAATATTGATGCAAAAGAATCAGGCCACAGAGCGCAAAACTGACTGCTACTCCTGCCACAAACCAGATCTTGGATGATCCGCCGGATATCACGTCATTTCTTAGTTCTTCTATAACTTGAATATTGTGCTCGTTCATCCTTCGCAGGAGTGGTAGGCTGACGACTTCGTCGTGTCCTATTATGGTAAGTAGGGGTGAAGCCGCGATGCCTGAGACCTTGCTCACGGCTTTGTTGAGGTTAACGTATGTGGTATCGTTTATTATGGCCTTGCTCTCGAACGTGACGAGGTTAGCCCCTCTTGTCGTCACCAAAGATGATAATTATGCCATCGTCCACCAGAGTGACAGGCTCCAGATGGCTGGGTTGCTTGCGGCATGAGGCTGCGCCTCCGGCGTGTGGGGGGGCGCAAGTGCCCCCCTTCTTCGCATTCCGCTACAACGTTGTCCTGTAGGTGTAGCACAGTGTTGTTGTGGGCCACAGGAAGAATTCGGATTTTCTTACAGCTACTTTTAATCCTAGGATACTCAACTAAGATTTGGATAAAAATATTAGATTGGAGAATTCTTATATCTGATACTCCCATCAGACTAACTATGGGGACCTCTGTGATCTGTTTGTCAAAAATGGTTTTTAGTCGCTATGGTTAAAAATTATAGGATTTATTATGTTTGACTTAGCAAGTGTGGTAGTCAGCATCAAGTTCTGGATTTCTGAGATAAGCATCCTATTTCTTGCTAGTAATGTTTCGTATAGGTGTGCGGTGGAACCTCTCTACCTGCCCGTTGAAGCTACTTTGAGAAGAGGTGAGTTGATGTAGTCAACTCCGTATTTGTTTTTTAACTAAGAGGTAATTGTCTCGGAGCTGAAGGCGGCTTCGTTGTCGCAATATATGGTTTGTATTCGGGTATAAGTTCATCAATTGCAAGATGGGGGCTCGCACTTTTACTATTGCCCTAAAAGCTAGGGGCTGCTCTATGGCAAATTTTGAGAATTTGTCAATGCAGGTAAAAAAAAGTTTTTTTTCTGCAGAGAAATTGTCGATGTGTAGCATTTCTCCTGCGTACGACGGAATTGGGGCCACTCCTAGGTCCTGTTTTCTTGGGTATCTATTTTACTTTGCTTTTGTGCACATTTTACAGTTTATGACCACCTCATTAGCAAGTTTCGTAATTTTCGGGAAATAGTAGTCCCGGAGGACCTGTTTCACATTCTCCTGTGCAGCCCGATTGTGTTCTAATGTAATTATTTCCACTTGCATTTGCTTGCTTGCATTTGCGATGTCGTTCACGAAATTTTTGCAATGCCAGAATTTGGTTGCCGGAAACTTCAGCACTAGGTCATATTGGAGGGCGGCTAAAGTTGGAAGGTCGCAGTGAATTGCATCCACGACGTTTGAATTGACCGCCTCTTTTACTATGGCGGATTTTTCCGCCGAAGATAATGAAATTCCGCCGTATCGGCAGGCTTGCTTCTTCCAGAACTACCTGGTTTCTGAAACAATTAAGAGGCTCAGTGGTCTCCACTGTGTAGGACAGTGAGAGTTCGCTGTGCATAGTGGCAGCGTCTGACTGTAAGTTGTTAATGTTTTTTCGGGATAAGGCGTCGTCGACGTAGCTTTCCTTCCCTGGTTTATATAATATCTTAGCGTTGTG
Organism: Drosophila bifasciata; assembly: GCA_009664405.1. Classification (NCBI taxonomy): domain Eukaryota; kingdom Metazoa; phylum Arthropoda; class Insecta; order Diptera; family Drosophilidae; genus Drosophila; species Drosophila bifasciata. Next base: position 26,562,716 of record CM019044.1, read on the forward strand.
TTCCTCTATAAAGGCTTTCAACCGTTTAATTTTAGCGTTTGTGCTTTTCTCGGACACGGTGAAGATCGGTTAAGATACTTATCTCCTTAGTACCGTATAAGTAGCTCTGTAGTATCCCTATGGCCCAAACAATAGCTAGCAGCTCCCTCTCGTTTGTGGCGTAGTTTAGCTCGCAATAACCATTGTTATTGGTCTGCCATTTTGGGAGAGCACCGCTCCAATGCCGCTTGCTAAGGCCTCGGTGGTTAAGTCAAAAGGCAGTTTAAAGTCTGGGTACGTTAGTATGAAATCCGCTGACGCAAAGTCTTTGACAAAGCTCCTGTAAAAGCTTGCTAACCCGAGGAATGACCTGAGGCTGAACAGCGTTTTTGGTTCAGCGTATTCCTTTATCGCCCTGGGTCTGTTTTAGCTCCGCCCCTGGTCACTAAAGAACTTCGGTTTTCCGGGGCCCCTCTCATGTTGGCCTCGCACAGGCATTTCAGCACCGTGTCGATGTGTCCGACATGGTCTTTTTCGTTTTCGGAAAAAAGTTTTAAGTCGTTTACATAGACGTAACATGTTTTCCCAATCTGTTCACGTTTAACATCGTCGTTTGCCCTTTGGAAAATGCTTCCTGCATTTTTTTGTCCGAGGGGAAAACGACAGAATTCGTACTTTCCTCCGTTTATTGAGAATTTTTTTACCGATCTCTTTCAGCCATATATATTTGTTGGTACCCTGATTTTAGAGCTTGGGTGGTAAAGAATCTTGCCTTTCCCAAATTTGCTAAAATCATGGGAATGCTTGGCATAGGGTATCGATCGGTGATAGTTCGCTCGTTTACTTTCCTAAAGTTGATTACCAGCCATTTCTTCCTGTTGCCGTTGGCATCGTACTTTTTCTTGTCTATGACCCAAATCGGACTGTTGTACGGTGACCTAGATGGCCTTATTATTCCGTCCTTCAGTTGTTCTTTGACTTCTTTTTTTACGAAGTCTGCTGCTCCTATGAGGTAGGGATATAATTTAGAGTAGACTGGTTCGTCATTCTCGGTTCGAATGGTGGTGACTGATGGTGACTGAGGTGTTAAAGGGAAGCGCCTCGCTAGAGGTCGAAAAAGCTCTAACTCTCTTCTTTCTTAAATTCGGCTTCTACCGACTTGGGTGAAATTTACACTGTCGCATTCGTGGAACTTAAGCGGTTCCGTTACGTTTCCGTACTTGATTATTTTGTCACGAAGGTTTAATGCCGCTTCCGCTCGCGTTAGTGAATCGGAACCTGGCCCTGGTCCCAGGGTTCGTTACAACATATTTGTTGCGGGCTGACAGCTGCTACTGATTCTCTCACACTCACGCTCACACACTCTGCCTCGTGCAGAGACATCCAAGTGGCTTGAGGGCTGCTTGGCTGTCCGAAAAGACGCAAACTGAGTGTCCGTCTAAAGAGAGTTTGGAGACGATAGAGATTGCCACCTTGATAGCCACGACCTCTGCCTGGAACACGCTATAGTGATATGGAAGTCTGAAGCAGAGACTGATGTTGAGCTAGTCGCAGACTAGGCGCAGCTAGACCTGCGGCTCTCCCCATACTTTTGGTGGGGTAAGTGTCGGAATCTTGTATTTCCTGGTGAATAGCACAAGTTCCGTCTTAAATGGGTTAGCACCTAGCCCTACTTTGGCTGCCCATTGTGACAGCTCTGTGAGAGTGCTTGTCATGCACTCGCATAGAGTCTGTGGAAACTTCCCAGAGAACGATATAGCGACGTCATCCGCGTACGCCACCACGCGGCATCCACCACCACAGGAGGCGAGAGGACTCCGCCCTGCGGGGTGCCTCTGCTGACAAACCTGGTGGACGTTGACGTCCAAGGTGAGGCCTTAACGCTCCTGCATTGCAGCATCTGATCGATAAGACTCACCGTCCGGGAGTCAATCCCCAGGTCAGTCAGTGCTCCCGCTATGGCGGACGTGATGATGTTGTTGAAGGCCCCTTCTATGTCAAGAAAGGCTACCAGGGTATATTCCCTACAGCTGAGGGACGATTCGATGATCGATGTGATCGCATGTAGGGCCGTTTTGGTAGATCTTTAGGGGCAGTATGCGAGGGCTTGCCTGCCTTATGGCTCTTTGTCCGGCTTGGATCAGCTGGGCTGGGATGATGCCGTCTGGTCCCGCGGATTTATTGGGCTTGAAGCTTTTTATTGCCCAAGATATATTATCCTGACTTAACAGGTTCAGAATGGAACCCGTAGCATTGGAAGGACGCGCTCTGTAGATTGGTTTTCTTACAGCGCAGCCTGGGAAATGTGTACTGAAAAGGAGGTTTAGCGACTCGGAACTGGATGTCGTTTGAGAGAACTTTACGTAAGCGCGAGGCTTCGGAATTGTTATCCTGTAGCGTATGAGAGGCAAGCGTGAGGTCCAGGACCTCCTCGCGGTTCTTAATAATGAAAGTGGGATCATCCCCTCGGTTTAAGATTACCATCTGAGGGGTCATTAAGTAGCTAAAAAGGAACTCACCCCGTTCGTTTGTGTCAGTGCTTCCCCACTGACTGTGGTGAGCGTTGGCGTCGCATCCCACTATAAGGCCGATGTCCTTGGCCTCGCAGTCTGCGACGAGCGGCCTCAAGGCGCATGTGGAGGAGGGTCCGGCTGGTCATGACCCATGTATGCCGAGCAGATGCGGGTGAGCACTCCTGACCTTCGAGGCTCACCGCCGTGTGGTCTTCATTGCTGAAATTTGGGAGCAAAAATAAGTGCAGTTCTCGTTTTGCAAGAATGCAGGTGCGTATTTTTACCTGGGGAGTCAGCTATATAAAGAGCTTATTATCAGGAGTCCTCAAGCCAGAGACCCTGTTTCCGAGGATCAGGGTTCCTGAATGAGGACTATGCCGGCCCCACCCTTGGCTAGGTGGAGCAATAAGGCAGCACATGCTGCCTTACAATGGTGAAGGTTTATCTGCAGAAGTGTCAGGGGACATTCCTGGGGCTCGCCTCCACCACTGTCGTGTCGACATCGCTCTCCGGGGAGTCGTCGTCTTCCCCGACGTCGATGCGTCCGAGACCTCTGGCTAGGTCGCTCGCGTCGGACTCGTAGCGATCCAGGATATCGTCCGATACCATGGACGCCACGTCCGACGCCCCCGCTCCGGAACGTCAAGCTCGAGGTCTGGCTGGAACAACGCTTGCCTTCCCTTTGAGTCGTTTTTGTAGGGGACTATGGTCACCTTACGGTAGCCATAGTCCACTACTCCTGCCGACTCTCCTAGGAGCTCCAGCGACTCCTCGTTCAGGACGAGGATAATCTGTCGGCTCTGTCCTGCGACATCCTTGACCTTGGCCACCTTCCAATCGGCTGTAGGAAAGTGGGGGTTGCAGACCTGCTGAACCTTGAGAATCTTCTCCGGCTCTGCGGTTTCACCGACAACCACGCTCGGGCCCTGGGTCTGCTTGTGATTTCTTCCCAACGTACGGCCTCCAGTTTAGCTCCCGGATAAACCTCCTCGAGCACCGCCACCGCCTTCATGTAGAGGGTCGCCGAGCGTGCATCTTGGCAGACGATGTCTTTCACCGTGATCTGATGCCACCCGGCGTCCCCACATTTGGGCGGAGGTCCACTTGTCGCGAGGAACATTCCCATCTATGGCGCCCCTTCTAGGACGCTAATTAGGGTTTTCGCCCGCTTGGCTTGCTGGGCTTGGCCTGGCTGGGTGGCGTGGTCTTCCGTCGAGCGTTGCCGCTTGTTCGGGGGCTTGGCTGCTCCCTTTCCGGCTTTGGCTGGTTTGAAGTCCGGGATGACTGAAGTGACCCAAAGCCTCTGCTCCATCCCCTTTCGCCGTTGCCAAAAACACCGGATCCTCGTTGGCCAAGATGATGGAAGCACGCCTCCTGTCCTGGTAGGACAGCTTACCTCCTTGGCCTGCAGACCCACCGCCTGCCGAGGTTGACGGGGTTTTACCGGTCGCGAGGCGCTTACCAGCCGCGATGACGCTCTGCTTGGCAGCCAAGGTTTGACCCTGGTGCTCCCCGACATGGATGGGCCCGATTGGCTTAGTGGAGCCCTCCTCGCAGCGGATTCTGCTCGAAGACGGTGGACCGACTGAGTCTCCTTCCCCGTCTTCTTAGGACCTGGTTTTCCAGGCGATGATGTAGAGGGGTTGGCTTGTCCCTCCGGTACTTTAGGAGGAGAACCGAGCTTCTTTGTGGTTTTATTTGTTTTCTTTGATAATTGTGGCATTGTTGTTCCCACGAGCGGGAAGGGGTAAGTCACCCGAGGCATTGCCCGCGTGCCCCGGGAAGCCTGATTTAAACTGGAGATCGGCAGGTATCCAGAGTTCGCATACTACCGACCGAGCAAACCTTCAGCCACTCATCCATCAGCGCATGCTGTTCCGCCTAGAATTGGGGTAATTTACATTGAGAGTTTTCTTCTCTCCGCCCGACTACCATTAGCCAGCATCCTTGGCAGAGACCTGACCGTACCAAGGACCTGTTACCAGCCGCCCTCACCAAGAGAAGATAGTCGCACTTCAATGGTGTGTACAGTTATGGCAGGTGAAGAACCCCCCGTGGTCCCACTGTGTCATAGAACCGTGGCATGGCAGCATCGGGTTGGGGCTAGCCCCAGCCCCAGGCAACCCTGCCCCCGTCCGGAATGTTCAGGGATCGCGGGTCAGACCGTCATCCGTCATTCCCCCTGTATCACCCGAGTGGCTGACGGCCCATAGGGTATAAAATCTATTACAATATGTTTGATATATATTTACATTTTATTAAATTTATTCAATAATTATTTTTTTTTAGGCAACTGTTAAACGAGAAATAGATCTCTCTGCCCTTTACATGGGGATATCAGAGGAACGCTTGCCCAAGGAAATCATTCCACTTAGTTATGAAATACAAATTGAACCAAATATAGAGGAACAAAAATTTTGGGGCTACGTGAAAATAAATTTGCGTTGGATTGACGACTTAAGCAAAATTTTTTTTCATGCTCATTTTGACTTGATTTTAAATGATGATAATATAAAACTGCAACTAATTAAAAAAGACGTTGGGTAAATATTTATAAAATGTATTATTTGTAACTAAATATATAATACTACTTATACTATTTATATTTTAGCAAGCATATAACTTTCGAAAATATTACCATTTTGCGAAGCGGACGACTTCCACGAAAATCTATATATGTTTTGCATTTAAAAGAGATAGTTAAAAAAACTCTGAATGTATGCTTGAAATAACCTTTGAGGGAGATATTTTGGACACTGCAGATGGACTATTCAGAGGATATTATATCAATTCAACCACTTTTGACCAGGAAATATATTTGGCTACAAATTTAAAACCAAACAATGCCCGTCGCATGTTTCCCTGCTTTGATGAGCCTGGGTTAAAGGTGAGTGTACGGATATGCGCCGGACCAAGACAGCACAAAAAGCAGCTTAAGCATATGTATAGTAATATCTAGTTTATATCTGTTTTTATGTAATTTAACTCTTAATCACCGATTTTTTGATTCATTGCTTCTCGCAACAAATAGCGTGGTAGGGTAAATGATAAAAGGTTTAAGGAAAAATAAATCGAAAGCAAAATAATATTTTGAAATCGGTTAACGTTTGACCCTTTTGCAACGAGTTAAAAATATTCACTTTTTGAGCAATTTAGACAAAATTTAGAACATATGTTTAATTTACGAACTTACAAAAAATATCAATGTTATAGTTATAGAAGGGACCTGTTGTGTCGCTGTTAAAGCGACATTACTTTTTTACCCGTACTCAGTCAGTCTGATTTACATATGTATTATATGTACATATGGGAAATTTTAAAATATTTTGTCATTTTTTCCTGCATGTCATCTACATTTACATCGAGAAGTGACAACGACTGAAGAGTTGGCGGCTAGCTGCTGAAAATTCATGTTATCAATGTGGCCACAATAATGAACCGATCTAAACCAGATTCGGCAATCTGGTAGATATGGTCATTCTCTACGATGCTGCATTTTTAAACCCAAACTCGAAAAGTAAAAGGGTATATTGTATTTGTGGTAAAAGTGGATGTGTCTAACATAGAGAAGGAATCATTTCCGACCCCATAAAGTATATATTTTCTGGACCAGCATCAATAGCCCAGTCGAGATAGCCATGTCTGTCCGTCCGTCTGTCCGTCCGTTTTGTTTTTCACTCATTGCTCGAAGGCTATAAGAGATAGAGCAATCAAATTTTTTTTCCAGTCTGATGTGATATCTCACTCTTAGAAAAGTGCTTCAAAATTTCGCTCCGCCCACTCCATGTGAGCAGAGTGTGAGCGAGAGAGAGAATCAGTAGCGGCTATCATCCCTAACATTACTATTTTGTTGCGCTGTTGAAAATTTATTAAAAATTAAAAATGATCCGATTTGAACCAGATTCGGGAATCTGGTAGATATGGTAGTTTTCTACGATACTGCATTTTTCGTTTTCTATCTTCAAAATTGTGAACTTTCATCATTTGGCGGGCGTAGCCAAATTTTTAAATACACTTGTACTGAAGTGGTATCACAGGAGCTTGGACAAAAAGTTTGGTTGCTCTAGCTCTTATATTCTCTGAGATCCAGGCGCTCATCTGTACGAATGGGCAAAGTCGACACTTTTGTGAGGGTGGTTTTCGCTATTGTGGCTAAACTAATGATCCGATCCAATTCAGATTTGAGCCCCTGATAGATATGGGCTTTCTCCATGACTCTGCATTTTTTTCTGTTATCTTCAAAAATTGTGGACGCCACAGATGTGCGCTCTTTGTGGAGGCGGAAGTGGGTGGGGCGAAATTTGGAAATACATTTCTAGCAGTGAGATAGCACATCAGTCTGGAAACAAAATTTGGTTGCTCAAGCTCGTATAGCCTCCGAGCAATGGGCGACCAACAAGACGGACAGACAGACAGTCGGACCGACGGACAGACATGGCTATATCGACTCGGCTATTGATGCTGATCCATAATAAATATACTTTATGGGGTCGGAAACGATTCCTTCTCTATATTACACACATCCACTTTTACCACATATACAACATACCCTTTTACTCTTCGAGAACGGGTATAAAAATCGGTTTAAATCCGAAAATTAAACTTATGCTAGCGTGTTTAACATATAGTTACGCGGCACAAATCATTTCAACTACGAAAAACGAACAACCAATAACTAAAATTACGATTGATTACATTTAATTTGCCCGGAAGACAATTACAGATACACATACACAGCAATAGCCAAAACCAAAGCTTAAACAAAACGAGAGAGAACGTACGGAGTCGCTGTAAGAGCGACTCTACTTTTATACCCGTACTCAGTCTCTACACATGTGATTTATGTGGAATTTTCAAATGTTGTATCAGTTTTTAAAATTTACTTTTTACATTTGTTTGCTGCATCTGTCATCAACATCTACATCAGTTCTCACAACAACACACGTACACTGTACGAGGCAGAGCGTGCGAGCGTGAGCGTGAGTGTGAGAGATATTTGAATCTTGTTTATTTTCTTTGTTTGTTGCGGGCGCGCAGGGAAAAGCTGCTGAAAATTCATTTCATCATTGTGGCTGCAATAATGATCCGATCTGAACGAAATTCGGGAGTCTGGTATATATGGTCCTTTTCCACGATACTGCATTTTTGGTTTTTTTCTATCTTCAAAATTGTGGATTTTTTCGTCTTTTGGTGGGGCGGGAGGACGCGGGGCGAAATTTTGAAATACACTTGTTCAGATTTGGTATCGCAGGAGTCTAGGCAGAAAGTTTGGTTGCTCTAGCTCTTATAGTCTCTGAGATCCAGGCTACACAAAATACCAAAAACCAAATCGACTCGTTTTTGTGTGAGTGCGAAAGAGAGGGAGCGAAGTTTTTTCGTATGTTTTTCTCTATTGTGGCTATATTGATGATCCGATCCGATTCAGATTTGGGCACCTGATAGATATGTTCTTTCTCTATGATTCTGCATTTTTAGTTTTTTTTTATATTCAAAATTGTGCACGCCACAGATGTGCGCCCTTTTTGGGGGCTCGGCTATTGATGCTGATCAAGAATATATATACTATATAGGGTCGGAAATTATTCCTTCTCTATGTTACACACATCCACTTTTACCACAAATACAATATACCCTTTTACTCTTCAGTACGGATATAAAAATAAATTCTCACTCCCTTCCAAGAAACACTAAAAAATACACGATTAAACACACTAAATAAAAAAAAAAAACACTTAAAATGCCACCAGCACCAATACGCCAGCGGGAACAAACCTCTACGGACCTGAAAGTTGCTCGTTCGTCGGAAGCCCCTTCGCCCCTCTTGGTCCAGCTCATCCAATAGAAAATGAGTGAGCAGCTCCAGCAAATCACGGACAGCATTAGGCAATCTAAGGATCGCATTCTGCTAGACCTTCAGGAAAGGCTGAAGGTGAAGACTGGAGAAATCAAAAGTTTTAGCGGGTACACCATTTGGAATCGGAGGTTGGTGTGTTCTAACAACTGAAAGTTCGGGTTTGTGAGCTGGAGACCGAAGTTGGAGAAGTGCACGCACTGCGGGGACAGGTGGGCGAGATGGAAGTAAAACTGGCCCCGCAAGCAAATCAAAGCATTGCTTGTGACCTGCGGGTACACGGTGTTACCTTTAGCAAGGAGGAGAATCTGAAAACGCAATTTCACTCACTGTGTTTTGCTTTAAAGCTCACACCGCCACCGAGAATTAATGAAATTTTCCGTTTCACACGGCACAACAAAAACGCTGCCACTGATTCAACTATAATTATTAGACTGGAGCATGTGCGAGATAAAACCGCTCTGCTGCGAGCAGTTGGCAATTATCGGCGGGAGCTTAAACAACCGCTAACTCTGCACCTTTCGAGCATTAACTCCCAAGCTGCTTTTTACAATAATCAGCAGCTCTCAAGAGAGGCAGTGCGCTTAAAAAGCTCAAGTGTCTCTCTTCGGCCTTCCCACGTCGAGCAGTAGAGCATGTGACTCAATCTGCGGGAGCGGAGGTATTGATGATATCTTATTTAAAAGAGCTCCATGACTAAGCGTCCAACCTCCCTCAATTAATGCTAATACTGGGCACAGTGAAGAGAATTGAGAACAGCAGGCAAATATTCCGAAATATGATGATAACTTTCGCTGAACCGATGCTCTCTTCTGCTCTCTCGTACCTATCAAGTTTAATGTTAGTTCTGTAAGTTATATATGTCTGAGTTGTATATGTCTATATATATTTATCTATTTGTGAAGTCCAACGTAGATGTGATATGAGTTTCTGAAATGTGGTTTGTCTCTCATTAACAACAAACTGAAGTCCAAAGTAGTAAGAAAACAACCCAATGGAAGCGCAATAGAGTACTTGTTTCTTGAAGTCACTGGTAGAGGGAGTTCAACAAGTATTCTTATTGGCTGCCTTTATAGACTTAATCGTTTTACTGACTATTCAGATGCAATTGACACAAATACGACTTTATCTTTAATTTACTAAAATATAGATCATAACTGGAGACCTTAACAGCAATATGCTAACTGAACGACACCTAGCCGATGCAATATCTTCTTTTGGGCTTAAACCTTGTTAATTCGTTTACGCCAATACACTAATTCACTAACACTAATTGACGTACCAGTATTTTCTAAGCATGATTTAATTTACCTGACGTATGAACCAGCAGTTCAAATTTTAAGACGGACAGTAAATAAAATGATCTCAACTGAAAATAGTCACCATTACGCTGAAAAATTCCAAAAATTGCAACCAACAAAGCAAAGATGGGGTGAGCTTAAAAAATTTAGCATAGGAAACCTGAAAGCTTCCCCTAAAATTACTGCTGATGCCAACGAACTGAACAGAACATTTGTGCAATCGACCGTACCTGATATCATGACAAACCCTTACATTGACGCAGTAACAAATAACAGCCTGTGATAATAGCTTTAGTTTTATGTGCGTAACTCCCTGTGATGTTCTGAGTTTCTTCCTAAAAATTGGATAATCTGCATCCCAAATTTATTAGAATGATTTTTGCCTAGCTTAATCAATCACGTAATTCATATATGCAACACTGCGCTTACAACATCAAGTTTCCCAGATCAGTGGAAATTGGCCAAAGTAATTCCAGTTCTAAGGGCAAATAATGACTACAGGCCAATATTTATAATGCCCTAACTATCAAAGGTACTCGAAAATCTCATGGCGCAACAAATCAATAATTACCTAGTACAACATTCGTTATTGTGCAATAAACAATCCGTCTTCCGAAAATTCCGAAGCTGCACTACTGCCATTTTAGACACCAACGCCATTTCTGATACCTTTGGACCTTAGTAAATCTTTGACACGGTAGTCCACAATATCCTATGTACTAAGTTATACAAGTTCTTTAATTTCACTAACACTGTAGTAAAACTAATATCGTCCTATCTGCATGGAAGAAGCCAAGCTATGATAACTGTCAGTGAAAAATCCACATTTCTACCTATGAGACGCGGAGTACCCCAAGGTTCACTCCTTGGTCCACTCATCTTCTCCTTATATGTTAATGATCTCCATGGTTCGTTATTCAAGTTCATATGTATGCCGATGATGTCAAAGTGTATGTTAGTTGTCCATTAAACAGAATAAATTAGTGTTGTGAGGAACCCAAGGGCCCATAAAGGGTTAAGCGGGAGAAGGCACGGCGAATTCAGCCGGGCCAGAGAGCCGAGCGAAAGGAGAGGGGTCGGCGGGACGCGCATGCGGTAGCCCAGCCCATGGCCATTGGTGGCCGTAAGAGCACGCCTGGCGCCGAGGCCCGTTAAAGAGGCGGCGAATGGAGGAGCGCGTAAAGAGCTGCGCTCACGCCGCTCGGGAGACAGCGGGATCGGTCCGGCAGCGGTCCAGCGCATGTCCAAATATGGACGTGAGATAACGCCACCGGCTTGATCCAGTTAAGAACGAGGTGGAAACTCGCGGAGGCGCCGATGGAAAGTTACCGAGGGAACGCTTGGTTGTTCCGTTGTTGCTAGGCAGCGACACGGGCGCCTGCGCCGCCTGGGGGTATACATGGAGCCCAGCGACATCGGCGCGGGACAGTAAATCGAGGATCAGCAAGCGGGCAAGTGTGCGAATCCAAGCGAGTGAAAGAAGAATTCAACAAGTGAGTGAACGTGCGACGTGAGTAGTACAACCGAGGAGTATTTCAGCAAAGGGCTGAGATAAGGATATACGTGATACGCCAGATACTACTCACCGCTTAGGGTGAGTACTAGCAAAGGGTGAGCCCAGAGTGTGCGGAGCTTTGAGTGGCGGACAAGGTGGTTGCCGAGTCAGAACCCCCAGCCGTTGCACGCAGGAGCCACGTCAAGCATAGCAACCAAGCGGTAGTAGTGTGAGGCCTGAGTCGCCAAAGCAAGGCCAGCGGAGGCCCAGCAGAAGTCAAGTTGTAATAAAGCACGTAAGCGCACGTAGGATCCCGATACGAATTTCCCAAACCAAGCTGTGCGTTTCTCTTGTTGACTGCGAGGCAACAAACAAATTCCTTGCGACGAGCCCATCGGCCGCTGAGCCAGCCGTGCTGATCAGACGGACAGAAACGGTTCGTTACAACTGGCGCCCAACGTGGGGCCTCGCGACAACTAATTTTGGATGAGGAGCCGGCAATGGCTTCACTCCCTGAAGGAGGAGTTAATCCAATGTGCCCTGACATTCGGGGTGAAATTGGAAGGCACTGTGATCGAGATGCGGAGAGTGTTTAAAGATTGGGTGGAGAAGCACGAGACGGAGTCAGAGTATGCCGACAGGTTGGAGGGTGGCGGTTGGAGGCCGCCTCTCCTGAACTACGCCAATGTAGCAGGTGAGGGATTGGTTATTTCGGTTCGATGGGCAGCGAAGCCGTTGGAATTCTTGGAGAAGGTCGAATAGTCGGCAGACATGTATGGCCTGGACCTAGATCTAATTCCCAGGGCCTTGCCGGAATTACTGAAGGGTCGAGCGTTGATGTGGTTCATCGCAAACAACCGCCAGTGGCAGACGTGAAATGCCTTTGCGGCCAGCTTCTTGCCCCGGGGATATTTCGAGAAGCTGCTGCAGGAAGTCCGCAACTGAAAGCAGAAGTGGGGATAGCCGTTTAAGGACTACATTGTGGAGATGCAGACTCTTATGCGACACCTCAAATGCCCGCCAGAGGAGCAGTTGGAACTTATCCGCGTGAACAGCATGCCGGATTTTCGGATTATTATCAGGCCGCACAGGCGAAGAGACCTCGACCACATGATGGCGTTAGCAGATGAATTCGAGGCACTGGAAAAGGATCGAGTGGAGTTCCAGAGGGAAAGTCCAGTGGGACGTGCGAGGGCGGCCAATCCTTTCACAAAAACGACCGTGGCAGAGGTGTGTCGGCGCTGCCAAGATGAGCCGAACCGCGGCGCTCGGCAGGCGGAATATAACGCGTCAAAGCCAGTGGCCGACGGCCAGACGCATTCCAGTCGTCAGTGTGGGAGCGACGAGCACTGGGCGCAGGCATGCCAAGGGAGCCCGCTAGCGTTCTGCTGGATGTGCGGAAAGGTTGGCGTGGCCACATGGCAGTGCTGTCGGAAAGCGGGGAAACGCCCTGCGACCCACGCCGAGGAGGGCCGTGCCGGGGTCACAGGGATGAGGCCCGAAAACTAATCGGTGAACTCACCGCGGAGGAGGTTCAGTTGTCGGCCGTGGTGGTGATCACGGGAAGAGAATAGAGGGCCACAGTTGACACAGGGGCCACGAGGAGCTTTGTCAGCTCCGAGCTAGCATTGCAGCTCCGTGGGGAGGGCCGAGTGAAGGAGGTCCGGAAGCAAGTACGGCTGGCCGACGGACGCAGTCAGGCCACAACCACCCAACTCGAAGTGGAGCTGGCCTTCGGAAACAGTGACGAGGACCCTTCGCGTCTTACCCGGAGTCATCGATGCGCTGGTCCTGGGATGGAACTTCAATACCGCAGTCGGAGCAGAGGTGACCTGTGCGGGGCACAGGATCGTGATCCCTGCGAAAGGTCGGTGAAATGGGCGGTTGGAGGAAAGGCGGTAACAATCCTGGAGACCACAGAAGAGTCAGTAGAAGGCGAGGCCGACGTTCCGGAAGAAGGCGGGAGTAGTGGTTGGTCTGAAGAAGCATCAGTCAAAGAATTCTTGGCCGAAGAATTAGAAGAATTCAAAAGGTTGAAGGGAGTGTCGAATGTGGCGGTGCATACAAGCACGATGAGCGATGCGATACCGATTAAACAGCGATTCTACCCGAAAAACCCGAAGATGCAGGATGAGATCAACCAGAAGGTAGACGAACTACTGGAGATGGGGTGTATCAAGCCCTTGATGAGCCCGTACAGCTGAGAGAAGCACGTTTCATTAGGAGCTTGGACTTGAAGGACGGGTACTGGCAAATGCCACTGGAAAAAGACAACAGGAAATTTACGGCATTCACGGTGCTAGTTAAGGGTCTGTTCCAGTGGAAGGTGATGCCGTTTGGACCAGGTGATCGGTCCAAAGATGATGCCGAATGCCTCGCGTACCAAGATGACATCATCGTCATTGGCCGCACCAAGGAGAAACATCAACGGAACCTGGAGGAGGTTTTCAGGCGGTTGAAACGGGCAAATTTGAGGCTGTATGTGCAGAAGTGCCAGTTCTTCCGAAGGGAGTTGCGGTATCTGGGTGATTTGGTGACGGGAGAGGGAATATGCACTGACCCAGAGAAGGTGGACACCATTACGGAACTTAAGCCACCGGCAAATGTGATAGAACTACGCCAGTACTTCGGCATTGCCTCGTGGTACCGGCGGATCGTGCCGGGGTTCGCCACGAAGATGCACCCACTCAGCACCTTACTGAAAAAAAGGCGAAGTGGGAGTGGGCGCCCGAGCAGCAGCAGGCATTTGAGCGTGCCCCGATTTCACAAGGAAATTCGATGTAAGGGCATATGTCCGAAAATGCGAGACGTGCCTTCGATTTAAGCCAAGTCAGCTACAGGCGGCCGGAAAGATGCTCACCCAAGTACCAGAAGAACCATGGGCAACGGTATGCGCGGATTTCGTCGGACCACTGCCCTGGTCAAAGCATGGGAACGCCATGCTGTTAGTGTTTAACCGCTTCTCGAAGTGGTCCGAGTTGGTGCCACTTAGAAGGGCCACCACGGAGGCACTAATAAACGCGTTCAGAAAACGCATTTTGGCCCGGTTCGAAGTATCCAAGGTGATGATCACCGACAATGGGGTGCAGTTCACGAGCCGGGCATTTAAGAAGTTTCTCGAGCAGATGGGAGTGTGGCATCAGTTCACGGCTCCATACACGCCGCAGGAAAACCCAACGGAACGCGCGAATAGGACGGTGAAAACGATTATTGCGCTGTTCACCGAAGGGGACCAGAGATGCTGGGACGAAAAGTGGCCGGAGTTGATGTTGGCCGTAAACTTGGGGGTCACGGAGTCAACGGGATACGCACCGGCGTTTATAGTCCAAGCAAGGAAGCCCAGACTTCCGAAGGCTTTGTACGACGAGGAAACGCTCGGCACTGGCTAGGGGCCAACCACCCCGGACGAAAACGCAAACAAACTGCGAGCTGTTTCAGCTGGTAAGGAGGAACTTAGAAGGGGCGGCCCAAGATCAAGATATTACAACTTGCGAAGGAGATCCTAGGCGCCGAAGAATGGCGAGGTGGTTTGGGCCAAGCAGCACCACCTATCTAACGCGGCATTAAGATTCGAAGCAAAATTGGCACCGAGGTATTCGGGGCCATACCAGATCATCGACTTCGTGTCACCTGTGATATGCCAGCTGAAGAGAGACAGCGATAAGCATACACGGACGGTAAACATCGGTGATCTGAAGCCATAAACGGAAAAGGTGGCTAAATGATGGTTGTTGGTGAAAAAGGGGACGGACAATCACACCCATGCCGGAAAATAACTGGTACACCAAAATATGTCATCACGAAGGCGGAGAACATAAGGATGATTACGAAGCGAATCTTAAAGGTAGGATATGGATTTTGGGCATGAGCACCGGCTCCAATTGGGGTCACGCAGGACCGAACTTAATATTGGGGTGACGCAGGACGCCATCAAGGGCGAGAGCCGGCGGGAGAAAACAAAAAACAATTATCAAATTTAGATAATTACAATTTATTATAATAAAGAGAGAAAAAGAACCGAACGGCGTGATCCGTCGAAATTCGTCATCTGAGGAAGAGAGGAAGATTATATAGGATATAAAAGTAGTTCGAGCAGAAAGAGGGGGTGCGCGGAACGGAATACTGCAAGGTAGGGATGTCCTGGTCCTGGGGCCCAAGGACCCGGAGTCACCTACGATCGTTGGGTTCGGCCGGGGAGACGGCACTACCCGCGCGCTGCTGACGGGCGAGGAGTCGGACGACCCTCGGGTCCGAGGTAGCTGCACGGGGCCAAGTATACGCCAGAAGCCGAACCAAAGACGTAAAGGAGGAGACAAGCCGGGACCGGTCGTCATGGTGCAGCCGGGCGAAAGCTTGGAGGACCTGTTAGTCGCGGGCACGCATGTCGAAAGGCACCGCGGGCAAGGACGCAGGATGATCTGGAAGGCAGTGGGAAAAGTAGAGACTGAATACAATTTAAAAACAGTCCGTAGCACTTACCTGGGCCGAGGGGGGGTTGACCAGAGGGGGGGAAGGATGGTGGACGCCGAGAGCACAGGCTAAAAACAAAACAAAAATAAAAAAAAAAAAAAAAAATAAATAAAGGAAAGTGGAAAACTGGAAGGAAAAAAGAACCCCGATAGCCTTGGGAGGGTTAACGCGGCGAAGAACTGGAGGCCCAAAACCCGAGCTATCGAAAGGCAGCATGGGTATGGCAGCGGCAGAGGCTTGAGCAGGCGATCATTCTCACGTGATCACACCTCCGACAAGTTCGAGAAAAGTCAAACCTAAGTCGGCCGCTGAGCCAGCCCTGCTGATCAGACGGACAGAAACGGTTCGTTACATTGTATGAAAAGCTGCGTTTTGGTGCTTCTGCAAGAACCAACAAAATTATTAACGTCCGTTACAAGCTTGGCTGTTTCGAGCGGCAAATCTTTATACATGCTATTCGTCTGTGGAATCAGCTACCACAAAGCCCAAAGAAAATTAGTAGTGCATCGCATTTAGGGAAAAATTAAACTTGTACTTAAAAACAATTAATAATAATAATAAATAAAACCAAAATATATATTTATATAAAAAACATAAAATAAAATGAAAATTAAATAACTAAAAAATCAAAAAAATCACATAAACCGAGAAAGAATGTACGGAGTCGCTGTGATCGCTACTCTACTTTTATACCCGTACTCAGTCAGTACACATGTGATTTATATGGAATTTTCAAATGTTTTATCAGTTTTTACATTTTACAATTGTTTGCTACATCTGTCATCTGTCATCTACATCTACATCATTTACATCTACATCATTTACATATTTTCTCACAATACACGTACACTGCACGAGGCAGAATGTGTGAGCAGTGTGTGAGCGAGAGTGAGAATCTATAGCGACGCTGCAAGGGGGCGGGGGAAATCGCTGCTGAAAATTCATTTTATCATTGTGACTACAATTATGATCCGACCTGAGCCAAATTCCGGAATCTGGTGGACACGGTCATTCTCTACGATACTGCATTTTTCGTTTTTTCGCGGGAGTGTGCGTGGCACAATTTTGAAATAAACTTGCACTGAAGTGATATGACAGGAATCTGGACAAAAAGTTTGGTTGTTTCTGAGATCCAGGCGCTCATTTTTACGAAAGGGCAAAGCCGTTACGTTTGTGTGTGAGTGCGAGCGAGAGGGAACCAAATGGTTTCTCGGAATGGTTTTCTCTGTTGTGGCTATTCTAATGATCCGATCCGATTCAGATTTCGGACTCTGATAAATATAGTCTTCCTCTATGATTCTGAACTTGTGGACGCCACAGATGTGCGCCCTTTGTTATGGCGGAAGTGAGCGGGACGAAATTTTGAAGCACTTTTCTAAGAGTGAGATATCACATCAGTCAGGAAAAGAAATTTTTCTGCTCTGGCTCTTATAGCCTTTGAGCGATGGGAGACACACAAGACGGACGGACAGACAGACAAAACAGCAGGACGGACAGGCATGGCTATATCGATTCGGCTATTGAGGCTGATCAGGAATATATATACTTTATAGGTTGGTCTATGATTCTGAATTTTTTTTCTATTTTCAAAATTGTGTTGGCGGATGGGGCCGAAGCGATATTTTGAAATACACTTGTAGATACAAGATATCATATCAGTCAGGAAAAAAATTGAGTTCCTCTAGCTCTTATAGCTTTCGAGCAATGAGCAACAAAGAAGACGGACAGACGGGCAGACGGAGAGACAGACATGGCAACATCGACTCGGCTATTGATGCTGATCAAGAATATATATACTATACTAGCGGACCTGACAACCTGTGCTGTCTCAACTATAAATATTGATTTCGAATTGGTATAATTAACTAAAAAATATTTCAGAAAAAAACTGTTGATTATTGTAATGTTTTATGATAAACAACGTTCTTTATTTTTTCTGGCGCACATATAAATAGTTTGGTTGGTACTCTGACACGTGAACAAGCAGGCAACATATAACTGGCCATGCGAAAAACATGAATTTTTCAGAAACAATTAGGGACTGCCTTCAGATTTATTTATCGACATTGCAAATGTAACCGCACTGGAAAATGTATCCGTTTAAAGTTGAATGGCATGTCATTCGAAATCAAAGGAATCCGTGGAATCAAAAAGTCTTCTCCTTTATACTTCCTTTTAAAAAATGTTGCTCCGATGACGTTGTTCATTAATTTCTTCACCACACGTCGGGTGCCATTACAAAGACGTGGCTGTTGGTTCCGCAACAAAATAATTACCGAACATTGACTAACAGTAAACGCAAATAAAAACACTTATGTTCGTTCGTTTTCTTTGTAGTTACCAGAAGTCTTTTTTTCTTGCGCTTCTTTCTTTTATTTATCAAAGCGGTTATTAAACCGGTGCTTCGACCTAATAAATCTACCAAATATCTTTGTTCGGAGCAGCAGCCTTTAATAGCTCTTAAGATAGTTAATATATTCTTTCCGTACATCGTCTCCTACAACTCTCTTAAATTATGTATTGTCGCGTTCATCTAAATCGCGTTCACCCACACGCCTACATATGTACCCGCTCTACAACTTATATTGCAGTGCATCGCCCTTTGCGCGGCCAGTCAAATTTACTCTCGCACGCATTGCATCGCGGCTTAGCTTTGTGTTTTCCCTTGTACCGCTAACACACCGAATCGTAGTTCACGGCCACGGCCCATCGAACAATAAAAATCGTACTAAAATTAAAAACGGAGACTATTTTTTGTAAATGTGGAGTCAGAGTTGCCGAAAAAGCTCGACAGCTTCCAACAATCTTCATAACTGATTTGCTGTCCAAATCTGCGGGTGCATGCCTAGTAATTGTGTAAAAACAACGTTTTAAATCAATTTCGCGCGTCGGCTAATTGTGTTTGTGTTGTTGCTTCCCGTATGTACGAAAATACATGCAGCCGCTTTCTTGTTCTAGCTTTTATTTATCAGTCTCTCTCTCTGTCTCTATCACCCAAACTTAACTAACTGTTCTTTCTCTCTCGCTTTTGAAACATTCTGTGCAGTAGCGCTCTCAGTCACAAGCTGTTGCAGTAGTTCTCTCTCATTTTTTCGATTTCTTCTTTAAGCATAGCTTTCAGCAATTTCTTGCACTGTGGTCTGATTGCTATTTGTTTTGAACTTTCTTTTTGGTCGAGAAAAAAAATTAAAAACATATTAATTATGGAATTTTCTGTGGTCTGCGCTAAAAAAACCTGCAAGAAGCAGATCACGCACGATCAGCCGAACATACCTTGCTGGCTGTGCGACAGAGTCGTGCACGCAAAGTGTGCAGATATTTCTGGCCGTTTCACAACGCAACATTATAGTTGTGAGGAATGCCGTGCGGTCGAAAACGAAATGCGCTCGCTTATGAGGCAGACGAGGAGGCCGCCGGCATACGAAAAACTAGCTCCGACCACTCCGTCAGTGCAGCCGTTGATGTCGTTTGCCTCTCCAAGGGCAACGATCGCTGCTGGTGATGCAGATTCGGCAGACGAATGCATCACCGAGTCCGTAGAGTCCGTACCTAAATCCATAGCTATCCATAGCTATGTACTTCCGGGACCACCGGATATTGACATCACAGGTACCGTACCCATGGTGCCAAAACCACTGGTGGGTGTCACACCAAAGCGGCAAGTTTTTGTCTCTCGGCTTTCCCCTGATCTCACATCTAATGATGTAACTGCTTTTTACAAAGCAAAAAAAAAATCCGATGGCCTAAAGGTGAAGAAGTTTAATTTCTCTTATGCAAGGGAGGTAGCTTCTTTCAAGATAAGCGTCTCCCCAACTCATTTCAACACCATCTATTCTGCCAAATTTGAGGCCGGAGCACTTGGTTGTGAAGGAGTACAAGACTAAGGAAGAACAGGCCCCCCCATAACTCCTCCGGTAGTCAGACCAGTGCTCCATCCTCATCTTCCTTAATCTAGAAATGACCGTTCGTCTCGACGTGAAGGAGGGGTCCTCTTTGCAGTGGACTCTAACTTCACGTCGGAACATTTCATATTCAGGTTCAACAAGACCTGGAATTCCTGTGCATAAAACTGATTCTTCCAGCCTTTTCTATTTTCATTACTTGCTCGTACATTTCACCGTCTTCAGATACCTCTGTATACGAGCAGCACGTATCCGCTTGAAAAACTGGTTCTTCCTCGCTATCAGATAAAAACCATATGATAGTTCTGGGTGATTTAAGTTTGCGGTTCTATTTGGTCTTCGGTAAACGAGTCGAATAACCTTGTATCACGATATGACTTTATTGACGGCTTGCTAGACCTGTCCCTGTCTCAAGTCAACCACGTAAACAATTCCCTGAGCAATCGAGCTCGATCTTTGCTTTGTCTCAGATCCGACCATAGCGTTGTTAACCCGAGCCTTTCCGCTCACTATACCTGAAAACTCCTACCATCCTACTTTCGAAATATCGGTCGATATTGGACTTACTGTATTGGATTGATCGTGTAAGCTTTCTTTCTTTGTCCGAAAGGCCGAGTTTACGAAGCTCAATAGCCTGATTAGGGATTTTCATTGGTCCGCTTTGTACTTGTGCACTTACAATATGAAAGTCACAAACATTTTCTACAATGTACTTGACACACTCTTTGATTCTTGTGTCATATATTTTTGTCCGATTAGATCTGGGAAGCCCCCTTGGTTTACCAAAGAGCTATTCAGTCTAAAAAACATAAAATCAAGGCTTTATAACAAATTTCAAGAAGTTGGCTCCCCTTCTTCGCTCTCTCGCTATGTAATGGCTCGTTCAAATTTCACCATTCTAAACGCTCGATGCTATAAAAATTACCTAACACGATGCAGGAAACGCTTTTCTCAGGACCCTAAACAGTTATACAACTTCGTAAACAGTAAGCGTAAGACGTCCGCACATCCATCCTCGATATCATTTCTTAGTTCATCGGCAAAAAAATGATCAGGCCATTGCCGATCTTTTTGCACAATTTTTCCAAACAACCTATTCCCATGAAAGCTAATCTGGTGAGCCGTATCCATACAGTTTACCTAGATCGAACGGCATTTTTAACCCCTTGTTGAATGAAAGCTCACTGCTTCATGATCTTCGACTAGTGTTCTCACCAGGTCCTGATGGAGTCCCCGGCTGTGTACTCAGGTACTGTGCCGACGCTCTGTGTGGACCCCTGCTTAAACTATTCACCCTATCCATTAACTCTTCATGTTTTCCCCCGATCTGGAAGGAATCGTTATAAGGCGTCGATCAACAACTACAAATTTACTAGAGTTTACCTCTTTTTATAATTAAAGGCTTCCAAGGTAACATGCAGACGGATGTAATTTACACCGATTTCAGTAAAGCATTAGACTCTGTAAACCATTCCCTTTTAGAACAAAAACTTGACATTTTAGGGTTTCCGCCCAATCTCTTGAAATGGATTCCAGCTACCTTTGCTCTAGGTCTCAAAGAGTCCTCTTTAAAAACTCCTTGTCTTCACCTGTTCAGGTTACTTCTAAAGTACCACAGGGCAGCCATCTTGGCCCCCTCTTTTTCACACTCTTCATTAATGGCCTGCCTTCAGTATTAACAAACTCTCGAGTACTCATGTATGCGGATGACGTTAAACTCTGTGTCCACTATAAGGACATTTCCTTTCACTCTCGCTTGCATCCGATCTCAATAACTTTCAGTCATGGTGTTGTGCAAATATGTTAAACCTGAATGCCTCGAAAATTAAAAGTAACCCTCTGCGGTGGTTCTCTAGCGAGAATTACATTGGCTGATGATCTTGGTGTTAAACTAGACCCCAAGTTAAAATTTCTGAACAGATTTCTATCATGGTAAATAAAACCATGGGAGTGCTTGGGTTCATAAACAGGTGGTCAAAGGAATTTGACGACCCCTATAAAACGAAGACTCTCTTTATTTCGCTTGTTCGTCCGATTTTAGAGTACGGCATTTGTGTATGGTGCCCTCAGTACAAAGTACATCAAAACCGAATAGAATCAGTCCAGAAAAACTTTTTGTGCTTCTGCGTGAAGTTGAGCCGCATAAACTTCACGATTGCTATTAGATCCTCTAGAAATTGTATTCCTTTGTACCTTCCACTGTGTAGATCGAATTATTCCTTGCATGAACCGTTTCGGATCTTATGCTCGAATTTTAATTCGTTCTACCATATAATATCCACCACTAATTCACTTCCTCTACTTAAATCACTAATACTAACATACCTTTACCGTAATTAGTTTTATTTTGTAACTTTGCATGTTTAGCGTTGTTTTTAGCCCTAATTTTCACCGAATATTAGTCTAACACCTATATGCACGTGTCGCGTGTCATGCGGCAGCGCCCCTCGGTCGATTGGGCGTGAGGAGTGCTGCGTATCTGCCAGGGATCCGCGCGTAACAGGCTTCGGCTTGGTGTCGCATGGGCCACTTGATGGTGCACTCATTGCACATAAACGTCCTAAAGAGATATCTGTGAAAAGACGTCCTTGTGCATCGAAGGAAAATAGTCCTTGAAATTTCTTTAATGATTGATTCCAAGTATAATATCGTGACATTTCGGAATAAAGCAGTGTTTTGGCAAAGACATCATTCCAGCACATTTCAAAGAAGCTGGTCATGTAGTCGATGGCAGCTCCTCAACTTTTGTAATACGTTTATCGTTGTAACGTACACCCTTTGACCATTTTCCAGGTGTACGGCCAAGTGAATAACAGTGGGGTGTCTTTCATGTAATGGAAATGAAAATATACGCCACATAGACTCATCGCTACTGAAGTAGCGTCCCATTTGAAACTGCGTGATCTCATCTTTTGAATTTTCAGAAGAAACTCCGAACACAACTAACTTTGCTCACGTACTTGAGCATATTTGATTGATTGATTTTACGGAATGGCAATATTCAACATTTATGTATGTGTGTTTTGAATGTTTAAGCTTTAAATTTGCCATCCACCATACACGGAGAACTTTGATTTAATGTTAATATTTTTTGTAACAATCTCATGAAACAATGGATTATCATCATTATCAGGAATTTCCGCATATATCACATTGTCGATTTAATACGGTCTTATCCTCTCTACCAAACAAATATGGATGTGTGCATGAGGCAATCCGCGTTTTTGCCATTCGACTGAATAAATCCAACAGCGCGTTTTGCCGAATACATGATGCTTACCAATGAAATCCATGAGGGATTTTTAACTTTCTTTTTTGAACACCCTTTCGGTAATGTCGTGGCGATCAATGAGTGATTGGCCATGAAATAATTCTTGTGTAATTTCTGTCCACTTTGGATTGCATGTGAACGTTATTAAACATTCTGATTTGCCATAATAACGTACATACTATGACGTCAGCATAGTGTCCTGAGCGTATTCATGCATATGTCACTTACTTCCAACGTATGTTGCTGGGAGAACAGTTGTTCTACCTACACTCTGTGCATTTCCATCAGCATTGATATAATTCTGAAGATGAATATATTCCTCAGAACGCAGTTTTGCCTGATTCAACCTGATAAATATCAATCGCTCCGTTTCAACTTTCGCGTACATACCATATATGTGTTAAGCTAATAAGCGTTTTAATTAATATTGTAACTTTTAGGTTTTAAATAAAGAGCCGAGACTATTCAATTGGAAATACAATTTTATTAATTATGTGAGGTAGCAGCAGTACGCGTGTGTAGTTGGGGTATAACATAAACCGAAGGCTATGATAATTAAATCCAGACTAAATGCAGGGCCAAGGGCAGGAACCCGTGCCTTATGCATAGGATCCTAGGGAGAACGTAATAGAATCATAAGCGGTAGACGAAGAGAGAGATAGAGTTATACTTATACGCAGCTGGTGCATCAGTAAGATGAAAGAAATGGGAGACATAAGTGACTGACCCGAAATACTCCCCCCGTTGGATGCCTGAATTTCCACAGTATCCTTAAGGGGAAGCGGGCACAGCTTGTTGACGGCTCGCTTGGTGATTCAGATGGCGTCTTCAGAACAGCGACGCGGGCAACGCCATCTCTTCCAGGTAGTAGGTCGACCACCCTAGCTAGTGACCACTTAATGGGAGGCAGATTTTCATCCTTGATGAGGACCACAGCTGTTGCAATGACGTAATGTTCTCTTCCTTCCATCAAGACCAGAAGATTTGCTGCAAATATGACACGCGCTGCCAGCCGTTCAGTTGATTAAAGCTTAGCTGAGTTACGTCAGGCTCAGCGAACGAAGCAGGAGGTTCGCCATTTGAGTGAGCCGGAGTTAAAACGTCCAGATCCGCCGTATTTTCTGAAATGGATACTAAGGGTCTTGAATTAATAACTGCCGTGATGTTGCATAACAGCGTAAGCAGTTCGCAGTCTCCCAAGAGATCCAGATTGTATTTTGCTGGCAGCCGAACACAATAATCGCCGGTTTGCAATCGGCGGAAATGCTGAACAAAGTGAGCTTCACAATCTAGCTCTTCTTTGGTAGACTTTACTATGGCTTCTGTAACGGACCACAACGGCCCGCCACAATAAATATATATTAAATAATATAAGACTATTATTAAAAACACCTGACACTACCAAACACACTGAACCTAGTTCCGCGTTGCTATGTTAGCAAAACACGCCGACTAGGTCACCTGACACTGCACTCAAGTTCCGCGATCACAGCGAAACGGTGCCCCAACATACACCCACGAAAAACGCGGACTCAGCGGCCTCACACCCCAGGTGCCGGCTTTAAATAGCGCGCGCCATGGATCAATGGGGGGGCAGTGCATCAACAGTGCATCGGCAGTGCATCAGCAGTCAACACCGCGCTACCGTAAAAATACACGCAAGAATTACTACACGACACTAGCAGTATAAAAAACCAATTAATCAAGAATAAAGACAAAAATCATAAACCTCAAAAACTCAACGCAGTGTCATCATTTTCTTCGCCGAGCGCGACCACAACTCAGGCGACCCAGAAACATATTATTACCGCACACACCAAAACTCAGGTGTCAGCGTTTTCCCTTCCATCGCCAAAGTGCGAATACCGAATTGTCTGCACGGTAACCCGACGCTCCGCCCGCTCCACTTTCGGTCTCACGGCCACACCCTTGCCCTAAAGTGCCAGCATTTCTACAAATTTCTTGTAGAAAGAACCTTGGACAGACTGAGCCTACCTCAGCCTGGGATAGGTATCCTACAAGTGGCGCCCGAGCAGGGGACTTTACTGGCAACTTTAAGGAGATTTCAAAGCCGACTTTCTGGCGACTTTAAGGAAACTTAAAGAGAAAACCTTAACACGGGGATACGTGGACTAAAGACCCACGGCCACCGAGAAAAAAAAAACAGAGCTAGGAACTAAAACACACAAATCCAGGCGCGAGTGCCACCGACAAAGTATACGCAGTGCGCGAGTACCGAAAAACAGTGATCAAGTGCCCAAAAACACCCCAGAAGCAACACAAAACACCATGGAATCCCACGAAGAGGACTCAGGCAGCGAATTCCACGCCGTAGAAAAACCACTAACCCAGGCGTCAGCATCGGCTGGATTTATAAGCGTCGTCGAGAGGATCTGGAGGCTTTCGCCAAGGAATTTGGATTCAGCGGTGAAGGAACTGTCGACGAGATGCGTAGGAACTTTGCCATACTAGTCGCCGGACCACTCCCGCCGAGTAATTGGGTTCGCCTGGCAGAACTTGAGCGGAAATACGCCCGACTAGCCGGAAGCTCCAAGTCCCCGATGCCCACCACCCCGGGTCCATCAGGCACCCAGAGGCAGGACCCAAAACCCAGCTTACAAATCCCCACAATCGCTGAGAACGAGCCCCGACCACCAACCTTAATGGTCGATGATCTCCCCAGGCCACCAACCACGGAAACTTGCCGCTCACCCACGCAGAGAATTGTGCCAGCGATCGACCCACACATAGACGGGCCCGACTACAACCGCATCGCACGAGCTGCGGAACGCATCCGCGGATGGGGCATTAAGTTCAGCGGAGAAAATGACCCGATATCATTTCTGGAACTACTCGAGGAACGCGCAAGCTCGTATGGAGTGGACACCAACCAGTTGCCTCGGGCCATGGCCGAACTACTCACCGACCGGGCTAGCCGTTGGTACCGTACCAGCCAACTGCAGTGTAGCTCCTGGGGATACTTCCGCCAGGAATTTCTGTCATATTTTCTGCCGCCAAGGTATTTCGAACAATTGGATGACCAGATCCGGGGCCGCAAGCAAGCGGTGAGAGAACCGTTCAAAGATTACCTCATCGAGATACGGCTACTCATGCACCATGCCGGGTACGATCCAGTTAAACAGCTGCACAGAATCTACGACAACGCCTTGCCAGGAATTCAGCAATCCGTGCGACGAGACCAATTGGAAAGCTTGTCACAGCTGACACGGCTGGCCTCTGAGTACGAAATCATCCACGAGAGGGAACAAGAGATCACCCCCGCACCCATCCGAAGCGCACCAAGAGACACCAGGCCGGCAAGGCGCCCAGATCGCAGAGAAGATGACTCCTACCGGACGCCAGCTCGGGACCCCATTGGGTCTCAGCGGACACATCTCGGAGACAGTCAGCAAATCCAACAGGTGCGACGGCCCGGACGTGGCCCATCGCATGATCACCACGCCCATTTCCAATCCACGCACAGCCTGTCGCCGGTGTGGTCAAGCTGGGCACGCCGCCTACGACTGCACCCACCCCGCGATCCTATTCTGCTGGGAATGTGAAAAAACGCGGCACTCGGACTATCGACTGTTGCCGCCGGCCACGTCGGGAAACGACGCGAGTCCTCGACTGACACGGGATCAGCCGAAAACGACGCCACAATAACCTCGCAAAGCCGCCCGCTCCACATGAACGACGGCCGGATAGTGGCGATAGTGACGATAGGAGGACAAAGAACAGAGGCCACTATCGACACCGGGGCATCCCGAAGTTTCGTCAGTGCCAACCTGGCCCGACAACTAGACAATAACTCCAACCTGCAAGATGCATGCGTCCGCATACGCCTGGCTGACGGCTCAGTCAGAGAGATCACACAAGTTCTACTGGCGCCCATCAAGCTGGATCATCGAGAGGTTCAAATCCCACTCCTGGTCCTCCCAAACATGCTGGAGCAAGTTATTGTCGGCATGGACTTCCTATGTGCCATCGAAACGACGATCCAATGCGGCACCACGCTGCTAAAACTACGAGATCACCGCCCCACGCCAACGCCGCCGTCAGTTCTGACCAACCACGTCCAAGACGCCGAAACAAGCAACCAGAAACCTAAGCCAACCGCAGCGAACACACGTCGCCGACCTACCACAAAGAAAACGGCACCCAATACCGCAACGAAGAATACGACACCGAAACCAACCGCAGCGCAAGCGAAACACCGGCCCACAACGGAAAACACGAATCCGAAATAAGCACCGGTAAACTGCAACCAAGCAAACGGGAAAACGAATCCCACGGCCAATACGGAGCACCCGCGTCCTAATCCAACCACAGGGAACACCCATCCCACACAGGAGACAAGCACAAACGCACCTGGCGCTCGACACAGGAAGCCCAGGATCAAAACAAACTACGGGGCACACGCACCCCGAACCCACCACAAGGATCTCACCCACGAGACAAACCCAAACGAACTGGAACCCGCTCGACACAGGAAGCCCAGGACCAAGTTCAGCCACCGCGCACCCATGCACCATTCCCTCAACGGAGAAGGTGAACCCACGGACAACCTCAGAGACAACAACCAGCCTCGAACAACGACACAGACAACGGCAGCAGCAATGCGACAACCAAACGACGAGGGAAACAGCCACGCAAATCCCCTGGTCGGGTCCAATCATCGAACTAATATCCACAGAACCCCTCCACCCGGAACCGGAATCTAGCCCGATGACTCCACGAAACACCGACCGCAGCCCTGTCGCACCCACGGCCGACGTCACCCCGATCTTCGCCAACCCACTGGAGTACCTTCCACGTACTGACGTGCCCACTAGCGCCATGCACCACGCCATGCCTAGCACCACGTCCGAAATCTTCGTCGCCCAAACAAGTCGTCGCTGCGAAAACAGAGTCGTCACTGAGACCCGCCTGGCCATACGTAGATCTGGAGACATTACGACCCAGGTATACCGCCAGACCCACGAAGCTACGCCACTCACGGCCAACGCTACTCCGATCGTCGCCCACATAAGCAACTACCCACGTAGGATCGAACCCCCCAGTGCGTTCGACACCACCATCCTCCCAGAAGACCCAAGCCAGCCCACGGACCCCGAGATCACCGATCCCTCAGAACACGATCCAGAACCGGTCTCCGAGCCCTGGCCGCCGGACCTGGCACCACAGATCCAAGAATTTCTGGACGCAGAACTTCCAAAATTCAATAATCTCCACGTAACCTGGGACATCGCCGAGCACACCATCGTCATGAGGGATAATCGACCCATCAAGCAGCGGTACTACCCAAAGAACCCAGCCATGATGCGGATTATCGACGAGCAAGTCGACCAATTGATCCAAGAAGGTCTCATCGAACCCTCACGAAGCCCGCACAGCGCCCCTATCGTACTCGTACGTAAAAGAACGGCAAATGGCGCATGTGCGTGGACTATCGACAACTCAACACTCACTCTATCCCTGACGCATACCCACTGCCCAGAATCAACTACATCTTGGAGCGCCTACAGAACGCACGTTTCATAACCACTCTCGATCTGAAGAACGGATACTGGCAAATACCCATGGCCAACGGAAGTAGAGAAGCCACCGCCTTCACGGTCCCCGGCAGAGGTCTCTATCAATGGAAAGTGATGCCCTTCGGATTACACTCTGCACCAGCAACGTTCCAACGGGCCCTTGATACTGTGATCGGTGCCGACATGGAACCCTACGCATTCGCATATTTAGACGACATTGTCGTCGTCGGACGAGACTTCAAGGACCACCTACACAACCTGGCAATAGTCCTCTCGCCTTCGAAAAGCGAACCTGCGGATAAACGCGGAAAAGTGCACCTTTTTCCAAAGCCGGATCAAATATCTTGGTCACGTCATCAGCGAAGAAGGTATCCACACAGACCCCGACAAGATCGCTGCCGTCAAAGAACTCAAGCCACCAACCTAAAGGAACTACGCCAGTGCATCGGAATGGCATCATGGTACCGAAGATTCGTTCCAAACTTTGCTACAGTCGTCCAACCAATGTCTCAGCTACTCAAGAAAGGACAAACATGGACATGGACTGCAGATCAACAAGCGGCCTTCGACCAACTAAAGGAACTACTCACGACCGCTCCTGTACTTGCTTGCCCCGATTTCAACGTCAAGTTCTCACTACAAACCGATGCGAGCAACCTCGGCATAGGCGCCGTACTCACGCAGGAGATCGAAGGAAAGGAACGCGTCATCGCCTATGTCAGCCGACGCTTGAACCAGGCCGAAGGAAACTACTCCGCCACCGACAAGGAATGCCTCGCCGTCATTTGGGCAATCCGAAAACTACGCTGCTACCTAGAGGGATACCGGTTCGACGTTATAACAGACCATCTCGCGCTAAAATGGTTGAACACTCTGGAGAGCCCCTACGGAAGAGTAGCGAGATGGGCGCTCGAGCTCCAACAGTATCAGTACGACGTCCACTATAGAGCAGGGGAAACAAAACGTAGTCGCCGACGCCCTGTCTCGACAACCCTTGGAAACGCTAGCCAGGATCAAAGAGGACGCAACAACCTGCCCCTGGCTCACACGAAGGATTCAACAAACCAAAGACGAACCCGATAAATACCCAGACTACGTCTTCGAGAATGGAGAACTCTACAGGCATCTAGGCCACGGAGCTGACGATCACGACTACGTGTCATGGAAACTCTGCGTCCCAAAGGACCGACGCCAAAGAGTCCTCGAGGAATGCCATGACCAGCCCACGGCAGGCCACCTCGGCGTTCGGAAAACCATCACACGGATCGCACAACGATATTACTGGTCCGGCCTATACCGCGATGTGAGGAAGTACGTACGCAGCTGCTTGAGCTGTCAAAAGTTCAAGGCACTCGCAAACCCGTCGGGCCACTACTTCGTCGGGCCCTACCCGATCCAAACGAGGAAACACCATGCTACTGGTATTCTTCGACACCTTCTCGAAATGGACCGAACTAGTGCCACTTAAGAAAGCTACCACAGCTACCCTAGAGCAAGCTTTTCGGGGAACGCATTCTAAGCCACTTCGGCGTGCCAAAACGATTTGTCTGCGACAACGGAACGCAGTTCACCAGCCGCTCGTTTCGTACGTTTTTGCAAACAGCCGGCGTGAATTTGCAACACACCGCACCATACTGCCCCAGGAAAACCCTACGGAACGGGCCAATCGGACGGTGAAGACCATGATCGCACAATTCGTGGACGACCACCAAAACACATGGGATGAGCTGATACCCGAGATTTCACTGGCAATCAACTCCAGCGTCTCCGAAACCACTGGTTTCAGCCCCTCATTCCTGCTACACGGGAGAGAACCTCGCTTACCTGGAGCACTGTACGATGAAGTCACACCAGGGACAGGAAGCCCACCGGACACAGCACACGCGAAATCAACGCGACTTAAAGAAGTATTTGCAATAGTACGAAACAACATCCAGCGGGCAAGTCAAGAACAATCCCGGCACTACAATCTCCGCCGCCGACAATGGCGTCCCACGGTGGGCTCCCTAGTACTAATTCGCCAACATCACCTATCTAATGCAGTCGATGGTTTTGCGGCGAAATTGGCCCCAAAGTATGACGGGCCCTACAAAGTCAAAGGCTTTACGTCGGCAAATATCGTGAAATTACAGAACCCGGAAGCCGAAAACAAAAGGTGGCGAACATCAACGACCTAAAAAGAATTCCACGACGCAGAGGACAGCGGGTCCGCTGAGGAAGCAAACGACACCCACAGTACTACTGACCCACTCCGGGTATGCCAACCGCCAATTCCGCTAATGGAGCAAACGTAGGCAACAGTACTACTGACCCACTCCCGAGTGTGCCAACCGACGATTCCGCTGATGGAGCAAACGTTGGCAACAGTACTACTGACCCACTCCCGGGTATGCCAACCGCCAACCACCAACCACACCCACCACCTTTCATCCAACGGTCCGCCACAATAAATATATATTAAATAATATAAGACTATTATTAAAAACACCTGACACTACCAAACACACTGAACCCAGTTCCGCGTTGCTATGTTAGCAAAACACGCCGACTAGGTCACCTGACACTGCACTCAAGTTCCGCGATCACAGCGAAACGGTGCCCCAACATACACCCAAAACGCGGACTCAGCGGCCTCACACCCCAGGTGCCATGGATCAATGGGGCAGTGCATCAGCAGTCCATCAACAGTGCATCGGCAGTGCATCAGCAGTCAACACCGCGCCACCGTAAAAATACACGCAAGAATTACTACACGACACTAGCAGTATAAAAACCAATTAATCAAGAATAAAGACAAAAATCATAAACCTCAAAAACTCAACGCAGTGTCATCATTTTCTTCGCCGAGCGCGAACACAACTCAGGCGACCCAGAAACATATTATTACCGCACACACCAAAACTCAGGTGTCAGCGTTTTCCCTTCCATCGCCAAAGTGCGAATACCGAATTGCCTGCACGGTAACCCGACGCTCCGCCCGCTCCACTTTCGGTCTCACGGCCACCCCTTGCCCTAAAAAGTGCCAGCATTTCTACAAATTTCTTGTAGAAAGAACCTTGGACAGACTGAGCCTACCCCAGCCTGGGATAGGTATCCTACACTTCCCAAAAACGTCTCAACAGTACCTCAAGAGTCTCGTCCAGGTTATCATCAGTAACTACGACCGGAGCACGCGAAATCAGTAGAGAGGACTCCTTCTTTATACGGAAACAACCTTCAGATACGACATATCCCAAAAGAGTCTTCTGAATCAAGGGTCATCCTGGCAATAACTTCACCTGCCTAAAACAAAGAAGCTCGTAAAACAGGCTGGCGCAAATTAGAAGATCGACACGCTGCGGTGATGAGAGTTGAGTATTCTGATGACCGAGAGTGCAGGCTAACGTTGACTGAAACTCCATCCGTGACAAAAAGCAGAGTCACCTATCCCTGATACTGAAGTCGATGATTTTATTTTCCGAAGATGAAGCTGATTTGCAAAACGAGAAATTATCACGTGGAGCTGCGAAACGAAAAACTCCAGAAGGATTTATGACCTAAACCGTTGCCGTGGCTAGCAGAACGACCTCATTACTGGACCCTGGGCAATAAGTGCAGAAGATGTAGATGCTGAAGCAGAGGACTCGGTGATGGGATGCGACGACGTAGGCGGAGATGAAATGTCAAGTGGCACAGATCCACCCTGGGCAGAAGTAGCTTCAGGGCCTCCAAAATGCAGGAGATTGTGGTGCCTACGCCTACAGGTACGGCATTTGCTGGAGCTGCATTGACTCAACTGATGGTCTGCCTTGAGGCAATTTACACACAGGGAACACCTCTTGGCTTCTTTATAGCGATTTTATGGAGACAGTGCTATCAACTTGGGACAATGACGAATTCCGTGAGCACTGTCATTGCACAGAACGCAACCAGGTGTGTTTTGCTTAAAGGCAAAAAGTGTAGATTTGGAATGGTTAGTTTTTCTACTCCTGCCCACCTGACTTCTCGGCGCTTAGGATGCCGTAGCGAAATCCACTGTTTCCAACGTCCCGCATCGCTGCTCCAAAACGAGGCCATGGACTCCCCCATGACGGAATCAGGTTGACGAAGGCTGAGTCCTCTAATCGTTCCTCCCACTTGGATTGAGTCGCTGGATCCAGTTTACGAAGCAGCACCTGCACAATGATGCATCCTGCGATCTGCTCAGGAGTGCGCAAAGCCTGGAGCGCCCGAATATGAGCGTTAAACTTGTCCGAGATCTCCCGAAGCATCGACACCGACCCATTCTCCACAGACTGTAGTCCCAGGATCACAGTAATGTGCGCCTGAAAAATTAAACGACGATTATTAAACCTTTTTTTCCAACAAATCCAAGGCTATATTATAATTGCTGTCAGAAATTTCCAGCGCACGAACTGTCTCCAACGCCGAATCACGCAGGCAAGATCGTAGATGCTAGAACTACTCAGTGTTAGAGAAGTCTGGATGATTGTCGATGATGGTGGTGAACATCGAGTAAAAGTCCGTCCAATCCGCATATCCTCCACTAAATCTTGGCAATTGTACGGGAGGCAGGGGGATGATGCTGGTCTGCAAAGAGATGGCGGCTGAGAACCAGCAAAACCAGAAGTTAAATTTTTTCCAGCAATCATAGAATGCAGAGGCATATAGCCGGTAATCCTATTTCACGCCGAATCGAGCCTTGAGAGCACTGGCAAACGTTTCGAAGCTGTCGCACAGTCCATTGTGAATCTCGCTGCAGTCCAACTCTTCGAGCTCGTTGTGCAATGTCTCAAATTGCCCGATCAGCTTCTTAATTTGCTCCAACTTCCGCACTAGTGTGTAATAATCGCAGATAGCAGCCCTCATCTACCCAAGCGGTAGTCAATATCTTCACGTTCTCACAGAGTTCCGTTGACTTCATCCTCAAAAAGACACCCTGTTTTGCTCCCTGGTCACTGGGTGTCGTTGGCAGCATCCATAGCAGCAGCCGCTCTAAAAACGTTCGTAGCGGGAAGAGGAAAACAAAGAGCAAAGCAAGTAAATAACGGGAACCCCAAGCGCTAGTGTATGTGTATTTGCTCGTATAGCAGCTATGTGGTCGATGGCACTGGCCATGTACAGGCGAGCGAAACCAAATAAACGAACGGCACTTGATAATTATTTAGTTTAAATGTAGTTCTTAATTGTACTGATCAATTAATTATTGCACAATCATGTCGGGGTCACCAAATGTTAAGCTATTAAGCGTTTTTAATAACTATTGTAAATTTTAGGTTTTAAATAAAGAGCCGAGACTATTAAATTGTAAATACAATTTTATTAATTATATGAGGTAGCGGCAGTACGCGTGTGTAGTTGAGGTATAACATAAACCGAAAGCTATGATAATTAAATCCAGACTAAATGCAAAGCCGAGGGCAGGAACCCGTGCCCTATGCATAGGGTCTTAGGGAGAGCGTTAGAGCAACATAGAGCAGTACGGCGCGGTTTCTGAGCCGAACATGAGTGGTAGACGAAGAGCGAGAGAGTGTTGCTTAGACGCAGCAGGTGCAGCAGTAAGATGAAAGAAACGGGAGACATAAATGACAGAACGACCGCTGGCGGGCGTTATTCTGCCTGACCCGACACTATGAATAATAATTTATTGAACTAGCTTTTTGTTAGTTTCGTGAC
Source organism: Drosophila bifasciata (assembly GCA_009664405.1). NCBI lineage: Eukaryota > Metazoa > Arthropoda > Insecta > Diptera > Drosophilidae > Drosophila > Drosophila bifasciata. The sequence goes on from CM019044.1 coordinate 26,596,690, forward strand.
TGACTGGACTTATCATCTTCATTAAAAAATAATACCCATCTTCACCTTGCCAAAATAAAATAGGATATTGTAACGCATAATATGAGCGATGTGTTTCGGATACACACTGCAGCTGATTGCTACGCCGACGTAAAACAATTCTAAATTGTTTTCTAAATTTTCACCCACGGCGACAATAGTGACTTCGTCTATTGTTGGCTCATAAAACGTCAAGCGTGTTCTCCTACAGGCGTCCTATCAGCTTTGACGACAATTCTGTGGTTGTCTGGTGGCATGCGGTTCAATGCAGTCATGAATAATGGAATAAATTCGTTATGGTAATGGAAAAACGTTTGGAGTTTTTCCATATTTGGCCTTTTCACTGAATTGTTATGTGTACAACGGTGATCGACTTGTCTTGCTGAATCGCCCATAAAATAAATTTGCAAAAATTTGAAGTCACTATCCGGAGTTGACAATAAGGAACCTGTTAGATGATATATTTGACCCTGAATCTTGAACGTTGGCTATATTGCTGGATATGAGTCAGAAAATGTAATCGATTACAACGTTATAATTGAATGCAACTCGATAGAGGTCCAACGCAACATTTCTATGTTGTTGATATCGATTCCATCAATTCCGTTCAACTTCATTCCTCGCTACGCGTTGCTCGTCGGTTTGACGTGCTCTTATATATCTGTGACTTGCAGAACTGCGAGTTCTCCGACTTAAGCCTGTTCGTCTAATTGCTGTCATTATACCCGTACTCGAAGAGTAAAAGGGTATATTGTATTTGTGGTCAAAGTGGATGTGTGTAACATAGAGAAGGAATAATTTCCGACCCTATAAAGTATATATATTCTTGATCAGCATCAATAGCCGAGTCGATATAGCCCTGTCTGTCCGTCGTCTGTCCGTCTGTCCGTCCGTCCGTCTTGTTTGTCGCCCATTGCTCGAAGGCTATAAGAGCTAGAGCAACCAAACTTTTGTTTGTGATATCTCACTCCTAGAAAAGTGTTTCAAAATTTCGCCCCACCCACTTCCGCCCCCACAAAGGGCGCACATCTGTGGCGGCCACAATTTTGAAAACAACAAAAACTAAAAATGCAGAATCATAGAGACAGCCCATATCTATCAGGGCCCAAATCTGAATCGGATCGGATCATTAATATAGTCACAATAGAGGCAAATATACGAAAAAACTTCGCTCCCTCTCTATCGCACTCACACAAAATCGAGTCGATTTGGTTTTCGTAAAATGAACGCCTGGATCTCAGAGACTATAAGAGCTAGAGCAACCAAATTTTTTGCCCAGACTCCTGTGATACCGAACCTGAACAAAGTGTATTTCAAAATTTCGCCCGCTCCCTTCCGCCACCACAAAAGACGAAAATCCACAATTTTGAAGATAGAGAAAAACGAAAGTATGGTAGGGAATGATCATATCTACCAGATTCCCGAATTTGGTCCAGATCGGATCATTATTATAGCCACAATGATGAAATGAATTTTCAGCAGCGAGCTGCCTCACCCCTCTACAACCATAACAAAATATACATTTATTTTGAGGGTTGCTGCTGCTGATTCTCTCACACTCACACTCGCACGCTCTGTCTCGTTTAGTGTACGTGTGTTGTTGTGAGAACTGATGTAGATGTAGATGACAGATTCCACATAAATCACATGTGTACTGACTGAGTACGGGTATAAAAGTAGAGTCGCGCCTACAGCGACTCCGTACGTTCTTTCTCGTTTTTATTTATTTATTTATTTATAATAGTTAGATATAATTAAAATTAACTCTAACTTATTTTTAAAGCACTGGCTGCGGGGGCCTTCGGCTTGCTTCTATACATATTTACATTATATATATATGTATATATATATTTTTACATATTTACATTGGGTTAGGTTAGGTCATAAGAGGTGATACATATTTGTTTTTTTAAGGAACTCGATTATTTTGGAGATATTTTCGGGGGTTGGGTTTTCGAGGAACGGTAGGGGGCACCTGTGTCGGAATATTTGGTTTTTGAAGTTTAAAGTTGCAGTACAGTTGGTGAGGATGTGCTTACTTGTAAGATCGTTTGCTGTATGACAATTTGGGCAGGGTATGATGTTGTCCGGGTTGTTGTAGTGTTGTTGTGTGAATCTTGTGTGTCCTAGTCTGAGTCTAACGATTTTAATTTGGTCACTGCGTGTATTGGTTTTTATATTTATATTTTTTAGGTAAAAGGTTGTGTTTGTTGGGTTTGTATTTAGTTGTTTGTACCAACTGTTGCAAAGTTCTAAGTTTTGTTTGAGTTTTTGAGTTAGCTCCTTCGCAAGAAATTTTGTTATGTCTGTAGTGTTGAAGTTAGGGGTATAATGTAGGGGCATATGGTATGTGGATTTTGCTGTTGTGTCGGCTAGCTCGTTTCCTTCAATGTCACAGTGGCCAGGTATCCAAAGGAGTTTTGTTCTAGGGGCAGTTTTGGTGAGGAGGGATCTAATGGTTATGGGATATAAGTTGTTGTTGTTGATGTTCCGGACGGACCTTAAGGATGCGAGGGAGTCAGAACAAACTATGTAGTTGCCCGTTCTTTTTGGAATTAGTTTTATTGCGTCTAGAATGGCTATGGTTTCGGCTGATAGGATTGATGAGTAGTGGGGTAGAATGCCTCTTTTTAGGATTTCATTTTCGGTGGTGATGGCAAAGGTGGCTGTGCTATTTTACAAAGAACCGTCTGTGTATATGTATGGTTTTTGTATTTGTCTTTGATTTCGAGAAATTTTTGTCTGTATATGATTGGTGGTGTGTTGGATTTGCTAAATTTCGGTGGTGTAGTGCTGATAAGGGTGGGGGGAAATGTCCATTGGGGGGTGTTTGTTTTGTTCGGAAGGGGAAAGTAGGGAATTTTGTGTTGTTTGCATGAGAGAATGATTTTTTCTAGTGTTGACGATAATTTTCTTCTTTTTTGGGTCCTGTATTGTTTAATGTATTTGTAAAGTGGTGAGTTTGAATTGTGTAGTAGTGTTTTGTACATTTTAGATGAGTCAAGGTCGCTTTTTATACCCGTACTCGAAGAGTAATAGGGTATATTGTATTTGTGGTAAAAGTGGATGTGTGCAACAAAACCTAACATAGAGAAGGAGTAATTTCCGACCATATAAAGTATATATATTCTTGATCAGCATCAATAGCCGAGTCGATATAGCCCTGTCTGTCCGTCCGTCTGTCCGTCCGTCCGTCCGTCCGTCCGTCCGTCCGTCCGTCTTGTTTGTCGCCCATTGCTCGAAGGCTATAAGAGCTAGAGCAACCAAACTTTTATCCTGCCTGATGTGATATCTCACTCCTAGATCAAAAAAGTTTCAAAATTTCGCCCCGCCCACTTTCGCCCCCACAAAGGGCGCACATCTCTGTGACGTCCACAATTTTGAAGATAGCAGAAAACGAAAAATGCAGAATCATAGAAAAAGACCATATCTATCAGGGGCCCAAATCTGAATCGGATCTGATCATTAATATAGCCACAATAGACAAAACATACGCAAAAACTTCGCTCCATCCCTTTCGCACTCACACAAAATCGAGTCGATTTGGTTTTTGTATTTTGTGTCGCCTGGATCTCAGAGACTATAAGAGCTAGAGCAACCAAACTTTTGGCCAAGACTCCTGTGATACCAAACCTGAACAAGTGTATTTCAAAATTTCGCCCCGCCCCATTCCGCCCCCACAAAGACGAAAATCCACAATTTTGAAGATAGAAAAAAAAAAAATGCAGTATCGTAGAAAATGACCATATCTACCAGATTCCCGAATTTGGTACAGATCGGATCATTATTGTAGCCACAATGATCAAATGAATTTTCAGCAGCAATCCCCCCTCCTCTTGCAGAGTAAGTCAATTATTGGGGTTGATTGTTGCTGCAGCTTCTCTCACACGCACACTCACGCTCAAACATGCTGCCTCGTGCAGTGTACGTGTGTTGTTGTGAGAACTGATGTAGATGATGTAGATGTAGATGTCGATGACAGATGAAGCAAAAATGTAAAAATGTAAAAACTGATAAAACATTTTTTAAAATTCCACATAAATCACATGTGTACTGACTGAGTACGGGTATAAAAAGTAGAGTCGCGTTTACAGCGACTCCGTACGTTCTTCCTCGTTTGTTCTATAGTGGGTACGTTTGCTTCAAAAAGCAGGTTGGGGATGGGGGTTGAGTGTAGTGCTCCCAGTGAAATGCGAATTGCGGCGTTGAATAAAGTTTTAAGTTTGTTGAGGGTTGATTTAGGGGCGTGGCAGTAGATAAAAAGTGCGTAATCTATTTTTATACCCGTACTCGAAGAGTAAAAGGGTATATTGTATTTGTGCTGAAAGTGGATGTGTGTAACACACAGAAGGAGGCGTTTCCGACCCCATAAAAGTATATATATTCTTGATCAGCATCAATAGCCGAGTCGATATAGCCCTGTCTGTCCGTCCGTCTGTCCGTCTGTCCGTCCGTCCGTCTTGTTTGTCGCCCATTGCTCGAAGGCTATAAAAGCTAGAGCAACCAAACTTTTATCCAGTCTGATGTGGTATCTCACTCCTAGAAAAGTGTTTCAAAATTTCGCCCCGCCCACTTCCGCCTCCACAAAGGGGCGCACATCTGTGGCGGCCACAATTTTGACAATAACAAAAACTAAAAATGCAGAATCATAGAGACAGCCCACATCTATCAGGGGCCCAAATCTGAATCGGATCGGATCATTAATATAGCCACAATAGACAAAAACATACGCAAAAACTTCGCTCCATCCCTTTCGCACTCACACAAAATCGAGTCGATTTGTTTTTTCGTAAATATGAACGCCTGGATCTCAGAGACTATAAGAGCTAGAGCAACCAAACTTTTTTGCCCAGACTCCTGTAATACCGAACCTGAACAAGTGTATTTCAAAATTTCGCCCCGCCCCCTTCCGCCCCCCCACAAAAGACGAAAATCCACAATTTTGAAGATAGAAAAAACCAAAAATGCAGTATCAAAGGAAATGATCATATCTACCAGATTCCCGAATTTGGTTCAGATCGGATCATTATTGTAGCCACAATGATCAAATGAATTTTCAGCAGCGGGAATACCCCGCGGTTGTGTTTCCCCTCGTCCGATTGCTGCTTAAGTCATTTATTGGGGTTGATTGTCGCAGCAGATTCTCTCACACACACACTCACGCTCAAACATGCTGCCTCGTGCAGTGTACGTGTGTTGTTGTGAGAACTGATGTAGATGATGTAGATGTAGATGTCGATGACAGATGTAGCAAAAATGTAAAATGTAAAACTGAAAAAACATTTTAAAATTCCACATAAATCACTGAGTACGGGTATAAAAGTAGAGTCGCGTTTGAAGCGACTCCGTACGTTCTCTCTCGTTGAGATTAAGGTTGATTTAGTTATAGTTAAAAGTGTGTGTGTGCTGCAATTTAGTTTCGGGCTTGATAAGCATTTACTTACGTTAAGTTTGTTGTTTAAGGACGGTTGAATTTGTTTTATGTGTGAGTCTCATCTGTATTTATTGTTTATTGTTAGTCCTAAGATTTTTAGGTTGGGGACTGAGGGAATTGGAGTATTATTGCATGAAATGTTTCATGTGCAGTTCTGCTTTCGACAAATGTGGAGGGAAATTGTCAAGGGAAAGTGAGGCTCCTGAGTATGAGCACCCTTCGTGAATTTGTGAGAAAAGGTTGTTGAGGTTGTAAGTTTGGTTTTTTTGTCTATTGAGGGGGATAATAAGGAAAAAATCGTCGGCATAGGCACTGAATTGTATTTCTTTTTGTAGGCTGATGATGTTAGAGAGTCTGTTGTAGGCAATTAAAAAGAATGACTGATATTGGCGATCCTTGGGGATGCCGTTGTAGAGTGGATATGGGGAGCTAATAATATTTTTTATTTTCAGTCTTATTTTTCTGTTTGACATAAAGTTTTTGACGAAATTAATCATTTTTGGGCCAACTTTCCAGCTGATTAGCTGGTCGCCTATTTGTTGGCTGTGTATTTGTTGTCGGTGAAGTTTTGGTTGAAGTTTTCGTCTTTGGAGTGGTCTGACCAGTGTTGAGCAAAGAGTTGAGTTATGTGGGATGTGTCTGTCGTGAGCAGGTTGTTATTTGGATCTGTGATACTATGTATGGTTTTGTTGGGTTAAGTCCGCAGAAACGTCGGATGCTTGCCCAGATTTTGTCTGATGGGGTATTGGGTGAAATTGTGGATGTGAAGTCTGTCATAGCTTTATTTTTTGATATTTTTAGCTCTCTCCGGAAGAGTGCATTAGCTCGTTTGTATTTGAGGAGATTTTCGGTACTGTTAAAGTGTTTGAAGGTTTGCCAGGTTATGAATTTATTTTCCCTAAGTTTGGTCAAGGTCTTATTCCACCATGGGGTATTTTTGCTGTAGTGGTGTGGGGTTGTCTGTGGTATACTGTAATGGGCTGATTGTAGGATTATTTTGTTGAGGATTGCCGCTTCTTTATTGATGTTCGTACTGTTAGGTATACATAAGTTCGTTTATGTCATTGGTCAATTTAGCGAAATGTTGCCAGTCTGCTTCTTTTGTTTTGAACAAGGGACGAGAGAAGTTTGTTGTTTGTGATTGCGGGAACAGGGAGATTAGGATTGGGAAGTGATCACTTCCATGGAGGTCGTCGAGTATTTTCCAGTTAGTGAGGGGAGTGAGTTGGGTACAGCATAACGAAAGGTCTATATGGGTGAGTGTGTTGTGAGTTGAAAAGTGGGTGGGTGAGCCGTCGTTAAGTATAGTGAGGTTGGTGTTTTGGATAAATTTGTCTTGGTGTGATCCCCAAGAGTGATGCCAGCTATTGAAATCGCCTAAGATGATTTGGTATTTTGAGTTTCAAACTGGTCGCTTAAACATTTAAGTGAAAAAGTTTTGTTGGGAGGGATGTATGTTGACAGGATTCTAATTATACCCGTACTCGAAGAGTAAGAGTATACCCTCGAAGGGTATATTGTATTTGTGGTAAAAGTGGATGTGTGTAACATAGAGAAGGAGTAATTTCCGACCATATAAAAGTATATATATTCTTGATCAGCATCAATAGCCGAGTCGATATAGCCCTGTCTGTCCGTCCGTCTGTCCGTCCGTCCGTCTTGTTTGTCGCCCATTGCTCGAAGGCTAAAAGAGATAGAGCAACCAAATTTTTTCCATACTGATGTTATATCTCACTCCTAGAAAAATGTTTCAAAATTTCGCCCCGCCAACTTCCGCCCCCACAAAGGGCGCACATCTGTGGCGTCCACAATTTTGAAGATAGCAGAAAACGAAAAAATGCAGAATCATAGAGAAAACCATATCTATCAGGGGCCCAAATCTGAATCGGATCGGATCATTAATATAGCCACAATAGACAAAAACATATGAAAAAAAAAACTTCGCTCCCTCTCTTTCGCACTCACACAAAAATCGAGTCGATTTGGTTTTCGTAAAAAATGAACGCCTGGATCTCAGAGACTATAAGTGCTAGAGCAACCAAACTTTTGGCCAAGACTCCTGTGATATTAAACCTGAACAAGAGTATTTCAAAATTTCGCCCCGCCCCTTCCGCCCCCACAAAAGACGAAATTCCACAATTTTGAAGATAGAAAAAAACCAAAAATGCAGTATCATAGGAAATGATCATATCTACCAGATTCCCGAATTTCGTTCAGATCGGATCATTATTGTAGCCACAATGATCAAATAAATTTTCAGCAGCAATCCCCACCCCAATTTGCAGAGTAAGTCAATTATTGGGGTTGATTGTTGCTGCAGCTTCTCTCACACGCACACTCACGCTCAAACATGCTGCCTCGTGCAGTGTACGTGTGTTGTTGTGAGAACTGATGTAGATGATGTAGATGTAGATGTCGATGACAGATGTAGCAAAAATGTAAAATATAAAAACTGATAAAACATTTTAAAATTCCACATAAATCACTGAGTACGGGTATAAAAGTAGAGTCGCGTTCGAAGCGACTCCGTACGTTCTTTCTCGTTTTTGATTTGGACATGATATCTATTCCAAAAGTTTCTAGGTGTCTAGATTGGTTTCACTGAGTGTGTTGTATGGATTTGTGCACTAATATAGCTACTTTACCAATCGGTTGGAGGCTGTATTGGTATAGATTTGGTAATTTATTGGGACGGGGATGGGGGTATTTGTGTTGTAATAATGAGTTTCTTGGAGACAAATGACTTGTGGTGAGTACTTTTTTATTATAGTTGAGAGCTCACTGTAGTTGTTTGTGTAACCTTTGATGATCCATTGTAGTATTATGAGTGACATTTTTACCATTTTGGGTGTTATGGGTTTGGCTTGATTTAGGTTTAAGTTATATTTAATTAAGTTTAGGTTAAGTGTTAAATTAGATTTTTTTTTTAAATGGAATCGCTTTCGCTATTTTTTGTGTTTTCTCTTGCTTGATGGTTTGGGTTTGATTTTAGTGTTTGGTTTGGTTGTTTTGAGGGTGGTAAAAAGATTGTTATACCCGTACTCGAAGAGTAAAAGGGTATATTGTATTTGTGGTAAAAGTGGATGTGTGTAACACACAGAAGGAGGCGTTTCCGACCCCATAAAAGTATATATATTCTTGATCAGCATCAATAGCCGAGTCGATATAGCCATGTCTGTCCGTCCGTCTGTCCGTCCGTCTTGTTTTTCACTCATTGCTCGAAGGCTATTAGAGCTAGACCAATCAAATTTTTTTTCAGACTGATGTGATATCTCACTCCTAGAAAAGTGTTTCAAAATTTCGCCCCGCCCACTTCCGCCCCCACAAAGAGCGCACATCTGTGGCGGCCACAATTTTGAAAAATAACAAAAACTAAAAAATGCAGAATCATAGAGAAATACATTATCTATCAGGGGCCCAAATCTGAATCGGATCGGATCATTAATATAGCCACAATAGAGAAAAACATACGAAAAAACTTCGCTCCCCTCTCTTTCGCACTCACACAAAATCGAGTCGATTTGGTTTTTCGTAAAATGAACGCCTGGATCTCAGAGACTATAAGAGCTAGAGCAACCAAACTTTTTGCCAAGACTCCTGTGATACCAAACCTGAACAAGTGTATTTCAAAATTTCCCCCGCCCCCTTCCGCCCCCCCAAAAGACGAAATCCACAATTTGGTTTTTCGTAAAATGAACGCCTGGATCTCAGAGACTATAAGAGCTAGAGCAACCAAACTTTTTGCCAAGACTCCTGTGATACCAAACCTGAACAAGTGTATTTCAAAATTTCGCCCCGCCCCTTCCGCCCCCAAAAGACGAAATCCACAATTTTGAAGATAGAAAAAAACCAAAAATGCAGTATCAAAGGAAATGATCATATCTACCAGATTCCTGAATTTGGTTCAGATCGGATCATTATTGTAGCCACAATGATCAAATGAATTTTTCAGCAGCGGGAATACCCCGCGCCGTTCAGTGTTTCTGAACTGAATTCTTCTGAATTTTTTCCACATAAATCACATGTGTACTGACTGAGTACGGGTATAAAAGTAGAGTCGCGTTCGAAGCGACTCCGTACGTTCTTTCTCGTTAAGCTTATTTTTAGCAAACAGTTTGATTTGTAGGTCTTCTGTGAGGAGTGATGTGTATGGCTTTTTTGGTGCGTTGGTGTGGTAGGTGTTGTCGGTATCCATGTCTTCTGGTTCGATCGAGTTAGGTTGCTGTGCAGATGCTGGTGATGATGGTGTTTTGGTTGGTGTAAGAGGCTGCATTGGGTGTGCTTTGAGCGTGCAGTGCGGCTGAGATGGCTTGGTGTGTTGTTTTAGTAAGGGGTGTGAGTTTTGTGATTGATGATGTGTTTGATGGCGTATGTGTATTTGGTGCTTGCGTGATGGTTGAGTGTTGTGTTGTATTGGTGAGCGTATTTGCATAAGATGTTCTGATGTGTTGGCCGTGTCTGTTGTTATAGATGTTAAGTGCGGTTTTGTGGTCTGTTTTTTCTGTAATTTTTATAGCTGTTAGTTCTTGTTGTTTTAAGAATTGGGGGCATTTGCGGTCGAGGGGCTGTGTTGATGGTCGATATCCGGATTTTTCTGGGAGGTTCAGGGCTCCGAAAGTAATTATGATGAGTCCAGTTTCTATTAGCGTAGTGTTGTTTTCTACAGTGTTTGTGTTTTTTGGTGGTTTTTTAAGATTTTTCTAACTTCTGTTACTTGTTGTGTTTTTAGTTCCATGAGTATTTCATTTTCGGCTTTGCCGCGCAATTCGTTGGAGTCCCTTTTGTGGAATTTAGAATTTTCTTGCATGTTTCAACTTCCGCATCGCAAGCGTAGTCTATTGTTTTTTTGATGACGAACGGTGAAACGTTTTCAAAAGTGTTGTTGTCGTTTCTTTTTATTGTTATGTACTTGGGTTCGCCTAGGTTTGTGTTGTTGTTGGATTTTAGTCCGTATGTTCTTATGTCCGGTGGTTCGTCCATGTTTCTTATTGTTAGGCAGATGCAGGTGCAGGTGCCCGCTCTAACTGTGGATGCTGTTTTTTGTTGTTGTGTTTTTTCGTTTGCGTTTTATGCTTGAATTTCGTTGAACTTAGAATTGGTTTTGGATTTGTCTGCTGTTTGTTCCGGTTTTGCTGTAACACGTCCTTTCCCTTCAGAGGTTGAAGTAGTACTGCTGCTGTCATTTTTAAAAACGAAAATTCATTTGTAAATTAAACAAAACTACATTCCTGTGTAATTTAAAAATACTATTGCAAGGCATCATATGACCGAAGTGTTTCGTATACAAAGCTGTCAAGGCAATAACCAGTTTGGAACATTTTTTATAGCCAATATATCGGGGATTCTAAGCCCTAAGCCGGTCGGCGAAATCGGTTCAGCCGTTCACGCGTGATGCCGGGACCAAGGGCTTCCTTTTTACATATATAGAAGATACATATCTTTTCTTTATCTATGCATAAAAAAGGAAGTCTGTTTTAGTTACAACACTTATAGCTCAAGCATGGATGGAATGGTTTTCGATAATTTAATTTTTCTCTCGGGTAACAAAGTAGCTATTTTTGTATGATTGTAGCTTTTCCCCGGCTGTTACACGGGGTTTCGTGTTAAAAAGTTAACAGAAAGTTTGGAGATCTAGACGCTCATCTGGACGAACCGGCAAGGTAGACGCGGTGGTGTGTGAAAGAGACAAGAGGGAACGATGCTTTGCCAAATGATTTTCTCCGTTGTGACTATAATAATTACCCGATACGATTCAGATTCGGGACTCTGATTGATATGAGCTGTCTCTCTGATTTTGCATTTTTCGTTTTCTGTTATCTTCAAAAGTGTGGACGCCACAGATGTGCGCTCTTTGTGTGAGCGGGACGAAATTTTTAAATACACTTGTAGGAGTTAAATATCACATCAGTCTGGGAAAAAATTTGTTTGCTCTAACTGTTATAATCTCCGAGCATTGCACGACAAACAAGACAGACGGACAGACAGACATGGCTATATCGACTCGGCTATTGATACTGATCAATAATATATATACTATAAATATATTAATAATATTGGTAAGAATTTATTAACCAAAAATTGTAATTTAATTATTTTTTTATATATATACCCTGTTGAGCTATTAAGCGATTTTAATAGCTATTGTTAAAAGGTAGGTTTTAAATAAAGAGCCGAGGATTTCAATTGGAAATACAATTTTATTAATTATATGAGGTAGCGGATATACGCGTGTGTGTAGACTGCTAGTGGGCAGGCGGACCGAATTGCCCGTGCCCCACTGCAAGAGGTAGAGAGAGCGAAAGAATGTCGGGTTGCTGCTGAGCCGAGTGCGAGCGATAGATAGAGAGAGAGAGAGAGTGCGGGAGAACAGCATAGATGCTGCAGCTGTAGTAGCGAAATAAGCATAAGCGTAACCATAAGCACAAGCAATTAGAATATTTACAATACAGTGTTCAATCGAATAAGCAAACATGTAGGTAGGTTTACGTTAGGCTGCTCCACTAACTAATATAAAGATTTTATAACTAAACATCGGGCTGGGAAACCCGACATACTCCCCCCGTTGAAACCTGTGTTTCAGCAGAATCTGCAGGATTTCGCAGATAAATCGGATCTTAGGGTCCTGTTAAGCTCATCAACGTAACGTTTTCTGACTCGATCACAACCTCCAGACACGACCCATCCCAAGAGAGTTTCCTGAAGTATTGTCAATCCTGGCGGAAGCTTGAATTGCCCAACACATAAGAGCTCCAAAAACAGTCTTGCACCAATGAGCAGATCGATGCCCTGAGGTATATGATATCCTGGATCGGCGAGTGGCAGGTTGCCAGGGATCAGCTGCAAGTGTTTACGCTGCGCCTTGGCTGCCGATCAGTGATATTAGGGACGATTACAGCAGTGATGGGAGCCGAGTATGTCGACAAACGAGAGTGAAGGCCTCTTTTCACGGACATTACATCGGTGACGAGGCTGGAGTCGCCTATTCCAGAAACAGTAGTGGACAATTTTATCTTTCGAAGCTGAAGCTGATTAGCTAAACGGGATGTTATTAAATGCAGCTGAGAGCCGGAATCTAGCAGCGCTCGGCAAGAAACGAAGGCCCCAGAACTATTTTTGACTAGGACGGTGGCCGTGGGTAATAGCACATCAGCATTACTGAGATCCTGGGCAATAAGTGCAGAATATGTAGATGCTGAAGCAGAGGACTCAGTGATGAGATGCGACGACGTAGACGGAGAAGAAGTGTCAAGTAGCACAGATCCACCTTGGGCTGCAGTAGCTTCAGGGCCTCCAACATGCAGGAGATTGTGGTGCCTACGCCCACAGGTACGGCATTTGCTGGAGCTGCATTGACTCAACTGATGGTCTGCCTTGAGGCAATTTACACACAGGGAACACCTCTTGGCTTCTTTATAGCGATTTTATGGAGACAGTGCTATCAACTTGGGACAATGACGAATTCCGTGAGCACTGTCATTGCACACAACGCAACCAGGTGTGTTTTGCTCAAAGGCAGCAAGTATGGATTTAGAATGGCTAGCTTTTCTGCTCCTGCCCACCTGACCGCTCGGCGCATAGGTTGTCATAACAAAATCTACTGTTTCCAACGTCCTGCATCGCTGCTCTAAAAACGAGGCCATGGACTCCCATGACGGAATCAGGTTGACGAAGGCTGAGTCCTCTAATCGTTCCTCCCACTTGGCTTGAGTCGCTGGATCCAGTTTACGAAGCAGCACCTGCACAATGATGCATCCTGCGATCTGCTCATTAGGAGTGCGCAAAGCCTGGAGCGCCCGAATATGAGCGTTAAACTTGTCCGAGATCTCCCGAAGCATCGACACCGACCCATTCTCCACAGACTGTAGTCCCAGGATCACAGTAATGTGCGCCTGAAAAATTAAACGACGATTATTAAACCTTTTTCCAACAAATCCAAGGCTATATTATAATTGCTGTCAGAAATTTCCAGCGCACGAACTGTCTTCAACGCCGAATCACGCAGGCAAGATCGTAAATGCTGTAACTTCTCAATGTTGGAGAGGTCTGGATGATTGTCGATGATGGTGGTGAACATCGAGTAAAAGTCCGTCCAATCCGCATATCATCCACTAAATCTTGGCAGTTGTATGGGAGGCAGGGATGATGCTGGCCTGCGAGGAGGTGGCGGCTGAGAACCAGCAAAACCAGAAGTTAAATTTGGTCCAGCAACCGTAGAATGCAGTGGCGTATAGCCGCTAATCCTATCGATTTCACGCCGAATCGAAGCCTTGAGAGCAGTGGCAAGCGTTTCAAAACTGTCGCACAGTCCACTGTGAATCTCGCTGAAGTCCAATTCTTCGAGCTCATTGTGCAATGTCTCAAATTGCCCGATCAGCTTCTCAATCTGTTCCAACTTCCCCAGCTTCCCCAACTTCCTTAGCTATTAAGCGTTTTTAATAGCTATTGTAAAAAGGTAGGCTTTAAATAAAGAGCCGAGCATTTCAATTGGAAATACAATTTAATTTATTATATGAGGTAGCGGCAATACGCGTGTGTAGCTGGGGTATAAAAATGCACCGAAAGCTAGTATAATTACATTCAGACTGCTAGAGGCCAGGCGGACCGAATTGCCCGTGCCCCACTACAAGAGGTAGAGAGAACGAAAGAAGCTCGGGCTGCTGCTGAGCCGAGTGCGAGCGATAGATAGAGAGAGAGAGAGCGCGGGAGAACAGCATAGATGCTGCAGCTGTAGTAGCGAAATGAGCATAAGCGTAACCATAAGCAATTACAATATTTACAATACAGTGTTCAATCGAATAAGCAAACATATGTAGGTAGATTTACGTTAGGCTGCTCCACTAACTAACATAAAGATTTTATAACTAAACATCGGGCTGTGAAACCCGACATACCCGTTCTCGAAGAATAAAAGGGTATATTGTATTTGTGGTAAAATTGGTTGTGTGTAACACACTGAACCAATCATTTCCGACCCCATAGTCATGTTCTGTCTGTCCGTCCGTCTGTCTGTCCGTCTTGTTTGTCGCCCATTGCTCAAAAATTCAGAATCATAGAGAAAGCCCATATCTATTAGAGGCCTATCTATCTGAATCGGATCAGACTATTAGTATAGCCACAATGGAGAAAATCATATCGAGAAACGTCGTTCCCTCTCGCTCTGGCTCACACAGCAACGTGTCGGCTTTGCCCATTCGTCCAGATGAGCGTCTGGTTCTTAAAAGCAGTTCTTAAAGCCTCCTCATAACTACATATGTAGGTTATGCGACATTGCCATTTCGATGCTATTGAACTATTTATGCTGATTCAAAATATATTTTCTGGGGTCGGAAAAGACCTACTTATTATACTTCTACTTATACTTCTACTTATACTTATACTCATACTTATACTTATATTTATACTTATACTTATACTTATACTTTTACTTTTACATTTACTTTTACTTATACTTATACCTACACTTATACATACATGCTGTATATATAAAAACACTTCTTTTAATATAAATCTAGGTTCCATTTACCGTATCAATCGCCAGACCTAAAGATTTTTTACAACTATTTTCAACACACCGCTGCTTCGAACTATTCAACAGTAAGTATGTTACACAGCCCAACCAATACATATATGTATTTAAACATATTTATTTATTTACACCACCCACTATTTTTAAATCGGTATTTTTATATTTTGTTTGAACAAATTTTTTGTATGTTTCCATGTGAATTATGCAGATGATTTATTGTAGATGAATTATTGAAATTATACACATTGAAAAGCGATATACGTAGATCTAATTTAATTATGAATGAAAATAGAGAAAATAATTAGTCAGGACAAAATATAACCTTCTGTTCGTCTGTCAGCCTGTTTTTCGCCCATCGCTCCGAGGCAATAAGAGCTAGAGCAAACAGATTTTTTTCCACACTGATATGATATACCATTCCTACAAATGTATTTCAAAATTTCGCCCCGCCCGCTTCTGTGGCGTCCAGAATATTGAAGATAACAGAAAACTAAAAATGCCGAACCATAGAGAACGACCATATCTATCAGAGGCCCAAATCTGAATAAGATCGGATCATTAGTATAGTCGCAATGGAGAAAACCATTTCGAAAAGCATCGTTCCCTCTCGCTCGCTCTCACACACCAACGTGTCGTCTTTGCCCATTCGTACAGATGAGCGCCAGGATCTCAGAGAGCTAGAGCAACCAAACTTTCTGTCGAAACTCTTGTGATACCACATCAGTACAAGTGTATTTCAGAATTTCGGCACGCCCCCTTCCGCCACCCATAAAACGAATGTCCAATATTCTGAAGACAGAAAAAATATAAAATCCAGTATTGTAGAGAGGTACCATTTCTAGCGGAATCCCGAATCTGGTTAAGGTCGGATCATTATTATAGCCCCCATGATACAATTAATTTTCAGCAGCGAGCACGTCCCCTCACCAACCAACATAAGGACATTTGGTGATAATAGACGCTACTGATTCTCTCTCTCGCTCACACACTCTGCTTCGTGCAGCGAACGTGTCTGTTGTAGGAACTGATGTAGATTAAGTTGTAAAATGACAGATGCAGCAAACTAATTTTAAATGTAACGAGAAAGAACGTGTTGTGTCGCCGTTACGTGAAACTACTTTTATACCCGTACTCAGTTGGTATGATTTATGTGGAATTTTCAAATGTTTTATCAGTTTTTACATTTTACATTTTATTTCTGCATCTGTCATCTACATCGAAATCTACATAAGTTCTCACAACAACACACGTACACTGCGTAGAGAGAATCTGTAGTGACTATTTGGTTTTTTCTATCTTCAAAATTGTGGACTTTCGTCTTTTGTGGGGCGGAAGGAGGCGGGGCGAAATTCTGAAATACACTTGTTTCGGTTTGGTTGCTCTAGCTCTTATTTCTGAGTCCAGGCCACAAAATACGAAAACCAAAACGATTCGTTTTTGTGTGAGTGCGAAAGAGAAAGAATGATGTTTCTCGAAATTGTTTTTTCTATTGTGGCTATACTAATGATCCGATCCAATTCAGATTTGGGACTGTGATAGATATGGGCTTTCTCTATGATTCTGCATTTTTAGTTTTCTGCTATCTGCAAAATTGTGGACGCCACAGATGTGCGCCCTTTGTGGGGGCGAAAGTGGGCGAGGCAAAATTTTGAAACTTTTTTCTAGGAGTGAGATATCACATCAGTCTGGAAAAAAAATTTGGTTGCTCTAGCTCTTATAGCCTTCGAGCAATGGGCGACACACAAGACGAACGGACAGACAGACAGATAGACGGACATTTACCACAAATACAATATACCCTTTTACTCTTCGAGTACGGATATATAAATGTAATGAATGAAAATTCATATCATATCATAAATCATATTGACTGAGTACGGGTACACGGGTAAAAAAGAAGTATCGCGTTACCGGCGACAACACACGTTCTTTCTCGTTTTCTTGATAGATTTACAAGTTTTATTTATATTTAGTATTTCTTTCTGTTTTGGATGCCAGCAGCGCTTGTGGAGCATCAGTTCTGTTAGTGCTCCAGCTACGAAGATTGTTACACGCACTCTCGGTGTCACGCCCACGCTAGTTCTCTCTCTCATGCACGAGCATCTTATGCCTACGGTCTGGCTCTCTCCGCTTGACGGAGCATGCGCTTAGCTTAAGCTTGGTTTTTCAATTAGTTACTTTTTCTCCATGAAAAGGGACGGACCACGAAAAGGGAATCTTCGATATCCCTCTATTTATATATACAGTAACATATCCAAATACTCCAGACCCTCTTACGCATCATATTCCCCCCCACTTACCCTTACACCAATGTGCCCATATCCATAACAGATATTATAAATATAATATAAGATAAGACACCCCAACACCTGCACAAACAAATGCATGAGTCGCCAAGCCGAGATCAACAGGAAGTCTCATGCATTCCAATCAAACGACGCTGACCACTCCGTTATTAGTTCGTTCCAACACTCCAAGAGAACAAAGAACTCTTGTAAACAGACGAAATCTAATACCGATCACAAGAGCTGCCGCTTCCCATCTTAGCCGACGCAACTCCCACGCCACCGATACGTAGGCCTACGCATCGCTTATCAGCCACTCTCACAAAAACTGTATTTTTATATACTGCGTTTTCTGCCGTGGCCTATTGGCGCATTCGTTTTGAAAATATAATCGAAATAGCTTTTCTGGCTGGTAAAACTAGATGCGCTCCCCTGAAATTACTATCAGTTCCAAGATTAGAATTACAAGCTGCTGTACTCGTCGTTCGACTAAGAAACTCGATACTGCAGAGCCACGAAGCTACTATATCTATATCCGTTTTATGGTCCGATTCACGAACCGTTATTGCATAGATCCGCTCTGACCAAAGGCAGTATAATTAAAACCATCAGCTGAAGACGACAATGAGAAAATAATGTTTTTTACGATAACGATTCAGGAGAAATTGATCGATTTTGCACGATTCTCTAATTATTTAATATATAGCAATATATTAGAAAAATGCCATTCAATTCCGAAGACTAGTATGATATATTCATTATCGCCTGAATTAAGCAGAGAAGGGGTTTTGGTTGTGCATGGCAGGCTCTACTACGCTGTCATACTGCTGCAAAGAGCTCGTCAGCCAATCATTCTTCCAAGGGGACACACGCTAACCGATCTGTTAATACATCATTATCATAAAAGATATAAACATCAGAATGATGACCACATAGTGAACGAAATACGCCGAAAATTCTGGATAACAGGTCTGCGAAATGCTGTCAAACGTGATAAGTCCTTATGTCAATACTCATTCATTCTCATTCTCATCATTCTGCAAGAATCAGAATGTGAAACCAATCCTAACGCTTATGGACAGCTGCCTTTAGATCGAGCCACACCTTATGAGCAACCATTCACCTTTACAGGACTGGACTATTTTGGGCCAGTGATGATCACAATTGGCAAACGCCATGAAAAACGGTGGGTGGCATTGTTCACGTGCTTGACAACATTCAAGCCATTCATCTGGAGCTCACCGAAGACCTGTCGACCAACGCATGCATCATGTCCATACAAAACTTTGTTAACAGAAGAGGCATACCAAATTTATAAGATCAGACATGGGTACAAAATTTGTTGGCGTGAACAATCAATTAAGAATGGTAAAGGATCTACTGGATTCAGAACAAATTAAAGCGAAGCTATCAATCGAAGGGATTCAATGGAAATTTAATGGCCCCGCTAATCTAAGCTCAGGAACTCACACACAAACGTGTCGACTTTGCTAATTCGTACAGATAAACGCCTGGAATCAGAGACTATAAGAGTTACAGCAACCAGACTTTCTGTGCAGACTCCTG